>JAUBOD010000397.1:195678-205748 GCA_032353885.1 Nothura maculosa | reverse complement strand
AAAAAGAAAAAGAAAAAGAAAAAGAAAAAGAAAAAGAAAAAGAAAAAGAAAAAGAAAAAGAAAAAGAAAAAGAAAAGCAGAGCCCTCCTGGCTTTTTCTCTTTGCTGTCATTGCTGTATTGCATTACAAATGCTACCAGCAAGCCAGGAAACAAGCTCACCCAGAACTTCTTCATGTCCTCATGAAAGAAGTGAAAGAAAGAGATTAACATATTTTTCCTTATTTTTTTCACCCTATTAGGAAAATAAAAAATAAATGGCAATTTTTTTGTCCAGTAAGACATACAATCAGGGTTCTCTGCTCTTCTCACACAGTCAAACTTGGCATCTCCTTTGCTGTTGTGCTGTAGGTAGTTATTACACTATCATCCTTAGCACAGCATCATCGCAGCCTCAGCTGGTCTTGTCTGCTGACTGGCAGCAGAGAAATGTGATGCTTCAACCGCTCTTTAAACAGCAACAACAAAATGGGAGGGGGGCTGGCGGTCATCCAAGCTGCAGACAGGAAAGCCCCTATACATTTTCAGAGAGGAAAAAGACAGCCTACAAACCAGATCCCATAAGAAAGGATGAGCCAAAACAACTCCCCAGGCTCAAAAAGCCTCAGGTGAGAATAAGTCTTCCAAAAATGCTCCTTTTGCTCCAAACAGCCTGAGCCTATGCCTCTCCCCAAGCAACAGCAAATTGAATCAAGGGCATCACATGTCTCCTTTTGCAGCTACTGAAGAAATCCTTCAGTTCTAGAGAAGTCCATGGGGAAATCCTGCTGACTTCTTGGATGCCAAAATGTCATCTTGTCGCATCTTGCCTTCCATACTAAGTATACAATGTTCTTGCTGTTTTGTGTGGCCAAGGGCTTTCTGTTTGCAGCTCCACAGCCTGCCTGCCTTCCTCACCCAAGCTGCTGGAGGAGTTTTTAGAACTTGTGGACATTCTCTCCCTGAAAGGCTTTTTCCTCATGATCCTCATACTGTTATACTCACGGCCTTGCACCTCCCTACAGTCTTGCCAGAGTGGGCTCTCATGAGGAGCAATTGACACCAGCATGAGAATCATCCCCTCTCTTACATGTTTGGTAGCAGCTTTGGGTTTATGTGTGGGGACACAATAATGTACATACAGCCAATTTCACAACCTTGCAGCCCCCATCAGTGCATGCCCCTGTTGGTGCTAACATTGTAAACAGCGCTGCCAAATGGGGATTTAAGCTAGTCTTCAAACTTAGTGCTGAAACTTAGTTAACTCAGCAAAAAGTATTATGTGGAGAACCAGAGAATGCCCAGAAGAGGAAACCTAGGAGGAAACTCTTACTAGTTGGCCACTCAGTAGAGTTTTCCCCTACTTTTCTTTCCTCTTTGTTTTTTCCTAGAAATAACTTTCATCACAATAGTCAATGGTGGCTATAAGTGGTGGATCCAGCAGAGTAGTAAATCTTCATGCATGTAAACTGAACTTGGCGCACACACAGATTTCTAATGCATACTAATAGGTGGTTTATAAACATATCACCACATCTGTCATTCTGATAAAAATGGCTCAGAAAAACTCAAATAATCCTCTCTGCTGATAGATCAGGGGAAATGATAATTAAGAACTGAGAAGAGGTGCTAAGCACCTGGGAACAGTACTTCCCTAACTGGTCATGGTAAACATAAATGCGTATCCCCTATCTTTGCTTTGGTTTCTTTTCAGTATAATTTTGATAATGTCATTCAAATACTTGTCAAGGGAAGAGTAGCAACTCACAGGAGCCTTCCATAATGTTTTATCAAATACCTACAAAGTCCTCTGCCAGTTTCTAAAATCCACAAACACTGCTTCCAGAACATACTGCTAATTTATGTAGGTATCTATATGTATGCATAAGTATGCAATAGCTTGGAAATATAGCCCAAGCAGAACAGAAGCTTTTTACAGTCCCATGGATAGCAGGAAAAGTAATTATGCTCCATCTAGAATAGAGCCAAAGCCACATCTTTCTTTAGAATTTAAGAATTTGGCTTAGAGTTAACAATATTGTGCCCAAACTTGGACTTCTAAAGCCTCACTCAAGAACCCGTACTAACAACCTGATTTTCAAATAAAGAGAGCATCCAGAAATCTCTTTTATAGTTGCTCAACAGAAAAAGAGGGAGCTTTAGCTATTATGAGCTTGGAAATCTAATTTTAACTCTACTGTTGTGTGGGTTTCGTTATAAACAGAAAACCTGGCTTCTGCTCATTTCAAGGCTTTTCAACTCATCTCTAAGTTTGTATCTTCAAATTGTCTGGTCATAGCACAGAGCAATCCTGTATAGATGAAAGTATCATACTGTAATTTCCACAGTACAAGGACAGTGCTCATAATAGCTAACCCCTGACATAGAGAGTTTTCCAGTGACTCCCCACACTCCTCGGCTTACTCACATAAAAGACTTTAGCAAAGCAGAGCTCATTGTCAGGGTGTACCTTAGTTTTCTGTCTTGTAAACTTCATATTTTTTCTAAGATTCCCTAGTTCAAGAGTTATCTAAATTGAGTGAACAGCAGGAAGAATGAATCACAGAATCATAGAAACACAGAATCACAGAATCCTTAAGGTTGGTAGAGACCTGTAGAGATCACTAAGTCCAACCTCCATCCACACGCAGGGTCACCTAGACCATGCAGCACAGGACTGAGTTGAAGTGGGTTTTGAAGATTTCCAAAGAAAGATATTCCACAACCTCTCTTGGCAATCTGTTCAGGGCTCTCTCACCCTCACTGTCAAGAAATTTTTCCTTAAGTTCCTGTGGAACTTTTGATGCCTCAGCTTGTTGCCATTTTTTTCTTGTCCTATCACTGGCCACTACTGAAAAAGAGGCCTGCCCCACCCTCCTCACTCCCTTAAGATATTTATATACACTGAATAGATCCCCTCAGCCTTCTCCAGGCTAAACAGGCCCAGCTCTCTCAGCCTAGGGCAGAAGTAATATCTTTTTCTTACTATCTGGGTGGGGCAGGTCTGCTCTAAGGAGGTAGAGAATTGTACACATGCAACTGCTGAAGAAGGCTTGCTCCTATCATATTTACAGGGATGCAAATATATCTCTCAATGCCTATCATATCCTTTCTCCACTTTAGCACATAAAGGCTGTTTGTTCCAGTTCACTCACTGGAAGCAGAAGACTAAATAAAAAGTCTAAAGACAGAGTTGCCACCCCATTTCTCCTTTCCAAACATATCATTTCCCAATGCAGAGCCATTAAGGGAATACAAAGGTATTAAGCTGAAATATCAGTGATTATGCGAGGAGATTACTTCACATATCGGAGAGCACACTTGGTAGCTGGCAAGGACATCTACCTGAAAGCCACTTGCATAGCAAAATTCCATCACTATTACAATTTGTGAATATGTGAATATGTAAAACATGGAATCTTTCAATTTGTTTGCAGGAGGTTCTCCTGAGAAGTGAGAGGCGAATTAAACAGCTTTAAAAAGTATCTTATCATTGTCTTGATAAGTATCTAGCCAGAAACTGCAACCATTTCATAGCGAGCAACAAACACAAAACATATTTAGCATTGGCAAAAGAAGACATCTACTCTGGCAACTCTGAAATGAGGCTCTGAGTGTATGAACAGATGCGTTTAAGCTAGTTCACCAACTATCCTGTCTCAAAAGTAGGAGTAGCAAAGAGCAAATGAAGAGAACAGGGAAATGTTTGTACTGCTCCAGGCAACTTTTCTTAAGTCGATGCAATTTAAGGAGTGGGAGCTTCCTCACCCCTGACCTTATTTGCATTACAAAAAATTGTGTTTTCTTCCCATAGTTTTGTCCAATGTGATCATTTTTACCTATTTATAATTTTGACATCCACAAAATGTCGTACGGCGATGAGTACCCTGTTTAATTGCACAGTGGTTTTTAAATCAATGCCTATTAATATCCACTCAAGACCTATGGATCTCATGAAAAAAATAAATGAAGTCTCCTATTCATATTTTCCATCTCTATCATAGCTGTTCAGATCTGTGTGTATTCCTCTCCTCCCTCTTCACTCACAGCATTTTGGGGATGAGGAGTCCTACTCTTTCTAACATCTCCTCTCTGAAATTATGATAACTCCCACTATCTTTGTCACCTTCCTCTGTAATTTTTTTCTGGTTCATCTGCCCTTTTTGGGACTGGCATGGGTAGAACTTCACTCGATATGTAAGCAGATCAAAAATGTATAGATTTCAGATTTCAGATACAGGCTGTTGACAGATGTCCTGCTTAGAGCTACCTATGTGAATGGAAAAGTTCTTACTAAGTACAGAAAGATCATGTCCATATTATAAAATATGGACTTCTATGGACTAAAAAGCAAATGTTGGAAAGATGGTAGACCTTTCAATTCTTTTAATGGAGGCCCAAATCAATGTAAGGTTTTTGTGTTCGGGGCCTTACAGAAATTTTGCCAAAGACTTTAAAGGGGAAGAGTAAACAAAACACATGAGAAATATATTATTTTCTATGGTTTACCTTTAAGAAGTTGAAGTACTTGCTGGGCTTGCCAGAGGCCACATCAGGAAGCTGTGGTGGAACTACAAATTTAGTCCATGTCATCAGTGTCCTAAATAAGTAACTTATGAACAAAATTATTCCTTATCATTTAAGTTGTGTTTAGTATATTTCTATCCTCAAATCTGATTTTTAAGAGGCTTTAAATAATGTGATATGCTGTGAAATTTACTACTAGGAAGAACAGCTCTTGACTTAGGATTTACAAAGCCAGACATCTTTCATTTGCCTGTGTTTCAAAGTAGAAAATACACAATACCACTCTTTTTGAAGAGACCAAGAGAGAGTTACAAGCTTTCTTCAGACAAATCAAAGCAAATTGTTTTCTTCTTCTTCTTTCATTTTCCTTGCTTGCATCTTTCTATGTATTTTTTTGGTTTCTCTCCTTTACTGAATCACACTGCAAAATGAATAATAACACTATGATATTTCTCTCAGGGAACTGCTTCTGATGTCAAAACCTTTCAGTAAAGACCTCTACATTTACTCCCAGTGGATAAGATTGTGAAAATGACTTGCAGACATCAAACAGACATTTTTAATGAGAATTTAACAGTGAGCCCTTCATATGATCTCTCCTTTTAATGGCAGCTAAGTGTGCTGGCTATCAAAATGTCAAAAGTAAAATGGTAGCTTGTGTTACCTTCCTCCTTCCCTGCTTTTCCTTGTATTTAAGAGCCTTCTACATTTGGTCAAAGGTAGAAACCTTACAAGTAAATGCCCCATACATATATCCACTGCTAAGGCTCAAGGTCAGTCCTGAGAAGACATGACATTGTCAAGTTAAATATAGCATGTTGCTTGGTGATGGCCTCTCCTGTCCTGTCATTAATGTTCTCACAGCTTTCATCAGCTGATAATTCACTGCTAGAAAAGTGAAACTGGTGAGGGTGAAAGATATCGGTAACCTCCCAGTAACAGATTGGGAGATGAAAGTCTTCAGCTGAACCTCATCATGAAATAACAAATAACAGGAAAAACATCTGGAGTTCCTTGAAAAAATTTCCTTCCTTGAAAAACTTTTATTTCCCTTACCATTCAATGTGGAGCAAATTGTTCATGTTTATTCAATATAAAGCCCCTTCATGAGGTTCCCAACATCAATCCTGATCTGCCTTCTTTTTTCACCTTGCATTAGTTTACAGCCACGCACTATTATGTATAAAACAGTATAAAAAAATTCCTTTGGGAATTTTGTTCCTCCTGCTTGACACTGACTAACCTGAAAATGCACAAAACTGAACAGAGCCCCAGAGATATTCCAAGACATTTAGCATTATTTCAATTTTTTTTTCAGACAAGCAGAGAATATGAGATCTACTTTCTTCCATGTAAAACCATTCTTGTTAGTCATTTTATTTTTTAATCTTCACCATAATGTGGGGCAGCTGGGGGCTTCAGTACCTCTTTATTGGAGGGATTTTTAACATTCAGCTTATCCTCTCTTCTGAACAGAAACTTTTTTGATAATTGATGCCAAAGGCTTGGTTTTCAAAAATATGGTAGAATGAAAGCTCTTGCGGATGAAATATATCTGCTCTGGTATTCATGTGACAGAATCAAAGCTGAACCTCAATGCTTGGCAAATGGTAGCAAGTGAATCTATGCCAAATTGTTGTGAGACGAGGAAGAACAAACTCTGTCTTTAGAAAGTCTATTGAAGTCTATCCAAAGTTAACAAGCATTTGTTGCTGACCTTGGTGGGCTTTGTGTCAAGTCGCAGGAACTTGTCAAAGGTCATGCAGAAAGTTTGTGGCTTGGTCAGGAGCTTATCTGTGACCTCCCTAGTCCTTGTCTAATAATTTAAGGATAACACATTTACTATAGCACATTATATATACTTAGCATTGTATAGAATACTTAGTATACTAGGTATAGCATATATAAGTATATATTTTATCCTATTGAATTTAATATAAATATCCTACTTTATGCTTGCACAAAATATTACTATGCTGTCCAGAAATTATCTTGTATATTCAATGGTTTGCACTGTGAGAGACCAAAAGGCCACCAAATCTAATAAAACAGTAGCCATGGATGACTTCACCCATCTGTACATTGGCAGTTCAACTATCACAAACAGATTAGAAAAACGATTTCTAGTATTACTAGTCTTAGAATATGCAGGAGTATGTGTTCTTGACTTGGTCTTAAGTAGCTGAAGAAATCATACAGTCAAGTCATTGAACAATAATGAACTTAATACCAAATTAAAAATGGAGGTAAGAAATGATGATATTCAGTAAATCACTCTAAAAAGTGCTGAGTTTAAGAAGAAAGGAAGAAAGGAAAAGAAAGGAAGGAAAAGAGAAGAGGGATCAAAGAGAAAGGGAAAGAGAAGAAAGAATAAAAGAAGGAGGAAAGAGGGGAAAACATAAGGAAGAGAGAAACAGAGGCAGCAGGGAGTGGGGGAATAAATAAAATCTGTAAATACAGAATAGCAGATTAACAGACAGTTTATGAGTCAGGGAAGTCATGCAGAAAACAAACTGAAAGGCAACAGAGGAAAAAAACACTGGTATTGTGAAATGTTAAGGTCTAAAAGGTTACTCCATCTAAACAGCCAGCTTTCAGGAAAAGACAATTCAGCTCTAGTGAAGCCCCTGACGAAGGGAGAGAAATTACAATAAAACACAAACAAAATGTCAGCTGTAAATGAAGAAGGCCAAGGATATGATGTGACAAGGGCTGAAGAGAGAAAAACAAATAAATAAATCAAAATATAAGGACAGTTCTGATGAGTCTTAAATTCATGAGGTTTACACAGGAACTTCCCAGCAGTAATTCAAATCCAAAAAATTAAGGAAGAAAGGAGATTCTGAATGATTCATTTGCATAAATATTCCCCATGTTCTCATGTTAACTCTTTTTCCAAGTCAATAAAGGTCATAAACCTGAAGAATAAGAAATGTTGAATGGGGAAATACCAAAACAAACCAATAAACTAAATAGGAGGATGTGGCACATACATCCCTATCTATAAGAGGTGCACTGGAGTATTTTATGGATTATATATTGGTGAGCCTTAGTTTGTTTCCAGATAAATGGATTGAAACAAATCAAAACTAGAATTGTGTGGAGGAATATCATGTAAGAGGGAAAAAAAAACTTACTCTTTCAAAGAAAATATACTGTCTATGTTTAGCTTGAAGCATCAAACTAGTAGAATCATCTGATACATATATGCATAAATATATTATAAGCATATATACATTTAACTCTCTGAAAAATTTCCTTTCCAGAAAGTAAATTATTGCTGAATGAGGAAATTATTAAAAGTTGGTAACTGTTAGAGAGACATGACGGCTACCTCTCAAGGTCACAAGCACTACATTCAAATGACTGTTTTTTCATTGTAAAAGATTAAAAGTTGAGTTGTCCAACATTAATATCAGTTATAATCAGTTATAATATAATATCAGTTATAAAAGTTGAAGCACTTCATAATACAGTTTTTAAGCAGAGTGAACTGAATATTCTAATAGCAAATGAAAAGGAATGTTGATTGATGAACAAGAAATGCAGATGGAGAGAAATTTAGAAAACTTCTTAGGTTTTAAGCCACCTCAGATCCCTCCAGAAAGACCCTGGTGTCACTGTAGACAATCCAGTTCACAAGTTCTGCTTATTTACCATTAACAGTTAAAAAAAAGCAAAAGCAAACAGAAAAGAAAAATTAGTAGTATTTTAAGGTGCGGGAAAAGACTGGGTACACTGCAACTATCTAACTGAGAGAGGAGTAGAAGAAGAGTGAATAAATGACTGCACATATATGACAAACTGGTTGCCCTCTCTATCCTTTGACATGTATCAAGTGATACAACACTCAATAACACTGAAAGATAACTAATTTATACATATTGAAGGTTGTTTGGAGCATTTTTTTTCCCACTAAAATACTTAACTGACCTGCAGAATTCACTGCTACATGCTATCACTAAGGTAGAGATTTTGGTAGGCAGCAGAACTGGATTAAGCTCTTACTTTTCTAGCAAGAATATCGGCAGTTTGTAGAATTGGTAGAGAAACGTCTAGAATTCCACTTTGCTGAAGAAGGTGGGTGCTTATTTTCATTTAAAAAATGGTTGCAGGGCACAAGCTGGTGGATTATAGGAAGTCTTACTCTTCATGAGTACTATTTTTATCTACTGCAGCTTTCCCTCCACCTTCTTCTAAGGTCTCTGCCAGGGGAACTAATAAAGACACAATATTGGACAAGATGAAACACCTGCCTGATCCAATGTTGCAGTTGTTATATTCTAATGTTCTCTAAGTGGATGACTGATGCATTTTTGAATACGAAAATAATGAGTAATGATAACAAATAACACAATTCCAGTTAATGCTAACATTCATGAAACTTTTGAGTTGTATGAATATTTTCATGAATAAATCACTGGTCACTCACTTGGAAAAAAACAAAATTATAGTGGAATGAGCTTACTGCCATTATTCATGAACAAAATTGTGAATCATTTTCAATACATGACCCCTCTGATTTCCAATTGACTAAGTATGATTGATTAGTTTAAAAGGGGATAGGAAACAAACCGTTTAAGTTCTGAAAGAAAATTTCTCAGGAATCTATGAAAATACAAATACTGGCTGGACTTAAGAACTTGTTGTCTTCATTGACAATTTTTGTTGATTTTAACTTCTCATATGATGGAATGGATTCTAAAAATAAATGGCCTGATCCTCAAAGACTGTTGGTCATTCTGTCTCCACTGAAATCAAGACAGCTTTACATATTAAGATCGTCTGAATATCTTGACCAGATAAATTACTAAACTAGAGAATTATTTTTAAATTACTATGTTCATCTTATGTTTGATTCCAACACTAATTTTCACAATAATTCAGTAGAAATATTGAGGAAAACATTTTTGTTTAGATCCATCTTTCCCTAAAAAACAAGACAAGCAAAAACACTAAAGAACATACCTGCTCACAGTTCACTCCATGCTCTTCTCAGAGACTGATGCCTTTCATGCTCTTTTATAAGAGATGTTGTTTTATAGGACTTAATTTTTAGCATTGTGGCCCTTTTAAAAATAATTATTGCCATCATTTTCAGAGGTCCCCCGCACTATTCACAGTGCTCAATATCACATTACATTTCCCTGTCGGCAGAGACTGACTACTCAGAACAGCTCGTGGAGCTTCTAGAGAGGGTTCAGTGGAAGGCAACAAAGATGATTAAGGGACTGGAGCATCTCTCGTATGAGGAGAGACTGAGTGAATTGGGACTGTTCAGCTTGGAGAAGAGAAGGCTGAGAGGGGATCTGATTAACATGTATAAATACATGAGGGGAGATTGTAAAGAAGAGGAGGCCAAGCTTTTTTCGGTGGTGGCCAGTGATAGGACAAGGGGGAATGGGTGCAAGCTGAAGGGCAGGAGGTTCCACCTGCAGGTGAGGGGTAACTTCTTTACTGCGAGGGTGACAGAGCAGTGGAACAGGCTGCCAGGGAGGCTGTGGAGTCTCCTTCTCTGGAGGTCTTCAAAACCCGCCTGGATGCCGCCCTGTGCCACCTGCTCTAG
>JAUBOD010000397.1:168448-195578 GCA_032353885.1 Nothura maculosa | reverse complement strand
GGAGCGGGAAGGTTGGACCAGATGATCTCTAGAGGTCCCTTCCAACCTTATAGATTCTGTGATTCTGTGATTCTGTGTTCAATAAACAGTTGTCAAAACATTAGAATATTCCAATTAAGACTCTTTATTACTATGAAAGTCAAATTCTAAGCTAAATTGCACTAGAATAAATCAGAAGTGATTAAAGTCAGTGAAGTCACCCCTGATTTGCAAGAATGTAATTAAGATCAGAATCTAGCCCATAGAGTCAATAGAGATGATGGATTGCCAAGAATCAGAAGAACATCTTGTCATAAGAAAAACAGAAGAAAGACTCTCAGCAAAGCAGCTGGTTGTAAATGATGGTCGGTTTTATTTTATCCTTATCATATTATAAAAAGTGAACACAAGAAGCACACAGACTACTGCAATCTCATTGTGTATCTAAGTTTAATTGAAAATTATTCTCTAGAATGCACTTGATAGAAATGAGAAGAAGCTCAGTTGACTCCATCCCATCTTCTTGGGACTTAAAATCATAATATATGAGAGATGCCTCTTTGAAACCTCTGCTGATATATAACTCTCTCTACAAGGGTCTAGACTGTGTTAAATATTAGCAGGAGTACAGATGCAAAGGTAGGACAGCCCTTCCAAAATGATGACCAGTTCTGTGTACATTTACACAGAAAGAAGGTCAGGACCCTCACCTCTCACCTCATATTTCTGAACACTTGTGTTAGAGGAATGAAGGAAGATAGTTGCGTAAGTCATGAAGCAATCGCCACTCTGCTTTGTATAGAGAGTCAAAGAATGCAATCTCAAGGCACATGCAATTGGTGTTTAGATAGTGAGATGAGGACAAGCAGATATATGACATTATGCATTTTTAGGGCAGCTCCACTCCAAGAAATGATGTGGAGATCCAGTCAAAGTTGAAAGTTGCCTTTGCCTTTTCCAAAATAAAGATAGATAGTGGAAAGGATGGGTATGTGTGTGTGTGTTGGGGAAGAGGAGGAAGATAATTGCTTCAGTTACGACTTTGTTTTGCACACCTCAGTGCTTGATCCTCAGTGCAGTGTGGTTCAGAGTCGGAAATCCAGGTTATGATTTAAGACGAAATGCTCTTAAGCATCCATTTTAAGCTTTTAAGGCTACAAGCCTTTGTGAAAAAGATATCACTGTCATTCACATGAAGTGGATCTAACTCCTTTCAACCTTCCTTAGCCTGATTACCATTATGTACCCATCCACTCACCCAAGAAGCCTATAAAAGGTCAGGGCAACATTTTCACAAGTGATTAATCCTCTTCTGTTCCTCCAAATCTCTAAGAATTAGCTGCAAGTTATTGCAAGCTCTGAAGCTCAAAGTCAGAGGCATCCAGGATTTGTGAATAAATGTCTAGATACAGCCTAGAATACCCATCACCAGTTTATTCCTACCTGTTCTTCTGTAGTTTAACCTGTCCTGAAAGACTTTAGTATTGGATCAACTGAATCCCACTTGTACTGGGATTTAAAAGAGGGAAGAGACGGCAGGAAGAAGACACTGTACAAAATGAACCTCTCTCGTGCCTCTCAACTCTACCCTGTAATTTGTTATGAAGTCTCTGATTTCCTGCATCTAGTGATCTTCGTTGCCTGTCTGACACTAGAAAGTGTGAAAATTTGGACTAGAAATCTGACTCTTTTTAAAGTCCTACTTTCCCTTAAATTGAACTCAACTTTCAAAGAAGTCTTGATTTCACAGAAGGGGAATCAGTTTCATTATTACTGGTTTGTCTGCATTTCCCATGCTGCATTACTATGGAAACGGGACCAGAAAATAAGTCTTTTGCATGTAGGTCATGATATTAGTTGAGAAGAGGAAGTCTGGGTGAACGGGTGAGTGGGTTACAGGAAAGGAGCAAAGTAATTGCCTGAGCTTGTGTCAAAAATAGTGGAAGTCTTCATCACAGATCTCCTCAAAAGACTATTGAATTAGATACCTAATGGGCTAAAAATCCAAGTATGTGGAGCAACTGAGACACGAAACATGCACAGAGGATCAGATGAGAGATGAAAACTGAAATGCCAGTGGGGAGTGGGACCGAATATTCAGGAAGGCAAAACAAAATAAAACTAAGCTAAAATAAAATAAAATAAAACAAAAAACATAGGATTTTAAGTTCAAAAGTATTTTTTTTTTTCCGGAAGTAGCCTCCCTCAGTTTGCTCCTTCTTTCTTCCTGGTCTTCCTCTCAAAGGACAGCACAGCACGGTCTGACATTGTTGTCACTCCTTCTACCCCCGTGGGACACTCCTGTCCACACATGCCCCAGATTTTCCTCTACCTGTGCCTAGCTACAGACTTGCAACTGTTTGAGTACAGGGTATTACTTAAGTTCTTATTTTTGGACAGGAGAAGAGAGAGAGACATCTCTCTTTTTAAACTACTCTCTACTCCCTCTAAAACAACTGAAATTGGATAATACCAAGCTTCCTCCCACTGCAAATAGTGAGCCCCTTTCTTGGACAGACTGCATACCGAAGTCACGGGTCACTTGCAGGCAAGAGCAGAGAGAGACAGTCCAGCTGGGCAGAAGCTTGTCAAGTAGGGAAGCCCACTTCATGCCCCCGACACAGAAACAAACAGGGACATGAAACCATACAGTGCAGTCCAGAGGTCCTGCAAAGGGAACACTCAACCAAGGTTATAACCAAAAAGAGGCCAAAGGAAAGACAGGAGGAGAGGGGAGCAAGCATACTCTGGGCAGCATAACGTAGTTTATACGCAAGTCATTGAAAGAGGTTGGTGTCATAAACTATACAATTGAGGCTGGCATATATTTAGGCAGGGTTTGCAACTGCAAGCGACACAATACCATAAAAGCAGACAATGTGCTTACTTTTGATCTCCTGTAATAACCTTCCTCATTCACCTCATTCACTTTTTTTTTCCCCAAAAAAATACCTGCAAGAGCGGACTGTCCGTACTCGGTTTTCTCTTTCACTTTTTTTCCCCTCTCCACTGGGAAGATGTTCCTTGAGGGAAGGTGAAAATCACCATGCAAATACCATGCTTAACATGTAAGTGGAGAAATGCTATTCTGTCTAGATTTGCGACTACGCTTACTTTTCTGCTGAAATTCCCTTTCTAGATCAACAACAACAATAACAGAACAGAGACCTCACCTTCCCTAAAGAAACTTTAGCACATGAAAAGGGTAGAAGGGTAGGAAAAAAAATCTGATGGATGTTGAAGGGAAATCCCTTGTCTTTTCCCCAGGAGCCGAGTGGAGGACTTGCCCAAAGGCTCTGGGAAGGAAATACACAACCGGTGATTCCCATGGGGGCTGTTGGGCTGCATGGGGCTGGGCCAGCCTGCCCAGACCTGGCACTGAGAAGCCAATGGGAAGTGGGGAGAGGTAGAGGAGCAAACCGGGAGGGATGATTCAGAAGGCAAAGGTATCCCTAGACAGAATACTAGCTTTGTGTGAGGAGAAGCAGCCTGGAAAGGGACCACCAGAGACTCCAAGTCTATCAGGCACTGAGGTGGAGGAGAGCTGAGTGCCTCAAGCTGCAATTTAAGAAGGGCATTTTTACCCCTACAGCTCCTGGCATGATCAACCTCACCAGCTAGCTCCTAGTGCTCACAAAACACCCTGTGAGGATCGCATGGCTGGAAGGAAAAACAAGCCAGAGGCTCAGCCAGGAAGGACTAGCAGTGCAGCCGGCCTGCGGACAGAGAAGGTGCTGAGCTCCCTTCCCCCGTGGCCCAGTGGAGCTCGGCGTGGGTGGGGGCAGCATCGCCCAGCTCTCTTCACCTGTCTGCCCTGCTCTTGTCAGGCACTGGCCCCGAAGTGGCAGTGGGAGGTGATTCACAGCTGGTCCTTATGGCAGTGACTCTGGGGCTGCCTCCCTGGCCCTGGGAGCACAGCATGGCAGCAGTTGGACAGGGTTGGGGCTGTGGGGTGGGGTAGCCACCCTTCCTCCCCTTTTCCTCAGGTAGGATCTGAAACCTAAGGTTGCGGAGATTGGCACTGTCCCAAGCTAGATGCACAGCTCCGAGGAGGGATGCCGGACAGAGATGCCCTTACACAGTGGCAGTCTCTCCCTGTGCCCCTCAGCCCTTCAATGCCCCTGGCAGGGATCCCCCTCTCCCGCTTCCTGCCTACCCAGCTCTACCCTCTGGCCCACCTGCCAGCACGCTCCGAGGGCAAGCTCCGCTTCCCCAGATCACCTCCATTCCCGGTTCCAGGTGACATTTTGCAGGAGTCGTCAACAAATATGTCACAGTGGGCTTTACAAAAGGGTGGTCCAGGAATGCAGCAATGACATATATATACATACATATACATATTCACATATATATATATTAAAACTCCCATGGATAGCGCTTGGAAAATGTGAGGGATTCTCTAAATCAGGTTACTGCGTCTCCTTTTTACCGCTATACCATGCTAGCCTAGATTCTAGGTTTAATATCACAACTGTAATTCAACAGAGGTAGGCACTCTGCTGAGGGCAATCACTTTTCTTTCTTTCTCTCGCTGCCATCCTCCGGTGACCTGCACCACAACGGACCCTTTTAAAAGTTTCCCCCCTGCTGTTTTGCTGTCCTCCTTCTACCAGGAAGCAAAATGAAAGCTCAATTCTCGGAAATTATTTTATTTGAAGGAGCTTTCCTGTGACAGAGGTAGATGAAATCTGAGGTATGGGGAAGAAGGCAAGGGGAGGCAGAGAGAGAGGGGGGCCAGGAGAAAGGAGAAAAAAGGGGGGAAAAAAAGAGAAGAAAAAGCAAGAGAGGAAATATCAGAAGGAAAAAAAGAGAGAGAGAGAGAGAGAGAGAGAAAGAGAGAGAGGGGAAAAATGTCAGTAAAAAAGCAAATCTTTCCTACCTGTGATCCAGTTACAAGAAGTTGCATCCCATCCCGCTGCAAGCGATTCGTTGTGGAGGACGGCCGCGGAGCACAGCCTGCTCTGGCAGCCGCGGCATGCAGGCTGCGCGCACTCAGCGCCTGCCCGCAGCCTCTTTATCTTTCGCTCCCATATCTTCCGTGGGGAGGGAGGGCGCCTGGGCTGGGGGGTGAAGACGGATTTCTTGGTACTGTGATATCGGTGTGTGCGTGCGTGGAGTGGAAAGAATAGCAGTTTGAGAGCTTTAAGCATGAGGCAGCATTGTCCGGCTGGGTGAGATTTTGTCTCGCCCTCTCCCTTTTCTTTCTCTCTCTCTCTCTCCCACGCACATGCATAAACATGCACACCCTCTGTGCCTCTGGCCCTAGGGAGTCCCCCAGCTCAGTCACACTGACCTTTTCCAAAAAGCAAACAAACAAAAAAAAACAACAAAATAATCACTGTAGAGCAACAGTGCTATCAAACCTTGCTTAACGTTTCAGACATGACTGGGGGGAATTAAAAATAGCTGGAGCTGGCACTCACAAAGGAGCCGGTAATAATTCATGCTTCCCCCCAGTGCTCCCAAGGAAATGAGGACAAGTTGCCACCTCCGCAGCGATCGTGGTGAGGGTGGGAAGGCAGGACACCTAGGTGAGCATCTTGAGTAAGTGTCCTTGCTGGGAGCTGCGGCTGTGGGTCCCCTTGCTGCCAGCCTCCTGTGTATGTGTGTGAGAGTGAGTGAAAGCGCAAAGTGGCTTCGATTAGCTGCAAGGCAGGCAATTTCTGGAGCGAACATTTACAATTTTCTTTCAATATACCAGGATTAGTTGCTGTTGAAGGCTCTCCTCCAATAAGATCAGCACTGCTCTCTGATTTGGTGGCTTTGCTGAATAGAAATTACTGGTTCTTGTTATCTCTCAACACACTCTCCCCTCTGCCTCATCAGATGCTCCCCACTTCCTCATCAGAAGTCTTTATATACAATTTGCACATCAGAACTGTTTTTTTTTTTTTCCATTTCTTTCTTTTTTTTCCTTTCTTTTATTTTCCTTTTTTTTTTTCAATTATCTCTCTACATCTTTCCCCACAGTGCTCTTTTCCTTATTTCTATATTTCTAGATACTATTCGCAGTTCCATGATAGATGTAAGTTCAAGCAACATAGAGGAGGGGAAAGAGAGAGAGACAGAAATGCTTTCAGATTATCAGTGATCTGAGTCTTTGTGCACTGAAGGAAAAAGAAAGAGAGAAAGAGGGAAAGAGAGAGAGAAAGAAACAGAGAAGCAAAAGAGAGAAAGAGAGAAAGAATAAAAGAGAGAATGAGAGAAAGGTAATATATTAAATCCAGTTTAGTTTTTTAAACAGATTATTTTGCTGAAATATTCATAGTGTGTAGATTCCCTGTCAAAACAGCAAACAAATTAAGGGAAGGCGATACATATTGGGGACAACAGTTAATTCTCCTTGGGTGTAAAACATCCCCTTTAATTAATAGTCATTAGTCTAAGAAGTATTTACTTTGCTTTAGAGAACTTGCCAGTTGCATGGAAATAATCCAGACACAAACATCTTCGGGTTTGCTTTGTGTTTGTCTGCATCTCTCCTGGGCTGGAATTGATTTGTGGTCTAGCGGTGATGCTTTGTGGTCTAAGGGTGATGCTTGGGGCTGGGACTGCCTGGGCAGGGAACAGGAGAGGGAAGATGATCTGATCTATTGTGCCAAGAGCAGGAGGAGGGAACTGGAGAGCAATGGGGGAAAGAGGCTGGGTACCACTTGTCTGACCTTGTCCCATCTCCACCTGAATGGGCCACCCGATGGGGTCTGTTCCCACTAACTACTCCCCATAGAAAGCTTTAGCCAGGTGAAACTGGGAATTCCTCTCCAGAAAACAAAAAAAAAAAGCCCTTCACTTGCCTGTGAAGGCACTTCTTGACTGGGCTCATCCCAGGCAGAACAGCTTGTTTGTGCTATGCACATACATTTAGCTGTTATATCGAAGTGTCTGAGGGAGATGTTTACCCCCAAGGAAGTCAGAAAACACTCTGCTTGACCCTGGCTATTTCTTCTGCCCAGGGTATCAGAACTCACTTTTGGGGTGGAGAGTTCTGGGTTTTTGGAAGTACTCATGCTTCAGCATAACACAAGTCTATGATTCTCTATGTGAAAGCAATTTTAATTGGGCTTTAAGCATCAGATCACTTCAGGAGCATCAGGACAGCTGGAGGGTTACTCCTCCTTCTTGGTTTCTTAACCTTCTTGGAAGTTTACACTTGGGCTTCACAGGAGACGTGAGAGACAGATCTTTGGCCTCCTAAGGTTGAATTTCAAATGTCAAGTCTAGTTTTATTCCAGGAGGCTTTGAAACAAGCCATGAACCAACTGTGCACCTGCAGAACTGCTTTTCACCCCATGAAAGGGCAAGGGGACCTCCAGACCTGCTCTTGGAATCCCCATCCTTTGTGAGACAGAGCCCTAGAGGCTGAGCAGGCCTCCCTCTGCACTTCCCACAGCTTGTGAGAGGCTGGTGCTTAAAGTATTTAGCATTCATTAATCAAGATCATGATCAGCTTAAGAAGGGACAATGCACGCCCCCTCTTCCCTTGCTGTTATTGTTTCTCCCTCTCAGTGACTTTGCAAGTGTTTGATTGTGCATGCTGATTCCCAGGGATTTAATTACAGTTCAATAACCATGTGCACAAATCCACCTTTCCCAAAGCACGGAGAAGGGAGGAACATGCTGGCCCTCACTCAGGGCGATCCTGGAAGGACCTTGTGTTCTTTGAGGCTCATTCCCCCTTCTTTGCAGGAGGATAGAGGTCTTCAAGGTGGGGATGCATGGCAAGGCCCCGCTTTCTGCAGCACGCTGCTGCCCGAGGCAGGCAGCAGGAAGGCCGTAGGTGGTGTTCAGGCTGCGGCTGTCGGCTCCGAGTGGCTCTAACCAGCTGCAGGGGGCCCCCCAATGCCACGCTGATGAGGCTCGTGCGCCGCTCCAGCCAGAGAGCGGCTCTCTGCAGGCAGGCAGAGCTTCCCTGCAAGGTTCAGTCCGGGGAAGTTCCTCTCTTCTCCTTTCCTTCTCTTCCCCTTCCCTCCCAGGAATGCCTCACCTTCCCAGGAAAATAAAAATAAAAGCTCCTTGTGGAAAACTCCAGTGCTCCTCTCCCGTGGGCAGCCTTTCCGAGTCGCGCTGCCTCGCTGCACCCTCGGAGCCCTGCTCTTAATCAATCTGTGCAAATACATCTTGATGGCAACCGGCGACTTAGTGGTAAGCAGCGCCTTTTAAGTTTGACAGAGCATCTATTAGCGGCGCCTCAGTTTAGAGCACTACATGTGTTCGACACACCTCCTAAGGGGAAAAGAAACGCTGCTCCTAAGCTTAAAATATTTAAAATGCAATCCCCCCACACCCGCTCCCTTGCTTATGTAGGAGGAGAGGGGTGGTGGAGCTGACTCATTTACAGTGTGCTAAACAGCTGTAGAGATAAATCCACCCTAAAACCGCAGAACAAAGCACTAAAACTCCTTAGCTTGAAGAAAAAAAAAACGCATCAGGAAACGGGTATTTGCTAATGATAAGAGATGCTCCTGGTGAAGGGAAGCAAAGCTAGCAACTTTCAGTGGGGTTATTTCCAAAAGAAATCACCTCTGCATCCATCCAAGGAATTTCTAGAGAGATTTCATCTCCTGAAGCTTGCTTCCCGCAGATGGGCAGCCTCCCCGACTTAGCTGCACTTGAGCTCCATGGGGACAAGCTCACTGCCCCCAAGGGTGGGCTAGGTGCGCAGAGGTGAGGAGGGATATCCCTAGGGGCTAGTTCCAAGGGGCTTCTTTCTTTATCTCTCCAGAAATCTGGCTGTCTGCTCTCCAAAGGAGCAGCCTGCCTCACAACTCCCCTGAAGGACACTGCAGTGACTCTCCACTTCAGCCCCAATCCCCCCAATCCCGGCAGAGAGGTCCCCAGGGCCTAGAGGTCCCCTCAAGGATGAGGAAGGCTCTCAGGTTCTCTGAGGCTGCAGGACAGGTCCTCCCCATGCTCCTCTGGTGGTCAGGCTCCTCATCCCCTCATGTCTGTTTGACTCCTTGAACCAGGCTTGAGGAGCTGTGGGAGAAAGGCAGATTGGAGGCAAAATTTGTCTTTCCTTCTCACTGGCAGAGATGTTAATGCCTGCCTGTGCCAAGGCTTGACCTTTCCCAATAAAGTTGAGTGAAGTGCAAACCTCCTGCTTTTGTCCTTTTTCCAGCACTCCTCCTGGGCAGCAGCCCTGACTTGCCCAAGTTTCCCAGGAGGAGAAAAGGAGGATGTTAACAGCCTCAGGTACATGGGTGCAAGGTGCCTGGGTGCCCAGTGTCTCAGTTAGTCAGTTACTTTCCCACAACTGAGAGTTTCTCAGGGAGAGTCTTGAGCTGGAGTCACTGCAGTAGCTGGGATCCTGGGAATCCAGATACAGGGGATGTGGAGCAAGCCCAGAGGGAGAGTGAGCACTACAAAACAAAATATTTGTGCAGGGAACCTGTTTCCTTGAGAGGGTGGTGGACATACCCATTTCAGACTAAGAGGGCAGCAGGGGAGAGATGCTAATGTCTCTGTGGAGGAAAGTACATCTGGAAAAAAAGTGGACTTGAGCTCAGTAGCACAGGGGCTCGCTAATCAATGTGCAAAACCAAGGGAGGCAGACAGCCCCTGCACACACCTCTGCTGCTCTGCAGCCTCCCCTGGGGCTCCCACTCTCCTGCAACACGAGTGTTGGGCAGCAGAGCTGTTCTCGGTAGAGACGGAGCAAGACCAAAGCAGTAGCCAGCCAGACTCCATGTAAATAAATCACTCGTAGGTATTACAAATGGAAATTAAAAGAGTTAAGTAATCTGATGGTCAAGCCTTTAACAGAAAAGGGCATGTATTCACTTAACTGCGTCCAGAGCAGTATGTCCACTGGAGTATTATAAAGTACAATTATATCTGCCAGAAGAAGGCCATGAAATATTGATATATTGCAGCCTAGGAGTTTGCTAGTGCCAGGAAGTAGGAAGTATCTTGGGTTTCTCCTCCTCAGGTGAAATCTCTGAGTCCTCCAAAACTACCAGCAAGATGGTGCATGCTTTTCATCTGTCAGCAGCATTAAGCACTGCATTACCACCAAAACAAAAAACAAAAAAAAGAAAACCAAAAAAACTCCATCTTTTTCTTTCACCGCCTCCCGTTTCCAGGCCCCTTTAAGTCTCAAAGCCCAAGTTACAGGGAATTATTCAAAACAGACAGCACTGAAGAAATTGAAATTCCCAGCAGGCTGTCATGAGGGTCAGAGTCTAATTTTCAAAGCCAAACTGATCCTGTTTCATGTGGAGCAGGTAGGTGGCGAACTGGAAAATCAAATCTACTGTTTTATTAAGGATAAACACACTATCTAAAAGAATATCCTGCTAGATCCACTAAAACTGACAGGGCATCATGAACAAGCAAGAGGTTTGTCTGTCGATAAAGCCCTAGAAATTGTAAATCTGTCCTTTGGTGCATAGGAATAATTAGTATTTGCAAATACTAAAGGCTCCCAGGTGGGTAGACATTTAGGTGGACAGATCTGAAGACTATTTCAGAACAATCTGCAAAACATATATTTGCTGAGCAGCAGTTTCACGTTTTGCATGGTCTTGAATAACAGCTGCTGGAAAAGGTGGGCCCCAGTCTAGCACATGTTCATCCTGGTCAGAAATACTTCTTAGTATAGAAGTGTGGCTTTCAGGAGAAAACAGACAGGAAGGAAGGACAAGAAATATATGGCCTCATTTTGTATGATAAGGGAGAACAAAACACTAGCACACAAGCAGCCATTCAACTGTGGTTATAACAGGGCTTTAATCCTTTTTATTTTCTATTTTTCTTTTTTTTCTTTTTTTCTTTTTCTCTCCTGCCTCCTCTCTTCTTTTTCCTCTCTTCTTTTTTTTTTCCTCTGTTCATGTTTTTGTTTTCTTTTCTCCCTCTTCATTCTCTCTCTTTTTTTTTCTTTTTTTGGTTTTGTTTTGCGATTGGTCAAGGAAAACTTTAAACGGGAAATTTTGCAGTAGGCAGGGCCACTGGAAGAGCTGCCAGCGTGCAGCACCCTGGAGAGGGGCCAGCCCTGCCACCGTTTGCACACATATGCACAGCATGGATGCACATCCACCTGTTCCTGGCGTGTGCCCTGCAGCTGTTTAGGTAAATGTAAGCCAATATTCAGCTGTGCATCTGGTGTGATGCTTTTTGGTGTCACAGCTGTTATTTTGAACACTGCTAGCCTTGGAAGATGACTGCCTGCAGCCAGCTGGAGACAGCTGCCTCTGTGCACTGAATGTACTCATTAGCTGAAGTCCATGGCTAGAATTGAGAAAGATTTCATCAGGTCAGTTGCAAGTGTCAGGGAAGTTCTAACATGCGCTGAAGAACACAATAACCTGAAGCTCAGGACTATGAATAGTTCCACTCAGTCTGGGTTCTGGGCAGTTTTCATTTGTACTATTGCAAAAGTTGCAGTGAAACTTCCATGCAAAAGCATTTCAGTCGCTAGAAACCTCCCCAGTTCACTTGTATTACACACATACATACTATGCATTACATAGACACTTCTTATGTCTTCTCTGTTCATAGGAAGACAGATGTCAGACAGAGAGCTCATGTGCTTTTACCTTCATTAGTTGGGGAAAGACCAAGGAGTGTTCCAGATTCAAGCTCTCTTCAGAATCACTAGTCCCTTGGCAACTTTCTCGGCAAATCTTGAGTTTGGTTTGGTGGAGAGTTTCACAGAGGTTTATCATTTTGTAGGAAATTTGGTCTTCTTCATAAATATATGCTTAGATATATATGTGTGTGTGTATAAATATATATCTATGAAGTAAGCCCTGAAGTTTCTCTATAAAGTGGTTCAAGAATAGATCTCCACCAGGCATCAAAGGCTCTGCCTGCTCTTTAAGATCTTCAGGCCCAGGAAAAAAACTCTCCTGGACACTAACCCTCTAGGCAGTTTCTCTTTGTAGTTATGGATCTGCCACAAGCCTTGTTCAAAGTCTCTCAGGTACTGATAGCACTAGCCTAAGTACATACAGCCAAAGCCACCCAATTCTAGAAATCCCAAACCAGAATTGTTAAAATAGCAGTTCAAAAACTACATTTTTTAGCATGTTACTTCTGTAGGCAGCTCAGATTCGTCTTAATATAAAATGCAAATAGGAAAATGAACGCATTTTCTGTGAGGCTGTGTGGGTTTGAACCCATACCTCCTAGATTCCCAGTGAGTATCTGTCTGTATGATACTGGTTTTCTTTTGGCTTGTCTTCTTGAGACTGTTTCATTTGTATCTACTGTCAGTTATGAAAACAATATCACATAGAGAAGAAGCTGAAACTCCATCTCCTGTTCAAAGAGCCTAATTTCATGCTAGTGACACACACATGGATTTGGGATGAGAAATCAGACTGTGAAAAGATTAAACTTCACTAAAATCAGATGAAAAAAGCAAAAACAGATAATAATAAACTTTCCTTTAAGAGTACTGGCTAGCACCTTCCTCAAAAAAAGGAAATTTATTGTTCAGTTAGCTATTGATTTGAGTTACAGTGAAAGTAATCCCATTTGAAATCTGTGCTAAAGCAAGCACCACTTAAGATGGCCAGGTATAACAGCACATTGTCTAACTCTTTTCCTTTTGTCCAAAGTAAGTGACAGATGTAACACACTCACAGAGTCTCTGCTAAGTGTCTTGAGCTACCAGAGATAAAGGTGCTTCTGTAATTAGGATCAATATTATGAGCTCTTCAATGGAAAAAGGCTTATTGGGTCTGATGAGGCTGTTGTTGTGAATGGTCTGCTTTCAGTATCTGAACTGGTATTTCTAGAGCCATCGCAGTGCATTGCATGTCAGCTCTCTGAGGGCCAGCTTGGCAATTTCTACATCACTCTCAACTATGCATTGTAGATATGGCCTTAGAAACATGTTTCATTTGTTTCCTTTGTTCTATGAAACAAATTCCTCAACTGTGGATCTGATTCTCACTTCTTTTCCTTCACATATGGAATTTCTTATGAAGCTTTTATTGTGTTTTCGACTCATTACACTAACAAACTAAAAAATTCCCGATGTGTAGACTGCCAAGTTTAGGAGCCTGGCTCCAGCAGTGACCAGAATCGGTTTTGTTTGTTTGTTCGTTTGTTTTTTAAATAAAGAGCAAAACAGTAGTGAAGAGGTAACCTGCCTTCTCCAAGATTTTCTCTTCTAATTACAGAGAATTTCAGCTACATAAATTTTGCTGCATTGTTTTTGATGTCTCTTCCATTATTTATTTTAGCATTAGCTAGTGTAGCTACTTAGGGAATTCTTAGTATATCTTTAAGTAGCCATTTCTTTATACCTAAAAAAGTTTTTCAGGTTCGAAGTCATCCTTGACTTTGAGAACTACAATGTAATTATGTGTTCTACAGTTCAATTAATTTTGTGAAAAATGTCTTTTCTTTTATCAGTTTTGAAGTTGATACCTTTTACTTCAAATGATTACCTCCACCTGCTTTTTTGTCCAAAACAGCAAGAACAATTCCCCATCTATGTATTGGGATTACTCATCAGACCTTTTACTTTACATTCCTATCTCTTATGCCTCTACATTCTAAAAGTAAGAATGCTTTTTTATCTTTAAACTCTCTGCTTGCTGAAAGTGTCTATTTTATTTTATTTTATTTTAGTCCCTGCGTCATGACAGTTTTTATTCCCTCTCCAGTCACTCTATAATTCCTTACTACCTTTCTTGAGAAAAGGCTACTTTGTGGTATGCAGTATTCAAGATGGAGCCATGCCAAATACATAGATAGCCAGTATAATGGGCCAATATGATTGTCTAGTAGTATTTCATATATTAATGTAAAACTCATTGCTTAATATTCTTACATGTTATTTAATTAACTGCATACTGAGCACATCTTTGCTAATCTGTCTGAAAATATATCTGCTATCACTGGTATCTTTAACTGAAATGCCTCAGAAAATTGTATCAGCCTATTTTTTTCTCATTCTCCAGCAGACTGCTTTGTTTTTATCAGCACAACAAACAACTTACTTTGCAGTTGTTCAGCCACCAACCTTGTTGAATGTACCCACCTTCCTACATTTTTTTCTGTTCCTTACATTCCAGCCACAAAAACCTTCTCAATGCATTTCAGTATTTCAAAATGCTGCTAGACCCTCTTCATCAGAACTAATTTGTATACACTTATATTTCTAAACATTGAGTGCTAAATTCTAACTCTCATTTCCTTTATTCTGGTATTTCACTGATCTCTTATCTGCTTGCACTTTAAAAAAAGAAAAACATTAAATGTAGTTTCTCAGACTTCCCCTCCTTCCTATTTCTGGTGCCTGCAATGAAGTTGTACTGACATATACCAGCTGTATATCTACAGCTTTTCCACCAGTTTGAGAATCAAGATAAAATTAGTAGCAGTTATTGTCACATGTTCCACAACTTCCTTACTCCCAAATAGTCTTCCTCCATCCTTCCCTTGTGCAGTTTTTAGCTTCACAGACAATATTAGCTTTCCACAGGAAAATCCTGTTACATTATTTTTTCTTCCTTCATCTTCATTACCACCACAGAAAGAACTTATGTATCTTGCTAATCATCCTGTAGAATCCCTCATGTCCTTTGTTGAAAACTGATAATTGTTTCCATGTAGCAAGGGTGAAACATGTCTATGAAGCATGAATATAAGAAGCCATTCTTCCTTCCTTCTCTTGTTTTAGATTATTCTCTGTCAATATTTTAAGCTTTGAAATAATAATATTAAAACAACAACAAAAATGACAATTTCTCCTGCAGTTTGATCTATCTGAAATAGGATATCTGGATTATCTACTAGTTTTTACATATACTTCTTCTTAGAGTTATGTGTTTGAACATTTCTATGCAGTAACCCATTTGCTGAATCACTTTGCATGGAGAAGAAGGTGTCTCTTGAGGAGATGTGACAATAGCTTTGTAGCTTACCATAGGATAAGAAGACTTTCTAATAAAAAATTCAAATTAGAGGGGGAAAGATCTCAAACAAAGTTCTGCATTGCTGCAGTGATTACTATGAATAATTAAACTTGTATGGCCCAGGTCAGCACCTATGGGACCTGCACCTACAGGTGCACCTATGGGACTTTGGTGAACCAGCGAGACTGGAGATCACAACATGTAATAATGCTACACAGTAGACCTGGATCCCATAGCATCTGATTCCTGGAAGAATCTTTAGGATGTGGAATAACTACAACATATTTCATTTTGTATGTCATTTCATTGTACATGGTAACCTGTGTTAGCTTCTGCTAGGCCAAGACAGTGTATTTTATCCAACTTCCATTTCTATCAACAGTATCAAATCACTGTATTTTGTACTTTTGTTTGCTTTATCATGCATTTTTTCAGACAGTCTAGTAACTTATGTCAAGAGCATTTTCTTTTTCCGGTAGGGCCAACTGGAATTTAGTATAAATCCATTAGATAAGTCCAACATGAATGTATGATTTTTTTTCCTCCTGAGTTGCTACACAGACCCTTGTGACACTGACGAACATACATTTAAGTAAATTAAGTGCTATTTAATTATGATCCATGAGGAATATTCTTAAGTCAATGATTTTCAGCACCTTTAGAAAAAGTCATTCTGTCATGCAAACTCAATATGCTAATAAGTCTGCTAATATTCTGCTCTTGATTTGCATCTTCAGGGAACAAGCAAACCTAGCCCCCTGACCTGCCTAACTTAGTATGCTATTCCAAGTGATTATGTCTACTTAATTTTTCATGATTGTTATAGCTAGCATTAAAGCTGAATGAGTGCACAGCAACTGACTCAAGGAAAAATGCTACTTTTGTTAAGCTATGAGGGGGATATTTTTTCATACTTACTTCCATATGAAGACAAACCTAAGGTCTATATATATTGATGATATTTTTAGACACCTTGGAATATTACAAGAGCATTCCCATTGGTATTAACAGAGTATTAGTTGAAGAAAGCACCTACTTGACTGCTTAATATATAGCACAAATCTATGTGTCTAAGGGTTAACAGGTCCTCAGTTGCTTTCCCACCTAGGGAAGTTTACAGATTAAAGAACAACCATGGGAGTTAGGATTATTGCTTTAATGAATCATTTAGCTTCAGCTCCAATTTTCAAAAGACTGTCTTCAGTTGTAGAAGTATTTGTACTCTAAACATGTGGCCACTTCAGCTGACCTGCTGAGTGTGAGGTATCTGATGGGATTTTCTGCACTTCTTGTATAGAGGAGTTATTGCTGAAAAACAGGGCTTTGGTATTTCATGTCAGAAGCACTTAACGAAAACAGAGGCTACAACTTCTCTTAGCTTGGCTTTCTAATCTGCAAAATCACTATGGTGCTTATTTCCTTCAAAGGTGTATTACAAGACATTACTATATAAAGTCTTTTGAGTAGTGGAAGATGCATGTGTGAAAGTTGCTATAGCCAAAGTATTAAGAAAACACCAACCAAGCACCTATCTATTCCATTTAGTGGAAATGTTACTTATTTTTCTTACTCATATCTCCACTTCAACAAAGTTAAGTTTTATATGCTTAAGCACTCATGAATAGATTTAGATTCAAGCACATATTGCACCTCTGTACAGATGTTCTATTGAATCTGGGCTTCTGTCATGGCACTGTATTGTAACAATAACTGGAAATGGACGACGAAGTTTTCATTTTTATTTTAAAATAAAGAAATAAGCATGAGAAATTTTCTGTATTTTTTTTTTCTCTGTGAACTGTGTTGTATGGGTCTTTTTTCTTTTTTGTTTTTTTTTTTTTCCTAGACATTGCCTTAAATTTATTCTATTGGTGTACACCTGGAGTGGCGTACATCAACACCGTTTACAGGCTTCATGTTATGCTCACACTGTCCTTGGTGACAGACATTTTAACTTCTGGCTGCACTGAAGAAGATTTTATGAAAATAGAGCAACAATGTCCTTATTAATATAAAGATTTTTATAAATTCCTGGTTATTATGCTGGTTTCATAAAATCCTGGTTTTATAAAATCCTGATTATTCAGATAACATTCAGATATTATCTGAATTAAGCGTAAAGGACCCATGCTGGAGTACAAAGACAGATACCCATTCACTTTTAGACAATAATAATAAGAGATAGAGAAACAGATAGAGGAGGAAAAGTCTAGGTGATCCCAAGTCATCCTCTGGAGCTCAAAGGCTTTACAGCCAAGAGTGACCTCTATTCCTTGTTATGTTGCAGACCAAATCATGTTTGTTATGTTGTGGACCAAGGTCCTAGGATCTTCTTGAAGAGACTTGAGGACATAAGATTCACAGAATCTGTTCAGTGAATAAACAGTTGTATAAATTAATAGGAAATCTCAGGAAAAATGATCCTTGGCTACATTATATCACTAGAGGAAGTTTCAACCTCTGTATGGGTCTATGAGCAAGGAGATTTGGGGCTTTTTGCTGAGCACATGCATTTCTATCCACCACTTTTGTGGCTAGTGCACCTGCAGTGCCCAGAGTTATCAGAGACAGAAGAACTCTAAGTGCCTGCCAATATATTTTAAGATCCATAGGTACAGGTCATCCAGACTTTGCTTAGGAGACCTGAGCTTTTTCAAAGTGAATATGAGAGATATTGGTTGAATTAACATTTTATTTTTTTAAAAAATATCAGAAATGTTATCAGAATATATCAGAAATGAGATCAGAATTGTTAGCCAATGATGTTTGTATAAGATTTCTATCATTTGAAAAAAATGAGTATACATTTTTTTCAGAGTTCTTACACCTTTGTCGAAACATCAATTTGTGGTTCAAAGAAGTCAGCCTTTTGGAAGAAGAAGGGAAGGATAAGGAGGTCTTTCTCCCTAATCAGCAATGACTGCAAAGATTTAGATCTGCATAACTTTTTGTCTTGAAAACACACACATATAAATAGTCTCTTCAAAAATTTAGAGAAAAAATGTAGACAATACTTCCTTTAGATCTAAATGGCAGACTCTGATCATTAAGATGAAGGAGAATAAAAATAAAGAGTGAAGAGCTGAGTTGTAATAATAATTATCTCTCTGGCAGATACAAAAGCACTTCTATAGGCGAGAAAAGAAGCTCAGTGGTGGCAGTCTGATTCTGTAGCAGGTAAAGAGGTAGATAAGAGAAGAGAGAGGAGATTCTAAATATTATTTGTGTGATGAGCATATCTACAACATCACTACGGAAGATAAACATTTGTCTTCACTAAGTAATCAAAATACCACCAGTTGCATGGCCTCTTCATGGTGTAATCAGAGTCATTACCACCAAATGAAAATACATTATCTTTACATACAGTTGCTAGGATCTGTGCAATTAATACATGAGAAAAAAAAAAAAACAAAAAAACAAGAACAGTTGCTATTTTGATATAATTTGTTTCCAGGAGAAAGAAAGTACTCATAAGCTTAAGCTAAATATGAAGTGTTTTTACCCTCTTTAATCTTACAGTGATTGGCTAACTAATGTCTTTGAGATACTTCAGTTTTGAGGTCAAAGAGCATACAAAGTTAAATGATCCTCTCATCTGAAGGTCCAGTTTCTGTGATGAACCTGAATGGGGGATGTTACAGATGACCTGTTTTCTGTGGCTTGATCATTTATTCCCTTTTTGTTATAAGATTTATTTCCACTCTTTCTGCAGTAGTGAACTTGTAAGATTTCTATGCTAATTATAATTTTTATCTGTGTGTCCTTTATCTGGACACTCAGCATCAGGGATCTGAGGTCCTTCCTAACTAAGGAGATAAGCCTAAGAAAGCTGCTAATGGCACCATTATGATCTAGAACTCCTTCTAACTCTCTCTGCAAAGAATAAACCTCTTGGGATAAAGATACTCAGAAGAAAGAGAGTTCAAACATAGTTTCAAGGCACTGTGCTAATATAAACTAATTTAACCTGACTGAGCTAAATGATGGTCAGCTAGTCTTAATGTCTCTACTATCAGGGAGGGAAATGGAGGTTGCTCCCAGGAGCAAAGCAGGAGCAATACCTGCTCCCTATTATAATCGATTAGACCATACAATCTATCAAAATGGCAGAGCAGAAAATGACATTGGGTTTGAGGATCACAGTCAGCAGGCAGATATGTTTCAGTGCTAATGACTGTATTATTTCCTTGGCCTTATTGTATAGTGTGTGTTGCCTTTTATTAGTGTTCATTTCTACTAAACAGCTCCTGCAACATCTAGATGGCAACTGCAAGGCAGTTCAACATCAAAAATCGCAGCTACTCATGTGCTGAGCAAGGATATGATTCTTACAGTCATTGCTTGCAGAAAGCTGTAATTCAGGGAGCAACATCACAGCACAGAGCAGTGATCGCTTGTGGTGATAAAGCACTCTGCACTTTCATGTGTGTATCTGGGAGGCAGAGGCAGAGCTAGCCATTGATCTCCAGCAGAGAGAACTTATTTGTGAACATGTCCAAAACCACCCAGACTGTGCTTCCAGTTGTATAATTACTGTTTACCTCACTGAGTTACATCCACTTTAATAGGCACTGTCATCACAAAGCTCTCCCTCATACATGGTGAAAGACAGCAAGAGACAATCACCTGTTGTTTTTATTAGGATCAGCTCAGTTCCAAGAGAGCTGCAGCAGAGCTATTGTTATGTTCTCTGCCAGATCTATTTATACACTGTCATATGGATCGCTTTGCTTGTGTTGATATTTTTCTGCTTAGCTATTATGGTCTGCTTTTTAGGTTATTATTATTAATAATGTAATCCATGTTACCATGTGCAATTTTAAGGGAAAACAAAATTGCTCCTGTGGAAGAGGAAAAAAATACCCTGAAACTTCTAGAAATTTGCATGCTTGTTCATTTATCTTATGGGGGAATGAAAATCTACTAATTAAATGGGTAGATGATATTGCCTCAAAGCACACAGCTGTTTCTGAAAGAACAAAACCCCTCCTAAAATCAATAGTCACAGTACATTCTAATCTTATAATAAGTTCATTGTCACAAAAAGGAGACAGAGCAGACCTATGTATAGTATTCGTGAGGAAAACTACAATTTTTGACACAATTACTGGGAGATGTCCATCTTGTGTGTGCAAAATTACTGTATCCTACACCTATCAGCTACATTCTTCCTTCCCCTATTTCATTGTTACTTGTCATACTTCTATATCTTGTCTAGTGCTTAATACCTAGATTATAAGATCCTGGAGCAATTTTCATTTCTTTTTCATTCATTTATCTTAAAAGAAAATCCAAATGGAGCTACAAATTTAAGTGTACTGAGAACAGATTTTTTTTCTGTTAAGAATAGATTTTGTATTTCAGTACACATATTTTCTGAGTTATATTTCCTACATTCCTTAAAAAGAGCCAATGAATCTGCAGGGAGTTTTGGCTCAATGACTGAAATAAAAGAAAATAAACTAATGGAAGATGAATTTTCTGTATCTTAAGTTTAAAGAAGGCCCCTATGGCAGGATGTGCCTAAATTTAGGATAACATGTGCCATTGCAATCTGACATGCAGCAAAAGGAGAAAGAAGTAAAGAAGTAAATTCCTTTATATTAAGGAGTATAATGGGGTCTTCTAAGTTGGCAGGAACAGATCTTTTATCATGTCTCAAGGTAGATGATGTAAAGTAACATCATCTATATAAATATTTTTTTTTCTTTATGGAGTTGACAGGGACATCTTTTGGTTCTCAGGCCTTTAAGGAAAAGTACACTGTCCACTGTGACTCTCCCTGCAGCAAAATTTGAGTTGTGTATAGGTGTGTATGATGTTCTAATTGGTTGCAAGACCAACATTTGTTGGTTAATGTAGCATAAAATTATTCTTATATTTAATTATTCCAGATTTACAAGTCTCAAGAGTAAGAGGATATCAGTGACAACAGCAGCTGAGAAATAGGTCAGTGATTATATCACTCTCAGAATGCTCTTTGCCATCTTCTGTGAAAGATCTATGAAAAATACAGTGTTTATTGTGACTATTTCAGCCTATGTCTGTAGAGGAAAAAACATTACTTGCATTTGTTAATCAGTAAGAATTCATTCTTTTTGATTAAATATGACTGCCACTAAATGGAAATGAAAAATGAGAACATGAGACTCAATTATTACTTATATCTGAAATCAAATTTAGATAAATTATTCCAGACTTATTTAAATAGGACTTCAGAGGGGCAAATGAATTCATTGTTGGAGCAGTAGGTAAAAAAACACCATGGGATCTCCTTCTATATGTTTATGTGTTCATGTGCATGTAGCTTCACATGTCTTCACAGAAAATTAAAACAAATTGTACTTTATGGAATAAGGTGTTCTATATTTTTCCAAATTTTGAAGTGCTCCTGATCTCAAAAAAAATTACTGAGGCCAGACTTTGCCTGGAGTTCCCTGGTAAATTTCATAAGAAATAAAATACTGCCATAAGAAAGGGTTGCAGACATTATGAACTTTGAAGTAAAAGAAGGAAGTAATAGATACATAGAGTGCTTGAGATATCATTGCAGCTGTAAGTGCTGTGTAAACAGCACATCCACAATTATATGTAAGGGAGAAGGTCTTTCAGGAACCAGTTTCCCTCCAATTGAAAGTGCTACCTGGTCATTTTAGATTTTTTTCTAGATTTTCTTTTTTCCTCATATAATTTTGCTTAAATAAATACTTAATGCTTCAGATTCTGCAACAACTTAGACAAGAAAAGGGCTAAAATCTATTCTTAACAAAATTGCTTCTTTATCTATCAGCAGGGCCTTCCCTACTTATCCTATTATCCAAATCAGAAAGCCCTAAGGAAGTCCATGTTTATCTAGAGGGGCGTTCTGCACTCATTGGAACAATTACTAATCTGGAATTTAAATTTAAAGTACCTATTGCTTACTTTTGTGGCTTACACAGAAATAAAAGAAGCAAAAGAGAAATAAAAAGTTATCTATGAATTCCAAAGTACTCCTTATTCTCATTTGTCCATATAAAATAATATTATTTGTATCTAATAAGTATTAGTCGTTGCCTTGCTTAGTAAAAACTAAAGATTACCTCTACCAACAATGAGTGAAAAATTTGAATTTGGTTTACTGAAGAGAACCACATCTGAGGTTCCACATTTGAGGTATCGGTTTTGTTTCCATTTATCTCCCTTTGGTAGTGCTGAAAATACCTCATTAAACAGAGCTTCATGATATACTGCTTTCATCCTTTGTGTTAAAATGTTTTTAAAAAGCAGTGATCTACTGGGTCCAGAAGCCTCCATAAGTGAAGAAAATACTTCAACAAATACTGCAGCCAGCACTACATTCTGCTAGAGAAGTGCTGCTCCCAGTAGTATAACCATTGCAAACGGCTGCTGGCAGTGGACCAGACAGTGTACCACGTCTTCCAGGGACAAGCTCTACTGTTGAACAAGGAGTAATAGCCTCATTTTGGCCACGAATGGCCTCAACTAGGATGCATGCAAAATCTGCACTGCAAAGCTTTTCTTTGGGCAATTTTAATACTTGAGAAAACAATATCAATAGCCATCATTTGAATGATTAACCCTCACGGTAAATCTCAGATCAGTTTAGAAAACTTTGACTACACAGACTAGAGGCATTTGTGATTATGCTAGGACTTGCCAATGACAATCATGAGAGAGAATCTAGGAGAAACTTCTGGTTCCTCTTCCCAAGGAGGAATTGGCTTGAACTTCAGCAACCTAAAGGAATCTAGATGCTCTTTAAATAATCTTTACTTTAATTAATTAGCTTGTGTCAGCAGAAACTTCCATGTCACTTCATGAGGAAGATTCAGGAAGGAATTTTAAAAGGAACTACTGGTTAAAAAGAGTAAAGATGCTATCCACAGTTACCATGCCTGTCTGATTATGCCTGACAAGAACAAAGACATTTGTGGCTAAGATAGGCTGGAACCAGCTGAACCTGGGAATGCCAGAAAATGCATCAACACCAAAAGAAAACACCATGTCAGTGTTCTTTAAGCAATTCTCAGACTATCTGTAATTGGGTAATAATGGACAATAAAATCACTTAGCTCAATAAATCTTTTAATTTCCTGTAAAATGTTGAAGACTTATCTCTTAAGGAATTAGTTTGATTGAGTCAGCTACTGAATCCGTAGCTGCCCCCAGTATCACTGAGAATGGTCTGCTGAATTAGGGTAAAGCTTTTGAAGTTTGTACTAAAGTGGAAGTCAATTTAAGAAGCTGTGGCTATGTGTCTAAGGAACATGTTGAGTCATTCTCTTCTGTCTTTGAAATGAGAATCAGAAATTAAAAGAAGATCAAGTAGTTTGAATGTCAAGGAATGAGCATAAACTTATGGAACTTGACTTCCATGCTAATCGTGTTGATTTTCCATCACAACAGCTCTGTTCATTTAAGGAAACTGCTCTCAGCTTAATGTAGATATACATGGAGGAAGAATCATGGCCTTTGCTGAGAGTACTAAAATAAATACTGAATACTTGCCATACAAAATATTTTAAGTAAATTCAAACAGTTTCCTAAAATAAACTTTTCTTAATTGTATCTGCTCTTACTACAACTTGTACTACAAATGTCACATATTTATGAAAAATAGCTAATATTTGAGCTTCCACAAGATTTCTTCACTTTATTTGAACACGTGTAGCACTTTTTTTCTCCTATTTACTTCTGTGTCTATGTTTGTTTTGCAGCTAAGCAAAAGATTACCCATAGATTAGCAAAAAATAGATTACTAAAAGGTTAGCATTAATAAAACAAAATCAAGCCTCTAATATCTTTTTGTTTAGAGTGTTAAATCCACTGATAATATGAATTGCAAAAATCTTTTTCCGTAGAGCCAGGTTCTCATCCGTAGTCAAGAAAAAAAGATTATTTTATAAAGCATTATTTATAAAAGCATTATTTATAAACATTATTTATAAAAAAAGATTATTTATAAAGCATTATTTTGAGTTCTGTTTCCAAACACAGGAAAAAAATAGTTTTCATTTCAACCATGATGAGTTCAGTAGCATTCTTGCTCTCTCACTTTACATAGATATAGCTTGAAACATAACAAAATCAACCTCTCAGTTTATACATTCCATAAAGTAACATTCACACCAGGAGGACTTAAAAGTTGTACAGTCTATTTCAAACTCTTAAATTGAATTTGACTCACATTTTCAGGATAATAAAACCATGAAGAAAAGTGGTTGAACATACAAAAACAATATACCAAATTTTCAGTTACTTTATTCTTTAATCCCTACTTGGGATTTCTAAAGAATTTTTCTAAGGAAAAGTATTCTTGTAATTTCATTCATGTTATGAATACAAATGGAAGTTTTTTTCATTCTGAAAAAAAGACATTACCATTGGGTCTGTCTATGAAGAAAACAGCAATTGCCTGTTAATAACAATTCTCATCAAATAGTTTCTAGCAGTAAATTCCAGCATATGGCAGGTCCACAGACAGTTGGCTTTATTTACATATCATTTGCTGCTCACAAATGGTGAATAGTAAAGTCATGTGATAAAGTTTCTGCTGAGTTAATGAATATTTTCTAATTGGGAAATAGTATACAATGAACAGGAAATAAAAGAGTGGATATATTTGTTCAGAGATATCTCTGTTCGTGTGTTTGGGTGTGTGTTCATGTGCTATTTGAGTTATGACTCAAATATCCACATGAAAATGGCTTTGCATGCATGAAAGAGAAGTAAACAGTACTGAATGAGGAGCCCTTAACAAATAGGTTGAATAAATTGCATGCTATTTATACTGCCTACAAACTCTTTATGACAGATCTATCTAGACTAAAAAAAAAGAGTGGTGAAAGAAGGGAAGATCTTCCCTTCTCATGCCTGTTGTAACATTATCTGGAGTTATTTGAGGCACTCAATACACCTCCAATTTACAAGTGACAGAGGCTTCCCTGTGAAACTGGGATTACTTTTACCATTTGTGAGGAACCAGAACATGTGGCAACTTAAATCACTGCAATGTAAAAGTTTCATCTTTGAGAATGTTTTTTAAGAGGCTAGAAGAATGTAGAAAAGGCTAATGCTGAATATTGCCCATAATGTTGAACAGATGGGAACGTGCCTGTGGATGTTGGGTTGCAGAAGCTTTCTGCTAGAAGGAATATCTCAGGGTTGCTAGCTATTGTATACAGCTCATGAAGGGCAGAGAGCTGATGGGATTGCAGACCTTTAATCATTTCCAATCTCAGCTAAGAATTAAGAAGGAATATTTCAAGTGGGAATGAGAGTCAAAACACTAGATCTACACATCCACCAATGCCAGGTGAATTTGGATTTAGATACACATCCCTCAATGTCAGTTAAATTTGGATCTGGAGCCAAGTTCTTGTTGCCTGGGCCTCCTGCCAGTGACCTAGTATAGTGACTGATTATTAGCATGTCCAGGGTAAATAAACACTTTCTAGAGGTGCAAGCATATTCATTACAAGCCTGATAGTGCTTATGGAAAGACATCCTTCCAAGAGTTTTAAAGCAGGCCACTAAAAGTCTATTTCTGATGATAATTACACACTCCGGGCCCCTGCAGAGCTGTAGCCATATGTCTAACTTGATGAAGCACAGAGATTTTCAATAGAAATATATAATTTTTTGCTGACCCCCACCAATTTCTATATCACTTAAGTGCCAATAGCCAACTAGAAAGCAATATGGTATAAACTGAGGTATGTTTCTGCAAGTATCTCATATCCATCAGTGTAATGTGGTAATGCTTTTTACCTAAGCTTTGCATGCCTTTCTATAAAAAGTCATATTAAAACCTTTCCTTTTATTAAAGAGATCCAAGCAAGTATCCATACCATAGGAAGGCATGAAGTATTTGCAGAAAGAATATCAATTTAATAGATTGCTATTTGGTATGCAAAAGACATATTCAGAATAGCATCATCTTCTAGCAAGTAAATAACAGAAAAAATATTTAAGGGAGAAGTGTTAACAATTAATTGCATGCCTCAGAGAACTCAAGTTACAGATGTGGGCATAATGGTGCTGAAGGTTGAATTTAGAGAAGTAAACAATTTAATCAGCAAATTATTATTTTTCAAATTAACAAATGAAGGTGTCAAGATTGGCAAAACACAAGGAAAAAACAATAGTTGCTTCTATTTTGCATTCTACTCTACTGAAAGAGCTTCAAATATATTACCACAGAATATATTAATACAAATATATTACCACAGAAAGGTTCATTTATTGCTGAAGTGATGCTGATTATTCAGTCAAGTTTAGAGATCTAAGGAATGATTTCTAAATGTGCAACAGAATGCTAAAATATGTAACAAATATAGAATATAAGAGATGAAGATAAGAGATGAGTGATGATGGACACCAAGTCCATCATTTCTTTCTATCTTGCTTGCATATTTAGTCTAATTGAAAGATGACATTTATGTAAGCTTAAGGAATATCCTTGGGCCAATGGTTCGAGGGAAAGCAAAATTTGAGAAAAGGGAAATAATTTTCTAATCCTATGTTGTACTAGTATCAAATAATGGCCCCACTACTTTGTCTAGACTTTCTTCCAGCAAAAAATAAACAAACAAACAAAAACTCAGTCATTCTCTATATTTATTCTTCAGCAAATGATGGTTAAATTACTAGTAGATTGCTCTTAGTTATTTATAAGAAAATGCAACAAATGTGAAAATGTCAGTTTTGATATTCTTGTAGTTCCAATTAATAGTCCAATCTATATTTTTTTAAAAAAAGATAGGTCTTAGAGGTGTAATAATATCTCATCAAAAATAAATATGATAAAGAGATTCAAATTGCTTCATTTCAAATTTTAAGTTAATAGCTATTTTAAAAAATCTATCAGATAAAAAAAAAACTAAAATAAAATGTCTTGCTAGACTTTTGTTAAATATAATTCTTGTTCATTTTCACAGGCTTCTTTTTGTATAAAATTGAGACAGAAATTTTAAACAAAATCTTTCTAAGGAGCGTTTCTAAGGAGCGTTGATCCTTCAAGATCAAATATCCATGGTTTCTCTCAATATGCTTCATATGAAATTTAATCCAAAGTATTAATCAATAATAGTTGTTTGAAATATTAATCACAGAATCTTCAAGTTTGGAGGGGGCCTCTAGAGATCATCTGGTCCAACCTTCCCGCTCCAGCAGGCAAACCTAGAGCAGGTGGCACAAGGTGGCATCCAGGCGGGTTTTGAAGATCTCCAGAGAAGGAGACTCCACAACCTCCCTGGGCAGCCTGTTCCACTGCT
>JAUBOD010000397.1:120722-151041 GCA_032353885.1 Nothura maculosa | reverse complement strand
CAAGATTACAACTGCTACTGAAAGGAAAACAGTGTCATTTAACCTGTACTATGCTCTATGTGATTTCAGTAAAAAACTTCAGTATTCACTTTCTAGAAGTGAATACTTAGAACCAGCATTCAGTTCTGAAATAAATTGTTAAGACCAAATTTATCCAAATCCATCACTCCTGTCAGAGTAGATCAGATTTTAAAAATCTTTTGGCTACACTTGTATAATTTATCATACCAATTAAAACTTATTGAATTGAATTGAAAAAAAAGGATCACTCGTTGCAAGCCAGATGCTAGTGTGCAGGCATTCACTTCAAATAAAGCATAATATTTTGGCATCGTGTCATGTTTTTCTTGTATGAGTACAATTCGTCAAAAGCAGCCAGCTTACCCCTTATTTCAGTCACAGGGACATTAAAGTGAAAGTAAACATAAAGCAATTCCCTTCCAAGCTTGAAGATATTACTCCTTTCAAGATGATATAACTCAAATTCCTCTAAAATTAATGTGGGACTTTCAGTGTAGTTTGCTGCACCCATTATTATATGTAGACCTGCTAAACAGAAGCACACCACAGTCTATGCATGTTTTTCAGTGAGCTTGTATATCCAGATAAGCATGATGAGCAGGTCACAAGACATAGCTACTTCCAATGAGTTCTGATAAATCATACCTGTAAATGGTACCCCTATAGAGGCAAAATTCCCATGCAGATGTGGTCTAGTCTGCCCACCTGGACAAATATAACATTTGACATAGATGAAGAGCTAACAGAGTGGTTATCTATAAAGTGGAACTTTATAGACAGATACAGAACAGCACATTTTACAGTTTGCTGCAATTGTCTGCCTTCTCTAATATTGCCAAATTCAGTTTAGAGAGATAAAGTATGAGCCTTTTTTAAGAGGAATTTTCTCTGAGAAATCTCCACCAGAGGAAAAAAAAAAAGAAAAAGAAGAGAGAGAGAAAAAAAAAAGAATGAAAAAAAGCAGGCTGTTATAAAGGTCCCAGGTTATGATCTTTAGCCTGCTTTGTAATTCAAAATAATTTTAAAATTAAGTAAGGTAGTGTGAAAGAACAAATAAAAGCTTTAATTGATGTTTCAATTGTAAAAAATGAACTCAAAAAATAAGATGTTATAATGAGTTGTACATATTAAAAAAAAGGAGGAATTTGGAAGAACTTTACCTGTTTGCTACCAAAATTCCATGGCAAGAATAGAGCTTTTTTAAGTTAATACCGAGAAATTTTATACAGGGAATTTTGAGCACTTACAGTTCTTCTGGCATTACATATCTGGGAGTTGCAATGGTCAGCATCAAATTTACTTACCACTAAGTTAGCTACAAGTGGCCTGGCTTGAATCAGGTTCATTTCCTCTTACTCTTCATAGACCCTATTGCAGTGGCAGCATGCTCACAAGTGTATTTAATATTTTTGTTGGTTTAACAACAAAATTTGAATCAAAGAGGAAATTTATATTAAAAAAGTACCCATTCCAGCATCTCTAACCACAAAATAGTCGTAGTGACCTAATAAGAAGATCATATTTAAAATCATATCCTAAGGAAACAGCCAGAAATAACCTCACTCTGAACATGTTGACAACCTTAAATGCCTTTGTTTCTGACCTTTCTGATTGCCACACAGATGTTTTCTGTTTCAGATATCATCATAAACTAATATTGTTTGTATTCAAAATAAAAAATAACATGTATTAAACTTGTATTTACTAAGCCATGCACAGGAGTGTAATAGATATTGGTTGTTTTTCGTAGAAGGTTGTACTCATTTGCTATAGCCAGTGTTTCAGCTTTCTAGTATCATTCCCAGTGGTCAGTGAGAAGAAACCAACCAATGGGGACCTGAACAGGGAGGGTAATTACTTATCATCCCAGAGGCAACCCAGTGAAAAGAAAATAAGTATATAGTATATACTATGCAGTATAGTGCATAGTATATGCAGTATATAGGACAGAAGAGGAAAAAGATGAATCTTTCTTCTAGAGGAATGAGCTTGTAAGGTTATCAAAATATACAACATTTTTCCCATAGATTCATCATTTGAATTTTGAGAGCAAAAAGAACTCCAAACAACCACCACCAACAAAAACAGTAAATACACTGTTTCATTAAGACAAATAAAAAAAATCTAATTTCATTGGGTCTTTTCAGTCTGTTCTCTGGGGCTAAGTAGGGGAAGAATTGTGTGTAGGTGGGATATAACAGCCACAGAGAACATTAAAGTACCTGCCATAGATACTGCTCTATAAACTAGTTTCTTAACTGCCTATTTTACTTTTGAGAATTTACAAGCAAAAAGTTTCCCCTGGCTAAGTGGCTCATTAGCTGATCAGAAATTCCCAAATGCGTTTGTGGCTTGGAGAGGTGAAGAAAAAGATTTTTCTGTTCCTATCACTTGCAGACAAGACAAGATTTTGGATAGGATCATCATCTTATTATATATCTCACTGCTGTAGTGCCTGGAAGCCAGCTGGCCTTGAGGCATTTCCCAGGCCAAGACAATTAAAGAGAGAAGAGACTACTCTGGGAAAGCTTTCAGTAGGAAAGATAGTGTGGAAGAAACAGGAAGAAAAAGTTCAAGATACAGCTGTTTTCTTATTACTGAGAAGAGGAGGACATGAAGCTGAATTCCCTGAAAATGAGTTTGTGGGTATTCCTAATTCTAGTACTTTAATGGATTGGAGCCTATACTGCAGTAATGTATTGATACTTCAGAGAAACAGGGAAACAGTTTTAGATTTCTTTTCGTAATGGCTGATAGATTAGTTGAGTTCCAGACAAATCTGAACAGTGGTCAGTAAACTTTCCTTCTATCACCTTGACAGTAGCATCTGTCCCTTTGGAGATGGCAATGAACAGCTGACACCACAGTCAGATCTCAACAACCACAGGAAGTGTAGGAATTAGTCCCATGGTGGGAGGCACAGCAAGGAATGAACAGAGAAGAGAAAATTATAATTGGTAAAAAAAAATGTGTCACACAGGTAAGTAGGTGATTTAAAATAGCTGGAATCTGTTTAAAAGGCAAGGCCACTTCGCTGTTAACTAAGTTATTTCATTGAGTATGTTTTTTTGCCTCCTACTCACAAAAGCAGGTCACTTATGGCCCAAGTTAAAGCACAATAAAAACAGTAGCCTAGTCCTCACAAACTCCTTCAGCACCAACATGTCTTTATTCTAGTGTATCAGAGTAGCAATAATATTATTAAGCCAAGTATGCAAACGACTTTCTTCACCTGCCATTTCCTTTCAGCCATAGTCATATTCCTGTCCACCTTATGAATTTGGAGAAGGTTAATGAGACAATTATTTAGAATATGCATTAACTTTAGCTATTTAGTTGTTAATGTCAAGTTTTTCACATTATACTAGTCATACATAGTAATTCTATGTGTCAACAATATCAGATTTCTTACCCTTGCCCAGCAATAAAAATTGTATGTTCAAAGCTATAAATTTTTACATGTGAACAATGCATTCTATAATATTATCTTTCTGTAGTATTATCCTGAATCATAAACTGTTATTAAAATGCTCATGAATGTATTGAAATACAAAACCAAAAGTAATTTATTTACTATATAAAAATATTTACTGCAATCTATGACATTTCATCCATACCACTATATTAAGAGGTATGGATGGAATAAGGCATGCTGAGGAGTTTATCAGTGTGTTAAATTAGGAGAAAAATTGCTTTATAGAAGAGACATTTTTGCAACTGGGGAGGAAGCATGGCTAATCAGAGTTTGTTTCTATTTCAAAGGTATCTAAAGGTATTACCTGGTGGAGACTGAGATCATAAGTGCACACACTGGGGATATCAGCAACAAGAGCAACTTAAGGTGTTCCCTTGTCTCCTTGACATATCTGTACTAATACAATTGTTCATCTGCTTATGTGCAAGCTTTATTAGCAAATTGGTTGAATTAAAAAAAAAGAAAATAATCATGTAGAGTCTACTACGTAATGAAAAAAAATGTTGCTAGGTCTACTTCAAATGTTATACCAGATTAAGTGTTGTCTTTCCTCCCACAGCTTACATAAGAGCAGAAAACCAGCTTCAATTCCATGTCAGTGTTTAGATTGTTTTGACAAAAATGTGACTACATCCCTTCTTACTGACCAGAACCATGGCTTAAACTCACAATTTAGGAATGCATGAAAACTTGAGGTGAGAGAGTAGTAAGAGGAAGCAGGAAGATTTTACATCTCAACATCCCACTCATCACATGAATAAGACTGAATTTGTCAGTGACAAGAAAACTATGCTTAGGTGACAGATCATTCACATTTTTGATGTACTCTTAAGCACTTGGATACTTAAAATGTATTAAATTAAGAAAAGAAAAGAAAAAGGAGCCAAGTTTCTGGATGTGTTTGCCAGCCCTGTGCTTGTCATGCTTGTTAGTCAACAAGCAGCAACAACAAACTTCTCTCTACATTCCAGTGGAGATATTTGTATTTATATTATCAACAGATGGGAGAAGACAGGCCAGCTCCAAACCATGCATATCCTCCTTACCTGTCTGCAATACTGGGCAAAGATAGCTCTGTGAAAGACAGGTGCTGCACTGAAGGGCATAACTGGTCTTTTCATTTGTATATACAACCTCTAATTTCATTGGTGCCAGGTTCAAGTGTACAAAGGCAGAATTCAGAGGTTTTAAATATGCTCTCAAGTTTGAGAAGCAGGTTTTATAAGGTCACATATTCTGAAATATGTGGCAGAGTCTAAGAAGATGCTGAAAAGGCATCTGACCATATGATTATTCAGAGGCATGGGTCCTGGGACATGTGCAGAAGTGGTATCTGTAGCAGCAGCCGCACTTTCAGGTTGCTTTGTGTAATACTCTTGTTTGCATCCCACATACCTTAATGGCTTCAAAGTCAGTACCTGGCACTGTAGTCAGAGGCACATCAGTCTTCGTTCAAGCTCAGGTTGTATCCTCTTCATGCCTCACTTGAACTTTCCTTCCTCTCATCCCATTTGTTTTGCCAGCTGCAATAAAACATCAGTAATCCTGTATGTCTCATATTTGAAAGGATCCGATGGCAGATGCTTGTGGAAAAAAAAAAAGAATAAAAGAAAAAGAATGTTTAAAAGTCTTTTTCAGGAATGTCTGAAGGAATCTTGGAACTGCCCTAATTGAAGAGGCAGAAGTGGAGAGAAATTCTCTGAAATATCTGCAGAAATAGTGCGATAAAACTTCTAAGCTCTGAAGAATTATTTTTCTTCACAGTTTCTTTAAGAAATACAAAGAAAATTTCATATTGCCAGCACAATCAAAACCTTCCTGTTTTCAAAAAAGTCTTTTGAAGCCTTAAAGGAACCAAAGGAAACTCATGAAACGTAAGGGCTTGCAATTTTTCTGTCTGAGATTTTATGAAGAGGATATATAGGTGGGTTGAAATTCTTGATCCTGAAATTCCTGGCTGACCAGAGGAGGATGGCTTTGTCCTGCATTCCCTCTAGCTTTATTTGACTAAGATGAGAATTGAAGGTGAGAGAAAATAAGGCCTTCAAGTTTAGCCTGATGTATTTTGTTTTCTGTTGCATCATTTTGAGTTTGGACTCAGCAAGAGAACAATTGCCTATTGATTAGTAGATAGTCACTATAAAGGATTCAATAGATGCTTTTGCATATGCTGAGTTTTATATGCAGAAAACTGAGGTAAGAGAAAATGAATTACCTCTGCCTTTTCCTGTACAGTCTTGGAAAATTTTCTCAAAAGAAAGCATATCCTTGCACATTAAACTACCTTGAGTTTCAGCAGTGAAAATAAAAGTGCATGTTAAAATTATATCAAATAAATAGTGTTAATAAACAACACTGTTTAGTGAAATCAGTTTTTAGCAGGCATATTTAGTGCTAAATAACATTTGGAAAAGAACCATTTTGGCTTTAAAATATTTCCAACCCAAATAGGCATGCAAGTAAAAAATGTGGGTTTCTGTGTAATTTCTCTCTCTCTTTTTTTAATTCTTTATTTTTCTTTATTTCAGGGATTTTGCTCTGCAAATAAATGATTCTTTGTATTTTATTCTAATGTAGATATATCATTAGGCATTTTGTCCTCATAAAGGTGAAATACAAACTCTGGAAAATCTAAATGAGAAAAGAAACTAGTGATCACATTCCTGTACCCTTCCTCTATAGGCTTAATAAGTTCTTCAGTTAAAAATAACATAAGGTTTGATGCTGGTGATGAAGTGAAGAGCAGCATCTGGAACATCACAGGGTGTCCTTGAGAAGTATGGACAAAACTATTGGTTTGACTTGAGGAAACAGGATGAACATCACACCATGAAAAAAAAAATACTAGATAGGATAGGAAAAGGGTATGAGATGGAAAAAAGAGAAGGAAAAAAAGGAGAAGGATAAATAGGTGAGAGGAGAGAGAAGAAAACTAAAACTCACCCTGACAGGTGAAAGACAATAAAGGGATTGAACAGATGGAGCAATGTGCATTTTCACAAATTCTTATTAAAAAAAAAAAGATATGTTCATGCAGCTACTTCAGGAGCATATTCTCTCTCTTTCTTTCTTTTTTGTTAGGCACTCTAGAAACTCTGCTTATAGAAACTCTGCCCAGTCCATGATTAATTTGAAACTTGACTTGCTACTTTTTGACATCAGGGATAGACAATACCTTCCTTATTGCTGAGCTCGTCTCTACAGACAGGCTTTCTAAGACCCCATCTGTCTCTGTCAATCCTATGGCTGTGCATCAGCAGAATAAAATCCCTGAGGGTAGTCTCTGGTGCACGTTGGGGTTTTTCAGCAAGAAAGGTGCTGCTGGCTCAGTATGAGCTCACCACGTCTAATTTTTCATCATTACTATTTATACATCTGCTGGGCCTTCAAAGCAGCTTGTGTTGCACCTCTTTTTCATTTCATGCCAGTGCTTAATAATTCTTGACCTGAGGGATTTTACAGATGGAGCTGGAAACCCATGGCAGACTACTTTTTCAGCATAATGAGAGCATGGAAAAACCACACTGCCCTATGGGGAGACTGGTAGTGGGGGCTAGTGAGAGGATAATCAAAGACAAATCACTTTCAATTAGTGCAGAATCTCATTCAGTTATATTTCTTTCTTTCCACAGCACTAGCCTCTTGGAGCTAAACATATGGATATTTGTCTCTCTTGTAGGAAAGAAGATGTTTGTAGAAGAGAAAGCATATTATTGTCAATCTGTTCTTGGAGATGGATGCTTAACTATCATACTTCTGAATGTCTACAGGCCTCATTATGGGTCTCAATGCAAAAAGAAATGATGTTAACAGCTTCATGGCTTGTCCTTGTGTATTGCTGATAGAAATTAAAGCATTAGGAGAGCTCTTACCATGAGACTAACATGAGACTAATATATCTCCATATGGAGCAAAAATAGTTATAAATAGCTATAATTGTCTAACAACACTTCAAGCCCGCTGAAAGTTCTTGTTTATTGTATTTGTAAATTACAGATGTATTTTTTCCTTCCATGATTTTATTTTCAGGATTTTAAATATAGTAAATTCATCCCTCAGAAAGTATTTGACCCTACTAAGGAAGGATTTTTCAGCCTCAAAATTAGCTTTGGTCAAAAAAGATTTCATGAAACTCATCACCCTTCTCATTTACTTCATATATTTCTTGAGAAATAGTCTCTTTTATGGTCTATGACCTTAAGTCATTCTCCAAAATGCCCAACTTCAACCAAAATTAAGACAGCAGACTGCAACCCCAGTAGAAAAGAAGGTATCAATCGACATAACCTCACCTTGACTGTTTCTCCCAAAATAAAATTACAATCGGCTCAAGCCTTTAAATGAGTAAAAATTAACAAAAACTGACAGACTGAAAAAAAATTCAAGTATGTGATGGTATTCTCAACTTGTAAACTCACCAGATCCTGCAACCTGCAAGGACAGTGCACTAAGGTATGAACAAAGTAAAGGGAAGAAAAAGGCTCCATTGATGGTTACAGGCACAAGGGCTTTGTCAATTTGTAGAACATTGCCTGGGAATTATAGTCCCTCACTGGGCTGCTGAACTCCAGCCTGAGGGCTTCCTTACAAGGTGTGACAAGAATGCAAAGAGAGTGAATATTTCAGTTAGTGAAACTAGAGGTCATAACAAACTTTAGGAAGAGTGAAACAGTTACAGTGACCTGACTCCAAAGAAAAGAGACAGGAAGAGAAGATCACATTAAACATTATGCAGAAAAAAAAACAGTTGTGAAAAACACCAGGAGCTGGAAAGAGAGGGGATAAGGTGCATTTCTGCACTCAGAATTGCTAATATATTTGGGCTTTTATTCAGACGGCATAGTTCCCTGTCTAGATTCAGTATTTATTATCAGAAAGCTCTTTCAGTGCACTGATGACACATTCACTAGTAAATATATAGATTCAGTAAACAGTCCATACTGAAAAAAAAATCAAGAAAGAGAAGGACTAAATCAACTAGCTTTATTACTGATCTGTGAAAAATATCAATGTCTGCTAGACAACAGGAAGCTTCAAATAAGGAAGAAATTTCTCTTCTTTGGGAGACTATTAGCTTCGATTTATAGCTAAAGCCACATAGATACTTAACCGATATCTGGCACTACTTTCTGTTGTTCCAAACAGGTTTCTGTAGAGACTTCCAGTGCATCACTTTTTGACAAGAAATGATAATTTTGTATCACTTTTGATCATTTTGCATAGCTACAGCTTACAAACTTTTTAAAGTTCCTTTTTAGAGAAGCAATGATTTTGACTTCCAGGCCTTGCTAGGTCCCTTCCATTTTCCACTTGAACAGTCTAATATTGATGGCCAAGGCCTGGCCACCACGATCTGTCAGATCAGTAGCTTACACACATAATATACAAAAATAAGTTTCCTTCTGCAAAAGCTCATTAAGAACAAGTTAAGTCAGTGTATTATTATTTTGGTAACCTAGGGAACATGCACAATAATATCTGTTGTAGTTACCTTGAATTCTTCACCATGATATTCAACACTTAGCTTTTAAAATGAGCAGTGCTTTTGAACTTGGATGCTTCTCCTAAGAATTTATTTGTCAAATAAAACATAGACAAAAAACCTTGTCTGATCTTTAGACTATTATTACTGTTTTGCCTATGTAAAAAGAACAGAAAAAGAAGAATAACTATTACCATGAATAAAGGACAGTACAGAATAACATGTAATTCTAATGCTCATGAGATCTTATTTTGATAACTGAACTTCATCCTCACCTAATCTTAGTTTATTCATACTTTGAGGAACGCCTGTCTTCCTACTGCTTAATTGTCTATTGAATGATTAAATGCCTCTCTTTAATCATTTAATAGACATAAGAATATGGCTTCAGAGGCAATTTTTAAGGCTCTTGTGAAGGGGGCATATTTACTACTGAAATGACTACAGTTCTAGGCCTTCAGCCTTGCACTCTCTGCTTTAACTGGTGGTGTATGTATGAATGCTGAAATACTCATTTAGGAACATAATGATGCACTGCAAAGCCTCTTTTTATTTTTTTTCTGCACTCATCTAACCCACAACTGTGGATTAACATTTATATGTCTCTAAGATGTTTTTATAACAAGAGTGAAATTTTACTAATGAGGTGAACTGGAAGATCACTCAAGAGGAAAATATGCAGAAAAACACAGAAAAAGAAACTGAGGGGTTAATGAGGTAGAAAAACAATAAGGAAATGACAAGCAGTCTGATGACAAAATAGAACAGAGATTCATGCACAAATCATGCTTAGAAAACTGGAAGTGAAGATGGAACTGTCTACTATGATCTTGAAATCAGTAGGAAGTCGTAAGGGAGCATAGAGAGAGATTGTGTTACAGCCTAAGAGGAATTTACAAAAGAGTAAAAATTATGAATTTGAAGATAGACTGGAAGATAGATAGAGAGTGGTCTAATTATTTTCCCAGGGTTTTAAAATATGAACCCATCCAACATCAAGACCTTCTGCTTTTCACAAGTTGCAGCAATGACCTGCTTCCTATTTCTTCTACTGTTTTGGAGAAAATCCTTTCTCGATTTGGGGAGAGAGAAAATTACCTACGCAAACCAAACCTACAAAGCCTATATCCAGCACCTGGGTCCTGAAGATTTAATGATCCCAACGGAGGTGTGCTCCAGGCACCTTGTCTTTTCTCTAAAAAGTGTCTATATTTTTTTGCAGCTGAAAGTTAGGAGGAACAGATAGAAGGAGTTGTGATGAAAAATATGTAGGAGATTATTTTAGTGAGAACTGAAGAGGGATGTACTTTTTGAATATTGAACTGAAACCATTATCTGAATTTAGTGACAAATCTGATTTATGACATTTATCTAAAGGGTAAGTTAGAGATAAAACCCAAATGCTTAGGCAAGACGGCAAGGAGGTGGATGTTGGCAATATCCTTTAAGCATGAAAAGCTTCAATGAGAAAAGTGCTCATTGTTACCCTTGTGTCTTTCCTGGACTCAGACCCATTCAAGATGATTGGTGAGTCCTTATAGACACTACTACAGCCTTTTCTAAAACAATGTTGTTTTTTCCTCAAAGTAATTCATCCACAAAGACAGAAAACTCTTCAAGATTCTTTCAAACAGAAGCATCTTGAAAGCAATAACTGTATCCATTCCTCAAGAGCTTCCTTTTTCTCTTGCTATCATCATATGTAACAGAGGGGCCACTTGACATCTCTGTACTTCAAGTATCTGCATACAATGTAAAGGCCCTATCAGAGCCAAATTAGTAATTCTCAACTGCCAGTTAAAAACACTTTTCAAGTTTCTTACCTAAGATGTCGTTATTCACCTCAGAATGAACTTATTTCAAAATCTATATTTCTCAGGGAAAAAAAGGAAAAAAAAGGAAATTTAGAGAAGGAATTTAATTTAAAAATATAAATTATTTTGGAGTATTTTTTTCTGTTGAGGTGTTCTGAGTATTGAGATTATAGAGTCACAGAGAACATTGTGTTCAAGAATCTAGAGGAGAAAATTCTACTCTTATCAGACATACTTGCAATTTAGTTGCACTAAGAGACTCTTATTTAAGAATGAACCTCCATTGTGCCAAGCCCTGTGTAGCAAAAGATGATCCTTGTTGCCAAAATGTGCATCATCTAAGTAAACAGGCAGACAATAGAGCAATAATTCGTCTGTTCAAAAGAGAAGGAAAAAGCCAGGGAAGACTAAAACTGTATTTTTAAAGAGAGCCAACAGAATGGAAAGGCCCCATTCCTGTACAGTTTCTTTCAGCTTGCATACCCACGACTGAAATTCAAAGCCTTCTTCCCTTTTGTGATATCCTAGTGATTAAAGTTTGCTGCAGAGTTTTAGACATCTGCTGAGCTTTCATTTTTACATTAAAAGATATTGATGATAAAGCGTTTGTTATCAGAGTACATGTAAGGGAAGAAAATAGATTTTCTTTAAGGGAAGAAATAGAATTTGAGAAAGAATCCCTAACTTCTTTCTTCCTTGGTGGATTGGATTGATGAACATCAAGAGCATGCTGTGTTTTTTCTTAATTTTTCATGTGAGATCTTAACTCAAAGAGGTATTATACAGGCTTGTATATTCTGATGTACGTGAGAGAATATATCCATTTGTCAGGTAATCCTTTTTTTTTTTACATTTTTCCAGTGAGATTTCTTAATGCATTAACTGCTATTTTGATTTTGATGTGGATGTCAATCTACCAATGTCTCACTGAAGTCTATCATGAGGTACATGGACTGCTGTGAAGAAATTTTCAGATAGACTATTACTGCATACAATGAGTAGTATAGTTTGGAGGAAAACAACACCAAACAAAACAACAAAAACACTAAATCAGCTCTAAACTTCTGGAAATTCTCTGAGTAGAAATTCAGATTGTGTAAAAAATATGGCTACTTGTCTGCAAACAGCTCATAGCTGTAAGGCTATTATGAATGATAATGAATTAAAAATTAACTGTCTGTGAGACTACCATCCTGGTTAAAGGGTTTTAAGTGTTTTGAAAATGCCAAGTTAAGTATCATCACTATACGAATCCTTTAAATCTGGACACCTGATTCTATGTCAACAATGCAAATGAAAATCTGAAATTTTGCTTAAAAATGTATATAGGGATTTTGTTATGCAATGGACTTTAGAGATGATATTTCTAATGATAATATTTCTTATTTTTGCAAAAATCATTCAAACCAAACATTCCAAACATTCTGTAATAATTCAAGTCTTCATTTTTTGATGCTAGTGACCAAACTTGCTTTCCTTTCGCCCTGGGATTTCTCTTCTTCTGTAGGTCATATAGTCGTTGGTTGAAACACAGCGTATTACAGAGCTATTGGCTCATGCTGAAAGGGTGAAAATTTTGGTTAAAGTGTTAATAAGATGCACTCTCCATATTTACATATTATCATGGAAGATATTATCATAAAAAGGTGAAGTTTGGGATCTAGAATCCACCATAATATCTTCTTTTTCTATAAAAATGGGTAGAAGGGACACATTCATCTTACCTTTGTTTTTATTTTCCTTTTTTTTTTTTAATGAAAAACACTCTGATAGGTGTTTTTAACTCCTTTTTATTCAGTGTCTTCTTAGTTCTCCCCTAAACTTGGTCTCATGTTTTTCCTGTAAGATAAATATGGTGTCATAACTATGGAATTGAGGACTTCTTCCAGAGTTTACCTACTCATATTCCAAAGGAATTTGAGCAATTCACTTGACCTTTTTATTTCTCAGATTTTGCATATGTAGAATGACCCTGACTTCCCATGCAAAGTGCCTTGAGATCTTTGGAAGAAAGACACTCTGCAAGAGCTAGATGTTATGATTGCAGTACTCCAAGTAGAATTACTTTCAAAGAGACTGTGAGCTATAATTAAGTGAGAGGGGCCCAAGGGCACTCATTTATGGGTCCTAATCCAACTCCTAAATTGAAAAGTTTACAAAGCCAAATACCTTGTGTCCAAGAACAAACCAGATTCCAGTACTGGAACATTATTATTAGTGCTGCAATACAATTGTCTTTGAAACTGTGATTTGTGTGCATTGTGTAAGAGAGACAATAGCAGAAGTGCATTGAGGCAAAAGCTAGCAAGCTGTACTATTGTGCAAGAATGAAGAAAAAATGCCAACTCTTTGCAGACTAGTAACTCCTGTGGGACTGAAGACTGGAGAAAATCAACTGGGAGAACAGCAGCAAGTAAGGGGAACAGCTCATAATAAATTTTCATTAATAGGAATGAAAATTTATGCAGAACACCTCGAACTGCAAATTTATTTTTATTTTGTTATTTACTGATATTTCTCTTGATAGTACAATAATTATCCCATGCTATTTTACAGTGGCTGTGGGATCAAGAGAGACAAATCTGTCTCCTTACTTCCCTTTATTTTTTATTCAACATTGACACAGCTAGGTAGGCTAAGAGCAAGTTGACCAGCAGTGGTTCCTTTTGCACATTCGTTTTCTATTTTAAGATTGTTTGTGGGTGCTGGAATGTTCTCTTGACTTGAGAAGGAGAATTGATTATTTGAAGAATAATTAGAAGACCATTTTGTAAAAAACAAGCCTTTGGAACTTACATTGAGCACACATAGACTGCCCTTCATTTTTAAGTGACAAATGAAAGAAAGAATATTGATGTAGGAATTGGAGTACATGATCAGACATTATTTTGGGAAGAATCACTCCACCTCAAGTTTTGATTTTTTTTCCTTTAATATTTGTTCCAAAGAAGAAACTATATTCTTTAATATTAGTCCCCTGTGAAAGTTGTGAGGATTATGAGAGAACCCTTTATGAGACATGAAAGGAAAATGTTTGGAACAGAATGAAAGAGGATTTCTTCAAGAAGGATTATTCTTCCTTTGTGTTCAACCTCAATCATCCTCCTGGGTCCACACAACTCTTTCTTCTTTGAACAAAGCCAATGTCAGCTTTGGAAATTCTTATCTCTTAATGAGTTATTAATATTAACCCATGAATTGATTAATCCATCAATTTCCCTGGGAATATAACTGTCAATCAAAACCAAATCTCAAAGTTCTCCATCATGTTAAGTTGATATATCTTAATATTGACATTACTAGATCTATGCTGAGTTATATTTGCTGAGGTTCTTCCTTCAAAGCCATTTTCACTGAAAACAACAGGTTTTCAGTACAGTGCAGGAGCTCACTGCAGTGAGGAGGCCAGGACAGAGTTTTGGGTAGAACAGCATAGCATCACTATAAACCAAATTTCATTACAGAGAGAGAACACTGTATCAGATGGAGGCAAATCCTCATTAGACCAGCCAGAAGTTATGATCGTTTGGTTACCATAGTAATTTACCCTCTTGGTAATTTACTTGTCATATTCCTTTTAAATCCAGGCTCAGCTTTTGCCCTCTTGATTATTTGGAGATAACAAAGTCGGTTGTATGTTTCAATGTGATGTTTTAACTTCACCTCCTATAACAAATGACTGTCACTGACATTAGTGATCTCTAACGGGTCCTCCATCAGTCACATTATTGCAACTACAATGAAACCTGTAGTCTGAGATTTCAAAGTTTTGCACTCAGTTCCTGGCATTCTTGCTATAAGTATGATAATATTTTATTCTTCCAAATGTATAGGTGATAATATAGATGGTAAACTATAGCTTTTCATCAGTATTTAAGAAATAACTACAGTTGGGAACCTGAAATGGAGAGAACCTCTGGATAGGAATGGAGGGACCTGCATTCAAATTCACTTCTGTCATCAACTCTAGACAAGTAACTCTCTTCAGAGCTTTTCTCCATACAAACTTTTCTTTGCTTTTCATAAAGTATAATTATCCAGCAAGCAGCCTGTCAGTCATGTTCGCACTAGATGATTCTGTACAGATGCCAAATGATTTTTTTTTTCCTAATGTACCTCTATATACCAAAGTGTACAGCCACATGAGACTTTTCACTTGATTTCAGACAGTGAAAAGATCAGCCTAGGGAGGTTGGACAACTGTTCCTAGGTTATTACTTGTTTCATTGATACAGTCTTTCAATCATAACTTGATAAAACTTGATAAAACTGCTGAAGTCCCAGTCTTGGTTGGTACCTTCTGATATCGCTGTAAAAAGATACCAGTGTATCATCATGTGAGTCAAACTGCAGTGCAATAATGAACAGACATTTCTAGAACTTCCAGGGAAAACCATGGCACTGGACTCAAGTTCATAGTTAGGCTACAGTGGGTACAGGCATTATAAAATCAGATTTCATATTAAAAACAGCCTCACTGAACTTAGTCAACAAGACCTGTCATTATCCCAATTTGATAGAGCAAAAGGGACTACAGGTGAGAATAGAATCTAGAAATGAAGAGAAGAAAGGGACTGGAAACAGCTGAGAAACATCATAAAATGAGTTTTGCTTCCTTTGCTAACTCTCAAATGGCATATTCAAGAAAAACCTCATCTACCACTTCAGCTGCAAAGGAGAGTGTAGAAATGATGTCAAGTTAAAAATATCATAAATTTAAATATAATGGATGCTTTTTCTGTTTGATAACCCTAATTCAAGGCTTGAGATATATTAAAGTAGTGTTAACTACTTATTATCTACAAATTACCTTTCTGTCTTTAATAAATCATATCCAGTAGACAAGCTGAGTACTCTCAAAACTCACATTGAGACTAACTAAAGACAAGACTAAGACTAAAGATTCAGAAATATGTGTCAGCTTTTTTTTTAGCTATTGAAAGAGACAGAGTATATCAAAACAATACAGCAACATGTAAAATATTTTCCTCAGACCTGGCTGTCATTACCCTAATTGTACAGAATCTTTGTCTCTCTTGATAAGTAGAATTGTTGGTATGAAGAACACAGGCCAAATGTTGAATAGATATGCTTCTGAAACATTTCTCTCTATCTTCTATCTGAGGTGATATAAAGATAAGGAACATTTAGTGCAAGTCCTGCAGCCTCATTTGCTTAAAGTGAATGACAATGTTTAATCAAAGGAAAGATAATTTTAAAAAAAGAAAACCCCTAAGACCACAATTTAATTTTATGACAAGTTGCTTAATTAGTCTCATGAGATACAGAAACAAAAAGAATTTTAAAATCTAGAGTTTAGATCTAAAGTATGGTAGGAGACTTTAAATAACCAAAATGATCCTTCATTGGTGTTGAAACTTGCTGTGTTCCTCTAGTTCCGTCTATCACAGCACAGTAGGCTTGGGTATTTCATCAGATGGAACACAAAATTAAACAGTTATCAGTAGAAAATATTTATATAAAATTGACAAGTTTCAGTTTTTTTCCTTGCGATCATAAAAATACATAGGAAAATTTCCAGCCATTCATGATTCATTTCAATTTGCATCGATCTAATCAGCAGGATCATCACCAGTATCCTCACTAGGAATGACATATTCCTAGGAGGAATTATATCTGTGCAGAATAAAACTTTGATAATCATAAAGTTTAAATTCGTAGCAGACCACTGATTATTTCAGCACTTTACTAAACTGGCAGATAACAACAGGAAGCAAGAAAAAAAAATACATCAAATAACAGTTGTGTCCAATAATGTTTCCTTCATAGTCATTGATAGGCGTGTATCAATACCAGCTTTTGTGTTTCAAAATAAATCTAAGAAAAAGCTTACATTGCATTTTGAAATGATGGTGACACTAAATCTACCCTCCCAAGCTAATTTCCCAAATACAGAATGTTTCACTCTCTTTCATTAAAATAAAATGAATTATACTGATGAGATGGGAAAATTGCTTTTGGGGGTGCACAAAGATACTTGCTGTGTCAGAGATACCTCTTTTACTTCTTGCCGTTGACAATAGGCAGAGTGGGAGCCTTGGAAGTGGCCTTAATAATTCTTTGCCTTTTAATTATGGAAAGCACTGTAACTTGTGTGCTCCAATTATTGCCCATGATCTGTTTCACCTTAGAGTTGATGATTTTTCTTGAGGGCAAATACCCTTCAGCTTTCTTCCACTGTTTTCAGTCAAAAGGTAGTATAATCCTAATTACTTAAAGAATTTCAAGCACCTGTGTAACTTTTTGCGAAGAACAGAGGGAAGAACTAGGGCATATATGATGGTGATAGAACTTAATGGTATAATACCTGGCAACTTGATACTGTGCCATAATTTGGTGAAGAGTATTAGCTGTTGTTGAATGACAACGTCAGTGAGTCATCAAGGTTTTAGGATTATGATTGGAAATTGGAAATCAGGAACTCTTAGGTACACTTGCCCTTCATTTGCTGAGTGTGCAAAACAAAATGTAAATTCTAGGTCAAGGGCGATCATCTTTCTACTCTGTTCAGCTGTGGTGAGGGCACATCTAGAGTACTGTGTCCACTTTTGGGTTCCCTAGCACAAGAGAGATATGCAACTGTTGGAGAGATTCAGCAGAAATAAAGGATGATTAAGATTCAAACATGATTAAGACACTGGAGCATAATAGGTTTGGGGATGTTTATTCTGGAGAAGGGAAGACAGAAGGGGAATCTTATCAATATATTTAAGTATCTCAAAGGAGAATGTAAAGAAGACAGTACCAGACTCCTTTCAGTGGTGACCAGCCATAGGATAAGTATGAATGAACACAAACTGAAACACAGGAAGTTCCATCTGAATATGAGGAAAAGTATTTTTAAGAGTGAGGGCAACAGAACCCAGGAAGAAATTAACAAGAAAAGTTGTGAAACTTCCTTCCTTGGCTATATTGAAAAGCCATCTAGACATAATCCTGGGCAACATGCTGTAAATGACCTTATTTGAGCAGGAGTCTGCTCTCCAGAGATCTCTTCCAGCCTCGTCTCTCCTATGGTTCAATTCTGTATGCATATCCATATATGATGTATACAAGATGAAGAAATGAAAGGAAGCACCTTTTCATTTTCTTCGTGTCTTGGTGTAAAAACTACATAAGTTTTGTTCTGTTTGTCATGGAAGACAGCTAAATCCACTATGCCATGTCACTCCCACCTATATCAATAATGTCATTTGGTTTTCTTTCTTTCATTAGGAAGCTTTTATGTGAAGTGCTGTTTTATGTGTTTATTTGTATGTTTGTTTTTTAAAGTTCTACTGCACTTATGAGGAGCGTGAGGAGTATTTGGTGGCCAGAAAGATTAATTCTAGCAGTGCCTGTGTGACATTCACCTCCAAGTTCCTCCTAAGCACTGATACATTTCAGAGCTCTGTGGTTTGCTTTAGATACAGAAGTAATGAAAACATAAATGTTAGTTGTTCAGATGACCAGATATTATATGAACATCTGTCTGCTAGTAGACATTTTGAAAACTGAGAAAAGCCAGGAGTTAATACCTTTAGGGACTAGATATAGCCTGACTGCAAGTAGGAAACACAGCAACTAAAAAAAAGCCTTTATCTTCCCTAAGCAAGTTTGGTATCTAGCCCACACCTCATTAGGTAAGTAACCTCCTTCTTCATGGCCATGTAATCAGGCAGAAGCACACAGTCTGCTTCCATGCATGTTCTTAGAGAAAATCTGTGAAGAAAGAATCATTATTCCTTCTTGTACTTAATGTAAAGCATAACCAGAGTTCACATGGCTGTTTAGAACTGGTAAACATGGGTATTTGAAGCGTAACTACATCCATGAGTTTTTGTAACTTCGTTGTTTTTCATTAGCAGTTTTAGTAGAAAAAGTGGGAAAGCACTTTTGTAAAATTTGCTTACACCATCATCACATTGGGAGGCATCAGTATTGATAAAGTTTAGCAAAATGCAAAAATTAATGTTTTACCTTGTTAATGAGAATGATAGAAGTGAGATAAAGTGCAGCTAACACTATAAAGTACAAAGCTAAATATAGAGGGTCTCATAGAATTTCTGCTACAAGCTAGGTCTTGTCATCTGGATCCATGAGAAGGGCATTGTTTGATTAAGGCTTGGCTGTAAGGCACCAATATGTTGCAGTTCTGAAGAAAGCAAATGCAGTCTGTAAGGGCTGCAGTCAAGGAATACTTAGGAAAGATGCATCCTCCTTGGAAAGCAATAGAAGCACATCCTGATAGTCACCCTGCCCAAGAAGTTTCAGAATTAGTTAGAGTGAATGGGGACTGTGGGATGAGCAGGAGGATGTAAAGCTTATTCTGAGGAAAGATAGAGCTTGTGGGCTTTCAGCTCACCAGAAATGAAGCAGATACATAGAAGATAGGACTGTTCTTTTTAAATATGCTGTATGGTAAAAGCGAGGAGGAAGGGGAATGTGTCATTTGAGTTACATGATTACAGTTGTACAAGAACAGATGAGGCTAAAGATGAGGCTCTCTTCCTAGAGCAGCAGCACTTTTGCTTGATGTCAGCTGTGTAAGTTGAAGTACTACATCTATTAGGATAGGTAGTATGCCATTATAATGGCATAGGTAGCGTGTATCTGGTTTAATAAAACAAAGGTGAATGAACAAATTTCAACTAGTAGAGCCAATTTAAGGTGGTAGAGCACTTTGTAACAGTATTACCTTTTATTCGCCAGCACAAGGAGATTTAAAATTTGATTTATTGAGTTGCCGAACTGCGGTCTGTGATTCTTTCTGTCTGGAAACTGCACGATTACTACTATGACCTAAGCAAGTAATAAGCTGGTGAATACAGAGATGTATTTAATTTTACAGCTTCTAATGCCTTTGGTGCTAACATAGGAGATAAGCAGAAAAGACATTCCCCTGGATAGTTCTTAATCAGAAAGAACTAATGATTGATAGGAAAAAAATTGTAGAATCTTACATTCCCTGAGCATGTTTCTGTTCACAGTCTCGTATTTTGGGTAACATAATAAAAGAAAAAGTATTTGCCAAAGTAAGAGTAAGAGTATGTTGTCTCTTAATAAACTATTGAAAGGTCATCTGAATTAAAGGACAAGGTTTCTATTGAAGCTTGACCTCCAGATAGTATCATTTCCTTTGGAAATAGACATAGCTCTGATGAACAGAATTTCCATTTGAAGCAAAATCACAGTACAAAATCATGTCCATTTAAAAAGTCTTTTTCCCAAACTCTTGCCTCTGATCATGCATAAACTCTTTATTCCGTTTAAATAAGTGTCAGGACTTATCCATAGGTCCGAGATTTCATTTTTGATTTATTTAAAGCAAATATAGTTACCATTCTTAGATACTTGGATTTTCCATACTTGGATGTTGTACAAGTTATTTATGCACAGTGTGACATTTATTTGGGATAGAATTGAACAAAATTTAGTATCACCCTTTGCATTTCTTTTGGACTACCAGCCTCCTTTTTTAAAAAAATAATCTGTAAATTATATTGTAATCCTTTAATATTGAGTTTTGTAATGCAAAGATGGGAATTCAAATGGTCTGCTCTTATTTCTCCAGTAAGAAACAAATGAGATTCTCTTATAGAGGAGTTAATCTTTAGAATTTTCTTTTTGTGTAGGAAATGTCCATTGTCATTCCGACCGCCCTGCTTCACAGATAAATCCAAGGAAAGAGAATAAGAGAAGAATAATTCCATAATGTTTCCTCTATAAATTTAGATCTGAAATACATCATCATAAAAAAAAGACAAGAAAATAGATTGTGATATATAATAAACCATGGCAGCATTTTTTCAGGGAATACAGTTCATATCTTTCTCCTAGACTTGTTAGTACAGAAATCTCAAATTTATGAAACATAATCAATCCTTCACTTGCATGTGCACACTTTCGCATACCTAGTCCAACTAAAAGAGTTTTCTAATTTTACATTTTAACTTTGCAGCTTTCTTATGGCTTCCTGCTTCCTATAGATAAGTTCGTCCATTTGGATCATTCTCCAGTTTTTCAGCATGCTAAATTCTCGTTCCAGTCTCTGATTTTCTGTCATTATTGTTCAGTTATTTCAGAGTGACTTTTTGCTTTTTTCCAATACTATTATAAATACAGTTTTACTCTCCAAGGAAAGCAGTGTGATCAGACTTCAATTTCTTTGTATGAATAAAAAACAATTAAATGCAAACAGAAACTGTTACTTAGCATGTGATTATAGCAAGCAGAGGAATTGTAGAAGCTGGTACCATCATACCTAGTGTATTGACTCCCTGTTTCTTTTAATTGCAGCTCTTTTCTTTGGTAATAAAATGCAATGATGATTTTACTACTGTTTGCATTGCAGAGCCAGCAAAGTCATGGAAGGCTGAGCTGGATTCAGTTTTGCTTCGCATACCATTAATAAACTTGTCAGTTCAGCCCTAACTTCCAGAGCTTCTGTTTCTGATGATGGAGCAGAAACGCAGTTCAGTTTTCTACTCTAATTTGGGTTTGTGACATTGGCAGTTAATGACATCACATTTTGATTTGTAAATTCAGCAATGATGATGTGAAAGCCTTTGAGAAAGGCAATGTTTGTGAAATATTACACTTTTCACTTCCTCAAAAATTTTGTTTGTCTTAGTGAATTCTTCTTTTCTAATAAGCTTTGATATGTTTTGGTCTCTAGTTTACAGATAGCAAATGAGACAGAATTTATTACATATGTCAAAACCAAGAGATGAATAGGTCCCGGCTGCCAATTATTTATGCGCTACTGTTTTTTATTGTGGTATCCATGGGAAGCCCAAAGCTTTGACACTGCAAACCACTGATGGGTCTGCCAGATACATTTCCTAACCAATTCCTTGGTTAGTAGGTATGTTCCCCTGGGAGGAACAGGTTGAGGAAAAGTGAAAGGCCAACCACTGCAGGATGCTCAAGTATTTACAAAAATGTAGATTTATGACCAGAGTGCTGTTAATTTCTAAAGATAAAGAAACAATGCATGATGGAGGAATCAGCGCTTGAGGAACCTTCTTAATTCATCATGGATTCTCATATAATTGCAAGAGAATTCTAATAATAGTCTCTCAACACTAATTATATCATCATATTGCATATACACAATTACATACAGAAGTCCTACATATTACTAGGAAAAAAAAAAGAAAAAGAAATAATTGAGACATCCTTTGAATCAGGTAACAATAAACTCTCCATAGAAACCCACTGTGACATGATTTGCATTCCCTGACAGCTCTGATAAAACAAGTGTTCAAATAGTGAGTTAGATTCGGAGTGAATGACAGACAGTCTGAGAAGCTCTGTCCTGATAGAGATAAGGCTTGCTGGAATACACTTGAAGTTTGAAGGCTGAACAGTTACCTGAGGGACACATCCTGACCTGTCAGCTGAGTGGAGTGATGTTAGGATGTTTATCTCTTTATAACCCAGCAAACACTGTAATCAGGTGCTTTAATTTTACTTGATATACTGACCTCATCTATTCCTCTGTGGGAATGAGGTAGATCTGTACAAGGAACTGACTCAAGCAATCGATGCCTTCCCACATAGACACTGACTCCCTGAGTAGCACAAACCGAGATGCTCCCTGAGGCTGGAGCTACAGGCTTCTCTAGATCTGAGATAGACATAAATGTCCTGTACTCTGCTTTGTACTATGGTAGTGGGTCTTTGGATTGCACCATGGAAAACTCTGGATTTCCCAGCAAGCATCACAGATCAAAGCCTAATTAGTCCACAAAGTGGTATTTTTACAAAGTTACCTTCATCTGTTTTCACCTTGATTTCAATAACGTCTGCAGTTATTAGAAGTTTATATTTGTAAAAATGAAATTATTTATTTTTCGCTAACCTTCTAGGGGCTTAAAAAGTGCATACTAACCAATTAAAGGCTTTTAACAGCTGGATACTTCCTAAGTGATTAGCAGAAACATTAGCTACTTTCCAATAAAAAAACCCTTACTTTTTTGAGGAGGGCTGTATCTCTTAAAAACATAGAAGAAAAAGTCAAAGGAAAATGTATAGTTATAATTCACACAGTTACTTCTTCTGAGTACGAGAACAATTAACTCTTTTTATGTTGGAATCTATGGCCCTTTTCCCCACTACTTCCCTACCTGCCCCATACTAAGTTTTACCAAGTAAAGGGTGCAAGATGGCATGTTCACAGTTCACCTATTCCCTTTGCACTGATCCTCTGCAGTGGAAGCTCTCCCAAGAACAGAATTCAATAGCTGTTCTTCAGGAAGTTCTGCTTATCCTGTCTCTTTTTCCCTGATACATAGCAGAAGTGCTCATCCTGAGAAAGCCAAAGGCAAACCATGGCTAAAGTGTGCTGTGTACCCACTACTCCCAGCAGTAGATGGGATCTTAGGGTAATCACCAGCTGGTAGATTTTACAGTAACTTGTGAGCTGTCTGAAACTGTTCTTTTCTTACTTTTGGGTACATTTATTACTGATTTCTGCAGCTGACCACTTCTATACACAGAAATGCAGTTACCAACCATCATGTGAGGCTTATTCTCTGTTTGAAGGAGAAAGTGCTGATTTCTTGGTGTTTGCGTTCCTTGTGCCTTCCTTGTGTGCTTCCTTGTGAAGGAGAATGTGCTTGTCCTTTTTCACAGAAAGTAAGAAACTTTGTCTGGGGCTTAGCTTATGGGCAGTTTGTCCAGAACCTCAAGACCACTGAGGTGATTAAATCTCTTTACTCCTGCAATAAGAGGGCCAGAGCTGTATATCCTGCTGTGGTTGTATCCTAGAGCTTGACAGCCTTCTAGTGCCTGGATGGCCTTGAAGAAGTCCCTCAGCTGGAGACTTGAGTCATGCTTAATGCTTCCTGGAAAAACAAAGTAGGGAGACAACAGAACATCTAATGTACTTCTGATCCTTGATGTGGACTACAGAGATGTATTTGTTTGTGAGATTCGGATGGTTGGGACTCCAGAACCCATCAGGGCTTGAGCATCTTGACTCCTGCCATAGCATCAGAGAGACATACTTGTCCACTTCATTTGCCATGCTGAACAGGAGGAGGATCTAGTACCATAAATATCACTTAGCTATGAAACAGATGTGTATACGTATGGTGATTTACACTAGGGAATGTATTCTGGCTAATCTCTGTTTAACTATTCTGTCTGCATTCTTGCCTGATTAATATTCCAGGCTATTAAATATGTAAAAGCTGCCTAATTTTCTGCTGCTGCATACCTAAGCAGATATGGTATGTCAATTAAAGAGTTTTTCATCAATTTGTATTTCTTATGTATTCTCCTCAAAAAACTTGCAAGTACATGTAATAGAGATTTTTTTCATCCTCCATTTAAAATAAATATTTCAAGCTATTCCCAGTTTACTGCTCCAGTAGAACATTCTGATCTCTGTGATCAAAACTAAAACACTGTATGGAAACTCCAAGAATATTTATTTTTCTGTGGTTCTTCACAAGTTCACTTGTCTTACCTAAAGTCCATTCTATGATCTTTAAAATAATATGTTTATTTTCTTCTTATCGTAAACATCATCAGAGGGTGAGATTGTATGAATGTGGCTAAATATTTGGGATAATGTAGCGCAGCCTTAAGAAAGTGAGTTTTGTATTGAGAATGCATCATAAGGTTTTATCTGGTCCTATCCATACTTGAAATTGATAACATACAGCAGAACATTGTGTTTTTTACTTTCTATCTGTTAGTTGCCAAATTATCACAGATAAAGCTTCCTTTTCAAATAATTTATTGCCTTTAGAATTTTCACTTTAATTCCTTAGCTATAACTATAAAATAATAGGAGTCAGAAAAAAAAATACTGATCCTAATCCTGTATGTTTCTTCATGAAGGTCACCAGTCAGAATGTCACTGACTAATACTGTGAATCACAGTGCAATCCTATACAAGTAACTACTTTATATATTAAATAGTAATGAAAAAAAAGGGCGAAAGGTAGACAGGAGCAAAGAAGGAGGGAGACTACCCTTAACCTGAGATGTATTGTCTACCTTGAAAAGTCAGAAAAAAATAATTTTAGAGGGACCAAAGTATTTTGTGTAGTGTTTGGAGATTTTTAGCTGTTTCAGTATACTAAAAGAAATATATATTTTTTAAATTTCAAAATATATAAAAAAGTTAAGAGATATTTTGTATAATAATGTGTAAAGATCTCTGTGAACTGAAAGCCATGAAATGTTCGACTTTGAACACAGAAAATGGAAGTCACATTTTCTCTCATTTGTGTTATTTTTGAACTTTAACTGAAACAATTCATATCAGTAAATCTGATATGAATTAAAAATACTCCTGTAAGCCCAATATGAATTAAAAATACTTCTGTCAAAACTGTATTTTCAGTTGGAGAAAAAAGCTCCTCTACCCCTAATCTACCTCCTTGTAGACTGAAAAGCTTAAAAACATATAATGACTTTCAAGACTAGACTTTGATGTGCTTCTGTATGTAACACTCTCAGCTTGTTTTAAAATTTATCATTATGAAAAGTCATTTAAACCTTTCCTATGGATGCAATTTTGAGTTCTAATATTTTGTTAGCACCAGGTTTTCTTGATTTTTTGTTGCTGTTATCTCCTTATACTGTGGTATACAAGCTCATGGACATTTATATGGAGAAGCAAAACTGCTTAATACTTTAATTTTCTTCACTTTCTAACTTCAAAAGGAAAATATATAATAGCAAACATCCATACAAAAACCTCAGAAATATAGCTTGTGGAAAGATAAGGAGAAAAACTTGAAATTCGGCAGCTTCTTTCCTTCCCATCTTCAGCAGATTAGCTTCATCACTGTGACTACTGGTCCTACTAATTTTTACAAATCATCAGAAGTTTGCATCCTTTGCTTTTCCTTTGTTTTTATGTTTGATGAACTCTACAAGTTCTAGGCGCTATTTTATGGGGACAGACATTAATATAGTGGCAAGGACTGAGGTGAAATTGAGTTTCTACCTAGGTATTTTGGTAGAATTGGAAAGAATCACAATAGAATAATGAAGAAATTATGAATAAACATGGGAAGAGGGATTGTGGCAATGCTCAAAAGCATGGCTTTTCATCTGATTTCATTTTTGAATGAAAGTAGTAGTTTTTCCTTTCCTCCTTTTTTTTTCACTTGTGAAGCCTTTGTGTTAGATAAAACCAACAAGTCATAAGTATATACAATCTATGATGATCGCAAAAAGAAAGTAATTCAATGAGGCAGCAGGAGAAGAAAGTACTTTGTCATAGATTCGTCGCTTGTTATGGGCACATAAAAAGAGAAGGAATAATCTGAAATACCTGATTGATGTATAGGTGAAGGCAATGGGAATAGCATTTATTTGCTTACATTTGTACCGTTGTATGGTTTTATTCCCTGTAAAGAGCTGCAGAACACTTTAAGAGGAGTTGGAAAAGGGGAGAAGGATAGACTAGGACCTGCAATTTGTGAGTTGGGAGGTGATTATATCCTCCTCTCCTTTTCTTACTTCCTTGGGTGAAGAAGCCAAGTGGGCTTCAGATTCTCAGTATTTTCGCGTTCCATAGAAACTATTATAAGTAACTTTTGTAAAAATATCTTTTATAATTTCACCATTCAGCACATAATCTCTGAGGGGAAATAATAGTAAGTAGATCTCTGATTTCTCTGACTCTCTTTTTCTCTCTTCTTATTAGATGCAGATAATAGAAATGGTAAGGCTGAGAACAGGCTGGCTGGAGTTTTGGTTCTCATCTTATTCTTGGAGGAGTAAGATGAGGATTTTTTCAGGAATTCTTGGCGCATTAGGGATGATGATAAAGAGATTTAAAGAAAGAAAAAGAGAAAACACCTATGTGTTAAAACTATCACAGATGTTTAGAGACCTCATTTACAACAAATTACAAAAGTAAAAAGTAAGTGCCTTAACCCAACCTCAAAACTTGTTTCATGTTTAAGGTGTGCTTTTGATTTTTTTTTTCTATGTGACCTCTTAAGAAATATGAAAACAAATTTTACTTGAAATGTGGTTTCATCCTTCCCTGAGAATAACAATTTATCAATGGAGAACACATTGCTAGCACACAACAATTAAAAAATAATAATAGCAACTATGAGCTGCTGTGGCAAGTTTTGAGCTCTGGGAAGATTTTTGTTCCAAGGAACCAGGTTTCCATTCTAGCTTTCCTTAGTGAATGATTAAAGTGAAGAAACTGTAGCTACGAAGTCATGTAGACTGCAGATAGAGTCTTCCTGCTTCAATACTTTATCTTTCATGTTGCCCCTGGCCCTATAGTCAGGATGAGAATGGATGTGTTTTGTCAAACTCCTCACTGATATATGTTAAAATCACAGGTAAGAGTTTTTTGTTTTTTTTTTTTCCTTTTGGCTAAAAAGTTTGTAATAGCTACTCTCTTTATTACACTGGGCTACTGTTATCAAAAATCTCAACTGAGGTCATGAATAGACTTGATTGATTGCTTGCAGACACAATAATAGAAGTACAAAGGAATTACAAATATAGCAGGGGACACCTAACCATGCTTAAGGTCCATACCGATGTTAATTCCCACTAAATGAATAAGTTACATACACTAAATGAATACTGTGCTGTATAATTTCTGGGCTCCATTAAAAGGCTGATAAACTCAATGCAGGATAACATGTGCTTTGCACCTTGGTATTATTTCTGGTCTCATGTCTACAGGGAAATACTGAGTGCAAGGTTAACTGCATAGTATTATTAAAAACACCTTGGTTAGCGAAATGCCTTCAGGTAGCCCTTGCCCTAAGGAGAGTAGAAGTGTACTTTGTGCTAGTTTTTCTTGTTACAAGAAGAATGACATTGATTCTTGCTAACATTGTATATACAAAAAAAAACATACAAATCTTTTTTCAATGCTTTTGAAAACTTTCCAAATCCATTTGCCTGTCCCGTTCTATTTTACCAAAGATGCAGTATCATAACCCTTCTAAAGAAACATAAAATTCTAAGCAATGGGAAGAAAATTTCAAGTGAACTCAAAACATAAAGTACCTGTTATGTCTGTTACCTTTTTCATATGAAAAGCTGTATGTACCAAGACCTTAAATTTTGCTCTCTGCTGGATTTTTAATGAAATGTAGGAATCTAAATATATTTTTGAGTTCAAATACCTTTAAAAGCTTTCACAAAAGGTTTAAGTGGTTCTTCAAAGTGTAGAAACCATTTGCATAAAAGTGAACTTCATTCTTTCAAAAAAAAAGTTGAATTAGACATAGAAATAACAATTAGGTGTAGCCCCGAGAAATCTAAGTATTCGTGGCCTACTTTTCAAATGAGAAGGTGTAAGGGAAAAATTAAGAATAAATAAGGATTAATAAAGATAAATAAGGATAATTTTTATTTTTTTCATTCCAATGATTAATTGATGGAAGGCCGGATTTCTTTCTTATTCCCCTTTGCCTCAGACACTGCAGTTTCAGATCACTTTCTGTCTTATGATGTCAAGAAAATTCAATAGATTCCCAGAGTCAACTGATACTTGTCTCAATACTGATACCTCCAAATGATACCTGTCTCCATCTCACAGCTGTCTCCAGGGTCTGACTGCATAGTAAGTAAAATTAGTGATAACTCAAACAGTCAAACAGTAGATTTTGAAGTCAAGATAATGTGGAGGATTAGAAGTAAACTTGGAGAAATTTTTTAAATTGCTTTTGATTTTATTTAGATTTTAATTTTTTCTCTACTCCTAAAAAAGAAACAGCAACCCAAGTTCCATGTTTGCTGTGTCTTAGAGACCTCCATAACAACTCAATCATAGAAGAGGAGTGAGGGAAATGTTCTAAATGTCAGCTCTACAAACAACCTGTGCTATAACAGCCCAGCTACTTTCTGTCTAGTTCATCATCACCAGTAATAGCAATTTTGAGAGTGAAAAGATGTATGTAATCCCAAACTGTTTATTTGTGTCTGGCAGACTATGTCCTCATTGCCTGAAATTAATTAACAAATTTCTGGGAGACCACTTTGTCAGGAGAGAATTCAGATTTTCTTCCCACCTAACTGGGATTTGTCTACAGTGCTTGAAGGAACAATAACTTTTGGCATTGTAATAAAGATAGCTTTGTTTACACATGAAAATAGACTTTTGCATCAAGAAATTCTTGTAACATTATCATTTCCCAGAGTCGAGCGATGTCCTAAAGCTAAGTGTAATGCCATCTTGTAGACACACCATCTTTCATTTCTAATAGAGTTACACTGCTTTTGTGGAATTATTTAGTTCCTCATACCTAGTAGCATCTTTAACAATGTCTGTATAAATAGCAGTTCTGAAAACTATCTAAATTGTACTGCCAAGCTGTTTTCCAACACGGATCATCTATTATCCCATTTATAAGTAATGACAGAAGTCAGAAATAGAAGCCGATTTCATTAATTATGTTTTTTTTCGTTCTTGCCATGCACCTGCATGTGGGTTACTGACAGGTTACTCATGATCATCTATTGTGCCTCTGATGCTAAATTATATGGCTCACCGATGACTCCTGTTGTTAGGGTTCAGGGATGCATTATCAAGATGTCTGGATTTTAGATATATATAGCAAGTGTGGGGGTTTGGGGCTTTTATCCTAAAATTTCTGTTTGTGTTTTTTTTCAAATTAAGGTGATGGGCTGATGAGAGATCATCCTCTGTGTTGCATGGGACACAGATCTCATACCAAAGCAGTCAAGGTTAAATTTGGAAGCTTTAACTTTCTACAGCCTTGCATGGTAATTCTTGCTCCTGAAATGTTTACTCCTTGACACTGATAATTTTACAGACCTTTATTCTACTGAATTTGATTATCTCTTTTTTTCTCGCATAAGAGACCTAGTTTATTTAATCTGCCTTGAATGGAAGCCATTCATACCTTTGATCATTCTTATCACCACTGTCTGTACTTTTTCTAGTTCTGCTGCATCCATTTTTTTCAAGATGCAGTAACCAGAAATAAATACATTCTTCATGATTTGTGGATTTATACTGTGGTACATTTTTTTTCCTGTTTTGTTTTCTCTTTATCTCCTAATAAATCCTCTTTTTTTTTTCTCTCTCTCTCTTTTTTCTTTACCACTACTGAGTGGTGAACTAATCTTTTCATAAAACTATCTGCTACAACTCCAATTTTTTTTTGTAGTCTATCAGTATGCATTTAGGGAAGGCTTTCTCTATTGATGTTACTCTCCATTTATCAGTACTGAATTTCATCTGTCATTTTACTACCTAATAATTTAGTATTGTGAGATTTTTCTGCTACTCTCCAAGGACATTTTATTATCTTGAACTAAGTATGACCATTTCTTGCCATCTCAATTTGACACTTGATTTGCCAAATAACTGCATGGATTCTGCATGGAATAAATGCATGGAACTGCATGGTTCTCCACACAGATCCCTCTGGAACTCCACTGATGCTGTCCTGTCTCTGTGAAAACCTAGAAAGGAGTTCATTCTTCCCTTCTTTTCTCAGATTATAATCAGTTATTAACTTACAAGAGGATTTCACTTTTACTCTGGCA
>JAUBOD010000397.1:107778-120622 GCA_032353885.1 Nothura maculosa | reverse complement strand
GGAGTTCATTCTTCCCTTCTTTTCTCAGATTATAATCAGTTATTAACTTACAAGAGGATTTCACTTTTACTCTGGCAGCTTGTTTTTTTTTGCAATAGCTTTTGGGGAAGGAGCTATTTGAAAATCCCACTGTAAAATATCAAGGAGATCACATTTGCCTGCAGCATGTTGTGGACAAGTCTTGTTGATTTGTAAGGACTAAGTCCCATGAAAAGAAAAAATATTGATTCCTCCCATCACTATGGAAGCACTGAAGCATTTTCCTGACCTGTAGCCTCTTTCTATAAATCTCTCAGAAGTGAAACTTTCTTTTGAGATGAAAGGTTTCTGCACTTATTGTGGCAGTGCCCTGCAAATGGCTGGACCAATGGTATGAATAAATGGTGCAAAGCGTATACAGCTAAGGCAGCCTTGCTCCCATAGCTACACAGATCCCACCTAACAAAGATTTGAGGCTATTAGGGACTTTTCAAGATTTGAGTGACACTGAAGAAGCAATGTGCATCTGAAGCACATATGAAGATTTTCTCTCCAGCTACGTTCAGAAAGATAAGGATGGGATATGTAACTTTAATCTGCAGAACTGCTCAATTAGCTAAACTGAACATTGAAGTTCACTGGCTGTATCTGATTATCAGGTTTCATATTTGCATTATAATTTTTCTAAACAGTGCTAATTTGCTGCCTAATGAGTCTGTAAAATTTCTTCTAGATGATGTTGAAGATAGTGTGAAGTGCAATGCTTTTTTCTCTTTACTATTTGAAAGTTTGTTTCATTGTGCATTTATTTCTGCCAGCCTTAGAGAAATAATTAGATCGGAGTGAATAGCTCTCTCCAATAATTTCTGCAGTGAATTTGCTCTTTGCTGTTATCTAGATGGTCCATAAACATTTCTTGAATGTGTTTAGTATCGAAATATATACTCAGTAATTTCATTCTACTCTCTATATTGAACACAAAGATTATATAAATCCTGACTAGTATTTCACATGCCAGCTGTCAGCTAAATCAGTCTGGCCTTCTAAGTAGGGTGCAGGATTTTGATTTTCATTTTGAGTTTTCATCCTTCAGTCTGCAAAGAAGGGTTTGAAGATAGTTACTCAATGCATTGATTCACTGTGACCAGAGGATTTACTTCAAAGCATGGCAGAGCTGTTGCGGAGTTACAGGGCAGCAGAGCCGTGGCTGGTACTGCCACTGCAAGACCTGTCACAGGATGGATCCACTCAGTCAGTTCCTCACTCCAGCACTTGGAAATGGGAGCCCCATCATATCTGCCTGCCTTTAAGGCAGGATCCTAAAACCCATGAGAATATTGTCTATGGCCACAGGCACTAGCTTCGGGAACTGGTGAAAATGACAGCCCTGTCCTTTACACTGAAGAGGTCTAGCGAACATTTGTAACTTCAGTATCCTCAGCTGTCAATGTTTCTCAAGTTATATTTTCTCAGAAGCGCCACTTCATATGAAGGGGTTTTTTTTTGGACAGAATTAATTCTCCTTCAACAGGTGAAACTTCCTGTCTTTAGCATTTCTCCCATCAAAGAAACATAGCTACTTAATGGGAAGTGTGAGATAAACAACACTTGGGTTAGTTCACATATTCTGAACCTTTTCCTTCTTGGGTCACCAGATTTTGACAGGATCATCACTTTTAGAAGAATGTCTGAATATGCACTATTTTGAGTATCAAGTACTATAAAATGGTTATGTATTATGCACAGACAGATGAAGACCATCAAGGACTTTTCTGTATTGCTTAACTGCCTTCATGTCACATCTCTTATACATATTACCTTTATATATATTCCTCTTTGAGGAATCTTTGCCTCTTTTATGTCATATCAAGTATTAGCCTTACAGTGCAAACACTCAAGTACACATACTTACTGTGGGCTGCTCTTCACACTGCTATGAATAATAGAACACACAATTGTATGACAAATGCAGTTATTCCACCTACGTCAAATCTTCTCTTCAGCTACAATTGGATTAAATACCCTTTCTTAAACCCAAATCAGCTCTCATTTTTTGCTATATGCAGTAGTACAGGCCAGAGATAGCTGCAAAGAATGAAATAATCTTTATATTTATTCTTGGTGGGATTTAGACTTAAAACAATCCTAATATTTCTAATGATCATCTTTATTACTAATAATTAATATTTCTTGCCATTGTGTTCCTTTCTATAGAACTGAACGAGAAAAATCAACCTCTAAAGAATTTATAGTCAAAACAAGAAGACAAAGAAAAAAAGAATTGAGATAAAAAGACTAATAATTTATGCTGAGAGTTCATGAACATTATTGAAACTTCTTATTTTATATATATATATACATATTTATATGCACCTACACACATACATGTGGTTGTTAATTTCAAAGGACAGCATGGGGACAAAGGACACTAATGTGTTTTCTGAACACCTTAGTTTGGTTGTTCAGTTTGAAATCCACAGTAAATCTCAGCTCCTGGAGTGACAGTACATGACCACCAGTATTATCCCGGAAAAGAACAGATTTAGGGAAGAAGTAGTAGTGGCCTTATTTCTCGTAAGACACTGCCAAGAAGATAAAGCCAAGTTCTTAACTAAAGTAAATGACAAGTGAATGAGTAAGAGAGGTCAGAGGAGTGTCCAGCTGGGTAAAAGAACATTTTTCCACTGTGAGCATAATCATGTGTTGGAAAAAGCTGAGCTTAATTCTTGTAGATTTGTCATTGTTGGGAGTTTTCATTGTCCAGTATGATAAAGCCTTGCACAAGTCTGTCTGAAATCGGTGTTTGTCCTCTTGTGAACAGAAAGCTGGAGTAGAGACCTCTAAGTGTTGCTTTAAATATGAATTATTCTATGAAAAGCATCCAAAAGAGTTTGAAATCTCAGTTTCATAGATCTTCCATGTGACTTAGGTTCTTGCAACAGACTCTTGTAGAAATATTTAAACACTCTCTGTTCTGCATGGATACAGTTTAGACTCAGAGTCTCTAAACTGCTAGCTTCTACTTATACCAAAATTAAACAAATACTTAAACATCTTTTTATGGTTTCTTTAGACATTTAGGGTTCTCACTCACATTAAAAGGTATTTAGTCCAGTGTGGTGACAAAGCCCTTTTTTTATTAGATCTTCTGCATATACATTGTGACACTGAAAACATATTTTCGTCTAATCGAAATAATAGCTTCAGACTTCGTTAAAAATTTACAGGATAAATGCACTTGCTTCTTTGGAATTGGTGATAAAAGTTGACGTCAATAATAACTGTTTGCAGTTAACTCCTCCCAAATTTACTGATGGAGACTCTTCAAGGTAATAGCCTTGGCACAAACTCTGTCCAGCAAAACAAGCTGACTATTGCTCCCTTCTGTTTCTCCAGCACAAGTCATTTACAATCTATTTAAAAAGGAAGTTGTAAGGAAAATGCATTAGACCTGAAATGCACCAGCCCAGACCTTCGGAGGGTTTAGAATCAGTCTAGTGAAGTCAGTAGGTTTACCCTGATTTATCCAGGTTGAAAATCTGATTCATCTCATATAAGCATTTTTTTTCTAATGTACTTTAAGACCCTCTGCATTGATTTGCTTATCCTTAACGTTTTATAAGAGTAATGCAAAGAAATGATGTATTTGCAAATAGTCATGCTTGTTGGGAGACCTCAAGAGGCTGAAGAGACGGGCAGAGAGTAACCTCTATTCAACAAAGCTCAACAAAAGTGAGTGCAGGGTCCTGTACCAAGGGAAGAATAACTCCATGCATAGGCGGAGGGTTGACCTATTGGAAAACAGATCTGCCAACAGATCTGCCTAGAAGTCCTTGTGGACTACAAATTTCACTTAGTGGAAACAAATTGACCATAAACCAGCAGTGTGTCAGTGGCATTCTGGGTTGAATTAGGTTGAAGGAGGTGATATTCTCTATTCAGCACTGGTGAGGCCACACCTGGAATATGGTATCCAGTGTTGGGCTCCCCAGTACCAGAGAGATATGGAGGTACTGGAGCAAGTCCAGCAAGGGACTTCTAATATGATAAAGGGCCTAGGGCATCTTTAATATGAGGGAAGATTGAGAGAACGACGACTATTCAGTCTGGAGTAGAGAAAGCTGAGGCAGTGGTCTTATAGGCATCTCAGGAACTGTATAAAGAGGCAGACCCCCTTTAGTAGTGGTCAGTGGTAGGACAATAGGCTGCAAGCACAAACTGAAACACAGAAAGTTCCATTTGAACTGCAACAGGTCACCCAGAGAAGTTGTGGAGCCTCCTTCCATGGAGATATTCAAAAGCTCTCTACACACAATTCTGGGCAGCATGTTGTAGGTAGCTCAGCAAAACAAATAAAACAAAACATCTGAGAAATTTCATTCCATTTTTTCAAAAGTATTTCTTGATTGGGAGTTCACCAAAAGGAAAGGCCTTAGATATTATTTTTCTGAAGGGCTCAAAAGATTCCAAGTGCTATCAATAGAATGGAACATATCTCATTCCGTGTCTTACCTTGCTCAAAAATCACTTAGCAGATATTGAGGTAATATAACTTAACTATGCTCTGCTGCATCACTTCTATTTGAAGGCTTTTCCAGTAGACTCCAAGATTCTGCAGGCGTTTACATTTAAAATACCAACTTAGTCTTGCAAGAAGAGTAGGAATGCAGAAAGTGAAGAACAAATAAAGGATTTTTTTTTAAAAAAAAAGGAAAGCAGAAGTGCTATGGATACAAATAGTTGCTAAGTGTTTATAATGTTCCTAGGGATAAGTATGAGATTTCCAGTACTTGCTAGTATTTGCTTTTGCATCAAAATTCTCTCAACCAAAGCCAGGGGAAAGTCTTCTCAAACATGTCTTAGCTCAGATATGGTTCCTGTAAGGAGCTTCTTGTCTGGACCACATATCGTGATGTCTCACCCAGCACAGGTTTGACAAACTTTAGAGGGTTAGAGTCATAATAGAGAGGACAAGAAAGCCTGGAGGAGACCGTGCTGTCACTGTGGAAGGAGGCAGTCAGGGGATCCTGTGCTCAGAGATAGATTTTGAGAGGGATTTCTTGTTTGGGCTACATATGGTGGTCTCTAGCCCAATACCATCCTGAAAATATTTTAAGAGTTAGGCTTACATCTAGGATTAGTGTTAAGAGAAAGAGAAAGCCTAGAGTCACTGTTGTTGCCATTGTGGAATAAAGCAAACAGGGAATCCTGTTCTGTGCTCTGATACTGTGGTTCCTGTGAGGAGTTTCTAGTCTGGGCCACATATGGTGGTCTCTGGCCCACCTCCAGCCTTAAAAGCTTGTTAGTGTTAGAGTAACAGCTAGAGTTAAGGTCGAGGGAATATGAAAGCCTAGAGGCAATATTGTAGTTGTGGAATGAATCAGTCAGGGGAGACTAACTTGTGTTCCTCACATTTGAAGCAGTTTCCAGACTTTTTTTTTTCCTAGAAACTTTAATTACTATTTCTTGAAAATTATCACAGAAGCTGAGATAAACCATTGCTGCCAAAAATTCAAATAGCAGAATCTTTTTTCTTCCCATACTGGCAGTAGTTAAAATCAACCAGTCCATGAGTCTAAAAACTGTAATTGTACTTCTCTGATCACACTCCTTGTCATGACATTCAACTCAGTTAGGGAAAACCAGGAAATATACCGTGGCTCATGTTTAGAAAGTTGGTACACACAGTACAGTGTTCCATCTTGTCTTGAAGTCTATGTGATCTTGTTAACCACTCAAAATCAGCAAAGATTATTTTCCTTTAAGTCAGATAAAGAAGTCCATGTCCATTTTCATTGTTTTTTCTTCTTTAAGTCCTTTGCCCAATTTTTCTTGAATATATAATCATCTCTCTAGGAGCACCTTCTTACTACAGACTGATGTCTTTCCTTGTATGCTCTTGCTCATGTCATTGCACAGAAACTTGACAATTCTTTCTCTTTGCAAATAAAAGCCTCCCTGAGGTTTACAGAAGCAGAACCACTGCTCATTCATCACATTTGCTGAGGAAAGTACTTCTTGTGGCTTTCAGAGTGGAAATCTGCTGACTTCACACCTCATCAGACAGGTCTCTTGCTGCCATAACTCCACTCCCACACTATAGTGCTATTTCCCACTTTTTAGGAGAGCCGGAGCTTGCTGCCATCTCAGCCATATAACACTGAGATGAATTATATGTGGGTTAGTAAACATGAACTCCAGAGAGTAATGGCTGTTTTGTTTTTAAGTTGCGATTTTTTTACCATTGAATGACACCTAGAGCTGCAACCTTAAACAGGAGGCTAAGTATTTTTTTGCAATCCTGCTTGCACACAATGTGATGAGAGAAAAATGTATGCACAAAATTAAAATAACTAGCATCAAGATCTTTTTTTGATTGCATTTTTTTCACAAGGTGAGGTAAATATAACTTACTTTTTTTGAAAACAAGCTTACTCAGAAGAGAAGGTAGTCTGAAATAGACATACATGGCTTATATGAATAATAAGTCAAGAAGGAACGATTTAAATGATTTGAAGCTTTCCTGTGAAAAACAGCTTCTCTTTCAGTGTACAGGAAATTTACTCTAAGTAGAGAGTGTAATTTAAGCCTATGTTCAATTTTCCTAGGTATGCTATTGAGGCATTTTATTTCTTTCTCTTGACCACAAAAATGATCACATCAGAATGTTAAGTCATTAGAATTCAATTACTGCATAGCTGTAAAAGTAACAGAGAAAAGTAAAATGTATATCAGATTTTTAGCAAGCTAAGGTGACAGCCCAAAATCCACTGTTTTGAAGAACAAATGTGTTTGAACAATACTTTTAATGATTTGGCAGAATTGCTACCATCTAGATAACTATATGCATCGACAGCCAGAAAACCTTATCTGCATTTTATTGCTGTACGTATGAAAGCAACATTTTTGTTTGTTTGTTTGTTGCTGTTGTTGTTGTTGAGTCTATCAATCTGATAATCTCTTTTCCATATTAGAAATAGACAGATGTTCCCATCCTCCTGTAGAAATAGACAGAATGAGGCAAACCAAGATTAACTGTGGTTCGTTTTACTCCATCTGGAAGTTCTATCTTTCTGGTTCCTGTTGTAAGCAAGCTAGACGTGTAGTACCTTCCAAAGAAAAGGCGTCCCATCCATCACAAGCACTATATCAGACCACAAATCTTTTTTTCCTCCATGGGCCATATCCTCCTAGATAATCCTCAGATCAGATATATTTTTCTGGTTCTGATAACCAGATACAACCTACTGTACACATGGACCTTCCTTCCTTAAAATATAAACATTCCAGATATGAGGACTGGATTCACCCTTTGCTGAAATACATAAGATGAGACTTCTGGAGATAGGTAGAAGAAATCATTAGGAGCAGGATCATTGTCCTTTAAAAAAAAAGGTTTGTTCATAAACTTTGCCTTCAGTCTTTCTCTGAGAATATTAATAAATTGAATCAAAATTATAGATATTTTCCTCTTGATAATTGTTTTCAATAATTATTTTAAGAATCTTTAAATTTTCATGGTGCAACACTTCATAAGACATGAAAAATCAAAGTAATAGAATTATTTTTTCCAATAAATTGTATTAAAATATGCATATATTATTTATTCCCATATTTAATTGGAAAAATACAGCATGTTTTTTAAAATAAAGATATTTCATTCCAAATTCAACTAGCATGAATAAATTATTTTTCTTAAGCTTTATGGCTCTAACACTTAGAACAAATGATTTATCTTCTTGCTATTTTAATAATGGAGATGATAGAGTTATTCTTGTTCATTACCAGATTTTATTAAAAATCAGATAAACTTCTATAATTGGAGAAGAAAACGGGCTTTTAGGGAAACCTAAGTGACTGATGCATCCTAGAGCATGTGATGGAAGGCTTTGCCCATCACTCCTCTCCTCACTGTATCAAACAGATTATCTCAAAGTTGTCCCACAGCCTTCTGGCTTAGTAGGAGTTATAGATGGTCCGGAAGTGACATTTTTTCAAAATACATCTCAGACAAAGCTTGGTATTATAGGGAAGTAAATATAGTTCTGGGACACAGAGGCATAAAGACTGTCGCTCTTCCTCTCCCTCTCCTGTTTTTATTTCATTTTTAAAGTTATTTAAGTAATTTGGGCCCAATTTGAACAAGTAATTTGGACAATAAATACAAAACTTCTTAAAGTGTTGTTTGACTTGCAAATACTACTATGTGTCTATTTGTATTATGGTCCTTAGAGACCCAAGTTTCTTGAGTTTCCAGTGAGAAGGCACTCTTATCGAGTAAAAGACCACAGATTTGCTTATAACTTGATACTAAGCTACGCTTATTTTTTTTAATGGAAATAGTATTTTCTACTCTATATAAGCTATAAAATAACTAGGCAATTGTCGCTTGCTCTGTTCATGTGTTTGTGTGTGCGTGTGTGCATAATACTACTGGGCTCCCTCCAATCTCAGCTTGTACTTGCCACTTGTAATAATAGCAACTGTAACTAGTAAAAATGATGACAACGATTACAACTATAGCAATATCACTGCTGTATAGAGAGTGCAGGCAAGTTTGTGTTTTGCTGTGCCAGCATTAATATAAAAATATGTGTGTGTGTGCATATATGTATGCATATTTATGCTTCAGAGATGTTATTTTAAACTTCTCAATATAAACAAAGAGTTTCAGAATCTGTATAGGGAGAACACAGTGTTCAGGTCTGCCTTGGAAGTAAGCAAACAAACCAGCAGTCTCTTGCTGTGCTGTCACGAGGCATATTTATTATTTATTCTTTTGCTATGCTCAGTTTATTTTTCAACACCAGTTAAAGGCTTATTCCTGTCTGGGTGTCCAATATAGCTTGGGCTTCAGCCATTCAAAGTGCTCATTGCTCTGTTTTGTTCTGCAAAGGGGACAATTAGCCTGTCTACTGCAAATCTTGAATCAAGATATCGGCTTATATTTCTCAAAAGTTTCAATTTTCTGAGGAGGAGAAAGAAGGCAATGAGGATCATAGAGAGAAATTTTTTCCTAATAAAGTGACTCTCTATATACATGAAGAAAAATTGAAATGAAGACAGTGTCAATTCTCTGATTCACTCGTCTGCTCCAAAGGTTTTTTTTTTTAACACACTATTTTATAATTGCATTTCATATGCTTAAATTGTGACTGGTTTTCTTTCCCCAGACACTCTTAATTCCACTTGGCACTGATGGTTTTTATCTTCATTTGGGTATCTTCATTTGGGTATCAGCCTGTCTCTGGAAAACAATCTTGTCAGTTAAATTTTGCAGAGCAGAGCCTGTGGTAGGCACTTCTATGTTCCAGGAAGAAAAGAATATGCTATTCCCACCCAATGCATAGCTAACACTACTACCAAAGAGTCAGAAACCACTGATGCAATATGGTCCCCTTCCACCCATGGGATGGGAAAGACACTCCTTCCACCCATGGAATGGTTTATTTTCAGGAAACTAGCCTGGAATGGACTGAAAAGGACCTTTTTTTCAGACCTGTTCTCTCATATCTTCACCAAACATACACATGCATTCCTAACATTTCCTAACAGGCTAGGACACAAAGTGGAGCTCCATCTGGGAACAAGTAATTGGGCCCATTCTCCTTTTCAGTCCTTCTTATCTGAGGGTTAACAAAATCCTGGGACTTGGCAGGTAGAAGTTCAAATTTCTGCTTTGCCACAAACTTTCTGTATAGCTCCTGTCACTTTACCAGTCAGGTATACACTGGGCCTGGGATGCCTACCCTCTGGCCTCAGCTCTCTCTTCTGTTTCAGAAGCACCAGATGATGCTGTCTTGCTGGCTGCCTTCTCTTACATGTCACATCCAGCCTACAGGTCTGCTGAGTCCCTGCAGGCAGGCTCTTGAAGGTGGACAAAGTAGCTGGTCCTGTAGCTGGTCCTATCACCACAGAAGACCTAAACATCGCAAGAGTCACTTAGTATGGGCAGTCTTCCTCCCTCACATGATATTGCAATCTCTAGGTTGTCCCCTCAGACAAAATCTGCCATCTTATGACTCACAAGGATGATGTGAGAATCACCATAGTCAAAATTGTAAGATACTTCTTAGGAGTCATTGAAATATACCTTAGCTCAGATATCCCTCCCCACCAAAAAAAAGAGAGAGAGAAAACCAAAAGAAAAATCCTTGGATCAAGACCAACTGCCCAACTGCTTATCTTCCCTAGGGGGATAAAATCAGCCCACAGACTAGACAATAAAGGAAAGAGCTCTGCAGCTGGACTCCCAGAAGCAAAGAGCTTGGCACAGCATCCTGCAGAAGCATAAGAGCTCCCAGGCTCATTATAAGATTACAATTAATGATTAATCCTCATCCAGGCCCAGCTTCCTTTCCCACAACTGCTATACGGATTGCTCTCACTGGAGCTGCTGGCACAGCAGTCCTTTTGATGGCATGGGGAGTTCCTCATATAAACAAAGCAGAGCATAAAGATTTGTGCTGAAAAGGGAATGAGGAAAGTTGAGAGGGATTTTAACACTCTTACAGGAACAGTGTGCAAGAAGCCTAGATGTATATTTATTTCTATGTCTGCAAACTATTAACCAAACACTGTCAGAACAGTTATCAAAAGAACCAAAAGGGATCCAAATATGTCCCTAAAAAGCTCGCTGAAGGTAAGATGTCCCCTGGGTCTGAGATAACAACTCGAGGATCTTCCCTGGTTTCCCCTGCCTGTGGGTGAGGGAGCAGCTTGCTTTTGGCCATCAGCAATGACATCTCCCCCAAGGTCTGACTGCCTATATGGATAAGCATGTCCTCTAGCCTCTGGGGAGCAAATGCAAGGGTAACTCACACAGAGAGGAAAATATGTAAGATAAATCTCTATCCTTTGCTAAGTTCTTGTTCTGACTTTAACTTTCAAGGTGCTAAAGCACTGGAAGCTCATCATTTTACAGAGTATTTATCTGTTATGATTTAATTTTGGGATTGGAATTGACTTTGAAAAGTAGCTGATGTTACAGAGAAGGCAAACTTTCAGCAACTCCTTGAAGAACAGCTGGACAACAAAACACAGAGAAGGAGGGGGTACATAGTGATAAAATGCACTGAAGACTGTTTATTCCCTCATATTTGTGGAACAGAAGGAAATCTAATGTGACGTGTTTTAAATCCTGTTGTCTGAGGTGGCATGCAGAAATGGAGAAAGATTTAATGTAAGTTCTTTAAGCTCTCAGTTTTCTGCCTAGCAGATATGTACCATCCATTTGTAGCTTTTCTTGCATTTGAAATAATTAAGTCTCTATGAGACTGGCAGGAGACTGGTGCTACAAAAAGGGATGGGGAGTGGAATAAGGGGTGAAATAACTAGGAAAAAATATCTTTGCAGCCAAAAGTGCTTTGTAAGCCATCACATTTTGGTACCTTCCCCGGTGTCAGGGCAGATCTTTATTAATAGATTCTTTTTAGCAACAGTTCCAACAAAATATAGATTTCCAAACAGGTTGCCATGGAAACAAGTTGCTCACTAAGGCCTCGCCCCCTCCCCCCCACACACATGCTATTGGAAATCTCTACCCCCTTTTTTACACTCTTAGTGCTGAGGATGACAGTTCACATAGACCCAGTTAGAAAAGCAGTGTTACCCAAAGAAAAACCTGTGATTGATTGTCTAAATGTATAGGAAGGCTTAAACAATCAAACCAAAGAACCAACCAATCCTGTGTCTACTTTTGTCTGACCATAAAAATTTGCAATATTTTCATTTCAAAGTTTGCTATTATCTGTTGGCTTGTATATTTTCAGTAAGGAATTAGCTTCATCCAAAATGAGGAAGAAAGATGGATACATTTTTATGATTCCTAAAGAAACATACTCTTACTTCTAACAGGGATGCCATCACCTCTTGATCTTTATTTCAAGATCTACAAATAAGCAAGATACCAGGGGCTCTTGTCACACTCTCTTAAGCTGATGCTCCTGCACACTTAGAGGTCGGAGGACTGCACTGTTATGTAGGCACTCATCTATACCACAGTCATGCTAGTGGGTACAGGTTATCAGATAAGAGTGTGGTAGCTTCAGGGGAGCTAGCTCAGGTGTGCCAGCAGCTCAACTGCAGCACCATAAAGCACATCCTGATCTAATTTACCCTCATACCCCAGCAGTCCTTTTGTAGCATGTCAACATAAGTGTGACCTATAAGACTGGATATACATTGTGATACTTCACTGGTGCATTTGCAGATAGCAGAGCATATCCCCTTTCCACAGCAAATTCTTACTTTTCTTAACAGATGTGCTGGGGATAGGAGAGATTTGGCTTTTTAATGGCAGTCCCTTCTCTGTTTTCCTGCTGGAAGGAGTTACTCAGCCAGTATCAGTATCCCCACCAATTTCTCCCATTAAAAATCTCTGTTCTAGAACTGCCATGACACCCCTGTAGCCGAAGGCTGAAACATACACCCCTGTATCCTGAAGCTGAAACAAGCAGCAGACACAAAAAAAGAGTTCAAACATGCCAAAGGAGAGCTCCCTCCTAGGCTTACACTTGCTCCTGTTTCTCTGTGTTTCACGCACATCTCTGTGAAAACTCTATGGGTATCTATGAGTGGCTGCAACAAGCCATCTAAATTCAGAGAAAAGAAGAGATAAGAGAGAAGGTCAGCAATTGGGCCACAGGACAGTAAGTGTGAATAACAAAACTACCACTATTTTGTCAAGCATAGAGCTGTAAATTGTAATAATAAATGATCATATAAATAAAAATAAAAAATAAGACGTAAAACATAAATAATAAGTAAAATTTTGCATGTGAATAGTACCTTTCATCACCAGATCTCATCTTACAGCTCTTCACAAACATTGATTAAGCCTCACACCCCAGTGAAGTACATATTA
>JAUBOD010000397.1:82549-98918 GCA_032353885.1 Nothura maculosa | reverse complement strand
ATAGGCCCCATCCTGCAAAGGTTCAGTCACAGAAATTAAGATAGCGGTATTGAGTTTTTCCATCCTCAAATACATTTGTTTTTCAGACCTGATTATCCTCATTTCTACCTTTTTAAATCCTGTTGACTGAATGTCTATGAGAATGGAGATAACTAGTTTCATTGAAATTACAATCAAACATTAACTGAAAGAAATCTCATGGGGACAATGAGCAGCACAAAAGTACTGCACAATAATACGGGAAAAAAAACCTCACCATATATATTTACAAGAATAACTTTCATAAAGAGTGCGTAGAAAGAAATATAAAATAAATAATAAAAGCAGAAATGGAATACTAAGACTTTTAGGTGTGTCGGAAGGAAAGATGAGACAGTAGATCATGGCTGAGAAGATACAGAAATTGAGTGAACCAAAGAATGAAATATGGTTTTCAGATGGTAAAAACTGTGAAGCAGAGATGAGTACACTAAGGGTGATTTTTTGCATTTGAGGTAGCACCAAGGCAAAGAGAAAAAGAGGGTAGTTGCCTCAAGGTCATACATCTGACAACATGAGTTTGAAACTTGGCACGCAGAGCAAGCACAAGTCAGCATGATAGTCTAGGCTGGATGGTCCGAGCTCTCTCATATCGGGAGCTGTCAGCCAATGTGGAGATCTCCATAGTCGCAGTGGCTGCCTGCCTACCTGCATGACATGGGCCATTGTGTGCATGATAGAGGTGCATCACTATTCACCTTCAGTGATCATCACAAGGCCACCACAGAAATAACAGTAGGTTGAGTTTATCCCACAGCTTGGGCCTCTGTGGTCCAAAACATTTCTTTTCACTGGATTACTATCTAAGTGCAGCTCAGTTGATGATGTTTGCTGAGGGAGACCCAAACCAAGATCATGAGACATGGCTAGAATACATTGCCAGACAGGACTGAGTTACCTTGGCAACTAGTACTAGCTACCTAGGATGTAACTTGGACAAGCAATTAATGGAATATTTAAATTTACTTGAAGTATATGTCATTCCAGGAGGACTTAATCGTGCACTCACTAGGTGACAAAGTTTTTAGAGTAAGATTTAATGAAAATGTCTGCATTTATGCCCTTTAAGCTGTTGTTTTTTTTTCCTTCCTATGTCCTACAATCTTAGAAAAATGCGCATAATGCAAATCTTGGCTGCTAGAGTTTTACATCTTTCCTTGATGGCATTAAATAAGTCACTCTCTTCTAGCTTGTCAATGCTCTCACTCATATCCTTCGTGATGTCAAATATAACCAGGACCAAATCATCTTCTTAAAAATCTTTTTTTAAAAGTGTTACTAGCAGAGATTAAATGTTTCAGAAAGGATTCTATCCCAAGTTTATCCAAAGTAGCTCAGTATTGCTTCACCCAAACCTTTTTTAAAATTGAACTTTTCTGCTCTTTGACATGGAGACATTCATAAATAATGACCTCTTGGATAATCAAATCCAACTACTCTATTAAAATAATTCAATTAATAATCAGGAGGCACCAGAAGTGAATTAGAGAGAGCGAAGTGTTAAGAACACTGAAATGAGGTGAAGACAAAGTAGGATTAATGAAGAATAGATAAGTAAAAGAAATAATGATTTGGTGCCCTTTTATGCAAAGCTCACAAAAATAGGCGTGCTGTGGGTTAAGGTTGAAATCAATTTATCTATACTTGGACCTGGTTCATAATCTCAAGAGAAGCCAGGAACATAGGGAATACAGGAATGCTGTCCAATAATTAACAATAGCCTCACTAATACAACCAAGCCAGTCCCATTTCAGTAGGCATTCTGGCTATCATAACAACCACTAAGAGAAATTCACATCAGTAGAGCAAAGTATGTGATCTGTGCCAGTTTGCTTTGTGCAAAGCTCTTCATTTTTCCCTCAGACTCTGTAGTGACCCAAGCAAATTGGTGTCCTGCTTTACAAATCAAATGAGATGACATCAAGATATCTGGCAGTGGCCAAAGAAGAAATTCTAAGTGTTCAAATAGAGAGGCCTTTCTGCACATGCAATTGGAGAATTACAGAATGTCAGCTGCAATGGGCTGGGTAGACAAATAGTATAAACCCTCACAACTCTGTTCATTTCTGTTTATACTATTTGAAGATCTAGTTCAACATATCCTAGCATCATATAAATCTGAACAACCAATAGCTAAACCTCTAGTAGGATAAATTTCTGGATATTGTGTACATACGAATGCTAAAAAAAAAAAGGAGAACACGATGAGCTGCATTATTTACTGCATGTTTAAGCAGCATTTAACTCTCAATATGACAGTGGGATACTAACAACTGAGGCTAGACTAATACAGATTACCTTTGCTGGTTTTGTGTATGTGTGTGTGTGTGTATGGGGAAGACATCAGTGATGCATTTTGACATACTTGATTCTTTCTTAAATTAAAAATCATGACATGAATTTTATCAACATCATCTCTAAAAGTTTTGAATGTATTTTGAATGTGAATGTGTCTTCTGATATGGAAAGGAGAAGAGAATTTGACCCCTTTATCACACAAGTACTTCCAAAAAGTTCTTAGTGAAACTAAATTTTTCAAACATCATTCCATCAAAATAAGAGATGGTTAAGGATAAAGCATAATATATTTAAGAAAATTAGAATTGTATGTTAAAATAACTATTTTCAGATTATTTTAGTTAATTTTAAAATGCTTATGCTATTATGCTTATGTTATGCAACAAATCAAAATGTGCCAATGGAAAACAATTTTCTCTAGTACAATTTCAAAAATGTAATAGATCTGTTAACTCCAGTGAGCATATCTGTCTCACTGGTCTGTAAAATATATTTCCTGTAAAAGTATGTACTTATTTCATGCCTGGAAAGATGTATAAAATCTCATAAACGTGCTACGAGGGTATAAAGAGAGGAAAAAGCGTTGTGATAGAGGAAGTCTGCAGAGTAATGATTAACCAAGCAAGATATTTGCTTGCATAGCAAGAGGAAGAATGTTTTTTTGTTCAAGGGGTGTGCTGAGAAAGCCAGGATGGGAAAGCAGCTTATGAAGAGGAAAAAATACTGACAAATAAAGATGAGAAAACAAGGAAATTAGGAAAGGCACCTCTGATACTGCCCTTCCAAAGAACTTTTTCTGAAATATCTTACTCATCCTCAGCTAATCTGAGAATTTCGAAAGTGAAAGAGAAATAGTAAGGGGGCTAACGAGACAAAAAAAATAGATTCTGGTAGTCTTTACTATGATTTTCTTTAAAGCAAAGAGATTTTACAGCTCCATTATGCAACTGAGCTTTGTGTAAAGAGGATATCATAATATAGTAAGCCAGGAATTTTAAGCATTCAGCTTTCCTGAATAGCAGAAAATTATTGAACGGCACTGCCAGGCTCTCCTTTACTTGACATGATCACAGATGTGGATGACCTACTCAGTACAACTTCAAAGAACAGAACTGTTTAAGACTCATGGGTTGCTTTCCTTAATCACAGAAATCACACTACTGGCTTTTCAAGAACAGAAACACATAATTCATTGTCCTTGGGCTGAGTGGCAGATAAAAATGGAACGATGAAGCCTAACAAACACTTTCTGTCAATAGCATTTCCAGACTTGATTTTTAATCCCAAAACCAAGAATGGGACGTGAAGAGTGGGCAGAGTCCATTTCTTTTCCATCTGCATTAGCAGTGAAAATCCCTAAAATGATGAAGTAGTCTTCTAGTTTCTGAAGTGATCTGAACCCACAGCATTTGTGGAGTTCATCTCATCTCTATAAAATTTAGCCCAACCTAATCAGAATTTGACAAGGAAATATAATCATTTTAGTTCTACCTATAAAAGGTAAACTAAACTAAAGCTCAGAATCTTGTGTTGATATCATCCAGTTTTGCTCAGAATCGAGAATCTATCATCCATGGTTTCTCTGATAATCTGTGAAAAATGAAACAAAGATTCAAAAATGCAATTCTCATCTAAGGCTAAACCATTTTGATGATAGATCAGTTACCTCTAACTTCCCCTGTATTTAAAGCAGGAATAGAGTATTTCAAAATCTGAGTTTCAGTCACACTTCCACATCTGTAGAATGACTTCTAGTCAAGCTGTCCTATGCTGAAAGCTGGATAGACCTACTCCAGGCATAATTTATTAAAAGCAGAAAATCTACTCCAGGACATTGGAAAGCAAAGATAGCAATACAAATTAAACTATTAATACTAGAATAAATTTGTGGTAGTCACAGACTGTAGACCAGGGGCACTTGACATTTTATGACAATTTCTAGGATGTTTGCAGTTCCCAGCTTCACCTTCTTGGTGCTTTGCAACTCTGGGCAATGGATCACAAATACAGTTTACCTTATTAAAATTTAGTGCAATATCTATGTTAGCATGATTCCCTCCAAGATTTCAGGCTCATTATGAAGTGGAATAATGAGATACATCTGCAGCATATCTAAGACGTTTAAGATATCTGCAATCCAGCTAACCTTGGTAAACAATGCAGTGAGGATGCAGCTGCAAACTTTGGAAGCAGAGGAATGAAGCCAAGAATTATCCACCAAAAGACAGACTAAAAGACACTAAAAAAGAAAGCTCTGTACTGGAAGCAGGGTGTTGTCCTGAAGGAATACATTTCAATTACAGAATGTTCAAGATGAGAAACTCCAAACTATTTCATGCTTGTCTGTCTCATGGTGGGTTGTTATGGTACAAGGGTGGCAAGATCAAATTCAGAGTGCTATTATGTGGTTTTAAGGTACAAACAAGCCTAGTCAGCTGAAGAGCTCGATAGGCACAAAAGTTACATCTCCCTTTAATTTAGCCTGGGACAGTGGATATTTCATTATGATTTTGTACCAGAAGTAGGAGGACAAAACATGCTATGCATTTAATTGTATGACTGGTCTCTCTTGCTATAGACACTCTTGCACATGGCCCTGCATATATACATTGCATACATATTCATATCTTTTTCAGATTCCTGGAATTCACAAATACGAAGGATTTTTTCCAAATTACTCTTTGAAATTTAAAGGCTCTGCATTGTTATTTCAAAAATTGTAGTCTGAGCAGGTTTGTTGATCTGTGTTCTGGAATGAAAGTGCTTTTTAAAGTAGCTTCCCTATATTCCTACCTTGAAGACTTCATTATTGTATCTGTGACATTATTTAACTTCACAGTATTTATGATTTTATTCTGGCTGGTCTCTGACTTCCTTTATACAGTTACATAGATTGTGACATTAAACTGTTAGATCTTTCAAAATAAGGACAGCAGATCTCTTTCCACTAAAATTAATAGTGGAACTTCAATTTACTTTAATTGTGCATGATCTCTCTTTACATGCTGATTTTCCTAGATATTTGTGTAATTTTACTTTATTCTACTGCTCAGAAACTGATATGGCATGCATCTGCTATCATGCTACATACCGGAGAACTTATAGTGGCAGTGACTGCTGCATTCAGTGCCAGAAAATATGTAACAATGAGAACCTAAATATGCAACAGAGAATAATTGCTCCTGAGACAACTGTAAATCTCAGCCCAGGAACATAGTTTTGAAAGGTAATATTGACATTTATAGATTAGATACTGTAAATCATCAAAGATCCATTCACTTCAGAAGAGCTACAGTTAGACTCATGCCATCTCAAGAACTACACCTGAATTTGTGAGGAATATGCTTATTGTTCATCGCCTTTCAAAAAATAAGAGGAGAGCTAACATTTACATAGAAATGAAGTTCAGAAAACCACGTTGAAAGAGAAAAGTTTAAAGTCTTTAAACAGACATGTATGAGCAAGTTCAGTGCACAAGGCATAAGCCTTTTAGATTTGCTTTTCAAAACTTCAAGGACAGGAAACTGAATAAGATAAATCCCTACTTTGCCATGTGGAAACCCTGAGGAATTTTAGAACGGGAGTCCAGACTTAATTTCATCTGTTTTTCAGACTATTCTTAATTCCACCGCTTTTAAAACATTGCCTGGTTCATAGCAACTGCATGAGGAATTTAGGCTAATTAGCCTTGAATTGATATGGCTGACCAAATAGGTCCACTCAGTTTTCATCTTCCCTTCTGGTATTGAGAATCCAGCTCAGGTCTGAGGCAGGCACATACAGCATAGACTGTGATGTGCTGCAGGATGCAGAGCCCTGCAGCATTAAAAAATTGATTGGAATGAAAGCTATGACAATCTTAATATCCTAGCCAGACTTCACAGGAAGGATGGCTGTGTGCACAAGGTGAAGAGCAGCTAATAAAAGGATGGACTAAATGACACTTCCTAAACAACTGTTGTTGCATTTCAGAAAGTAATGTTTCCAGACATGTCAGAGGCGGCAGACGTAAAAATTCTATATTGGGTATCTGAAATCTGGAAAGTCATACACAATCTCAAAAATAAATAAAATAAAATAAAATAATTCACACTTCAGTTACTTAGTGAGGATTTCAAGCTTCATTATAAGCTTTATTTCACTTTTCTTTGGACTTGCTCAGAAAAGTTATCCTGTTTATTATATACATTTCAAATATGTTATATTAAAATACAGTAAATTTGGGGTTATCCATGGGTAAAAATGCTGTCTGAAATATGTGAAAGCACACAGAATATTTTCATTGGCTTTTTAACCCCAAATCAACCAGTCTGATTTAACAAATATGGAACAAAAGAGTGAAAACAATCAGCATCTTTTATTTGATAGGAACAAAGGAAATGTTAGGCCAAAGGATTAGTTGTTTTGAGAAAGTTATAAGTATCTGAGAAGAAGGATTTATAATGAATGTGCCTCTTCAACCAGAACAAGAACATTGCAACTTCAAAACTATCATAATACTACATACAGTACCAGTGGGAGATACACACTATCAAAAAATCGTATTATTTCTGTAACTGTGCTACAGTATGAATAATTTTAATAACTATAACTGCCCCCCTACAGTTACTCTGCAGATGTTTTTCTACTCCAAAGAACAGTGGGATCCAAGGTTTTTCAATCTTTGTTCGGGCCCAGAAGATACAGTGTCATGATTTTTTTTCTTTCAGCTTATAAGAATACAGGTTATTTCTTCTGCTCAGTCCCTCCAAACATTCCAAAAAACCTTTACTTGGAGAAACAACATTAACAATGTCTTCATTTATCTATCACAGATAGTGCTAGAAATCCTTTGGCTGTTTCTTTAAGATAAGATAGTTTCAGAAAACATCAAACTCATAAAATCCTACATAGATATAGTATATCATTTCAGTTTTGTTCATAAATTATATTTACTCTCCTTCAAAAAGCATTAGAAAGAACCTGTATTAAATAGCTATTGTTCAGCTGTAGCCAAAGAAAGCTTTCTGATTTATGTTCAAGGAGACGTGACCTAGAGCAGAATACAGTACTTATCTCTCCATCCTGATCTAAGGAGCAGTCTTTTCCCATATTTCAAATAATTTGTTATTATTTTATTGTTTTATAAATTTTTATTCTTTCAATACATTGACTAACTTGATTCCCTAATCTTGATGATTTTATTCATTAATTCTTGTCATTTAAATATTTTTTCTTGATTTAATTAATATTTTGTAGATATTTTTGTTCAGCTCCTCTGCTTTTGTATTATGAAACTGGCATGTGCTTTACTTTTTTTGGTAGACTATATATTCCTCATCATGTTAAAAATCAAGATGTTCACGGTAAAATGAATGACTGTCCCAAGTAAGTCCTCAAGAATAATTTCCACAATTTATGAGATTAGGAATAAAAAAACCCTGCAATCTGATTTTGTAGTAGACTCGTATTTACTGCACAAAAATAGTTGGGGTGGTCCTTAATAGAATCTGGGTTTGGGTGATCCTTAATAGGATCACCATCTACTTTGCCATTCATTTTCCCAAACATGTCAGGCTTTTAGATGATCTCCTGAGACAGTTCTTGCCTTTCTACTTTGATACACACACCAGAGAAAGCCTGAAGTCTTCTGATGCATTCAATTTCTGGCACTAAACGTGTCTTTTCTCTAACTAGAACCTTCAAGAAGTCAGGATATAACCTTTCCCTATTCCATTTCCACCATGGCTGCAGGTTTTGCTTATCAGTTTGAGACATGTTCTTTCATATACTATTTATACATACTATACACATCCAATATAAAATCTTAGATTGTGAAAGTGAGATATATGGACAGTCTAGAAGTCATCCTCTAGTAAGAATGTCAATTGAGTGGGTCAATGGGAAGGAGGAGAGAGGTGAGTGTAAAACTGGAGCAGTGCAACAGCTGTCTGGCCAGCATTCAGCCCTTCAAATTGGAATATCCTCAGTAGACTACAACATATCTGCCAACACTTCAAATGCAGGGGAACATGGGGTACAGCACAGTCATGAGATGGTGGCTGTGGTAACTGAGGATATCACTAGTCTCAGTTTACAGACACAAAGACAAATGAAAACAGTATGTCTACAAAACTGTCAGTACAGCCTGAGAACTCCTCCATGCTCCAGAGGGAGTTTGAATTGGCTGTGCTAGCAGGGCTCCTGCCTGTTCAGAATGAAGTTGAGCTAAACAAAGTGACTCAGCTGGGTGATTGTGTAACCTACACAGTTCCAGGTAATAAAAATAGGAGGAAAGAAGTTAGATTAGTGCATTTCATATACCGTGCAAGTATTCCCACACGTTTTATAAAGCAATGAGTAAGATGCTTGAACAGCCTAGTAGCTCTGAAAGCGAATCATTGCATGATTTATCTTTCACTCTTCTTAAAACTTGCCATGGGATCTTTAATTTTCACATGGTCAACCAAACAAATCTTTAATTCTATAGCTCCTCTGAGTGGCTTGACTTCTTACAGTGCAGCAGCTACCCCTACCACCCCCAGCATTGCACTGCACTATCAATGCCAGATATAAGCACCATTGACTGAATCCAGTGTGGTCTTAGGAATGAAGAAAAGTGACTGAGCAATGGTCACACCAGAAATGACAAGCCCACTGCCCTAGTACAATCTTGGTTGCACTTTCCTTATGTCAGTATTAAGAGAAGTTCTTATTCTCTGCAAATCTTTTAGTTCAGAAAGAATTTCAGACAAAATCATATGCTCTCAAATTTTTGACAGTGACAGGTCAAAAGATCTTCATAGCCACTGTCTAGGAGCTGATGGTCTTTACCAGCCTTTTCCTCAATTTTCACATAACCGTTTGGTGAACCTTGAGAGAGTTCTGAATCTGCTTTATTCGGGAGCTCCTAATACTTTTGGTTATAGCTGTTCAGTACAGTTCTGAATTTGCTACGTAGAAGAGCCACATTACAGAATCACAGAATCACAGAATCTAGAAGATTGGAAGGGACCTCTAGAGATCATCTAGTCCAACCTTCCTGCTCCAGCGGGCACCTAGAGCAGGTGGCACAGGGCGGCATCCAGGTGGGTTTTGAAGACCTCCAGAGAAGGAGACTCCACAGCCTCCCTGAGCAATTACAATACTGCTGCTAGGAGAAAAAGTCTCTACTTTAACCGGGGAAACAGAAGACACATTTCTGCGTATGTTTTCAGAGCATACAGACAGCTTGCTATATACTACATAGAACCATGTCTAGAATAAGCTTCTTAACTATGAGTTTCAAGGAATCCATAAAAAAAATCTCAATTTCAGGGGATTTTGCTCAGAAGACATACAATAGCAATTTTGAGCAAATCTTCAGAGGCGGGTAGGGACCACTTTGAAAGCAAGCATCTAAATACCCTTAAAAGCTTTCCTTGCATATTGATACAAAAATTTAACAGTATTATTTAGCTCCACGAACCTCATAAAACATTTGCAGTTGGTCGGTGATTTACAGAAAGTACTCAGGATTTTGCAAGATCAGATCCCAGTTCTATCAATGTATTTGTATTGTTCTACTTTAGTGATCTCACAAGCACCATAGGAAATACTGAGACAGGCTCACATCTGAGGTCTACGCTTCTCTGTCATGTCCAATTGTTGTTCCTTGTACACAAATCATGCAAGATTATCAGGGAGTTTGGGCTTTGCTGCAAATATAAACCATATGCTAACAGCAAAAGCAATAGAGTATCCTTTCCTCAAGATTCCTCTGTATATTCCATCTAAAATTATTTTGCCTATTTATTGGTCACAGATCAGATCTTTTCCATTTCGGAGTGATATCTGCTAGCAGTGCATGACTCTTGTGATATTAATGTAAGTTTTTCATAAGTGTACATCTTGCAATGCATGTCCCAGAAGTCAAGACAGCTGTAAGTGATGAGATATGACTAAAGAAAAGAATTTCTTGCAAAAGCGCTGATTACTTTTTTGGGGAATTAAAAAATAAATATTAAAAAAACTGATTAAAAATGACTATTATAGTGCTAATACTAAAAATGTATGACAAGGAAATAAAAGAATCAATTTTGACTACAGGAGTTGTCCTTCTGACAGCCAGCTTTCTTCATTTGTTCTCTTTTCCTTGGAACTTCAGAAAGACAATAAACATGGAGTCTCTATGATGTCAGAAACCAGAAACACTTTAAATCAGTTAACTCTAGATATGAAAAGTAATATACATATCAAAAGAAAATGTTAAACTTGAAATTATTACTCGCCCTTTCCCTTCAGAGAATAATTGTGCCTCCACTGAAAAAGTATCATGAATGTTCCTTAAATGTAATTTTCCCTTTTCCCCAACTTTATCAATTATATATTATAAACACTTGATAAAGTCCAAAGGGCCTACAGTAGAGTGTGGGCAGATTCAAATAAAAAACCCCAATCCTTCTTCCAATTTCTGCTAGTTGTTGACAGCATCCCTGCTGCCATTAGGAGTTTTTTGTTGGTTTTCTTTTTCCTAGTGTTTCTCTCCTGTTTTTAAAAATGTTTTTGCCACTTTCATTAGTTAATTAAAATGCTAATGCTACTTAGACTCTGGTCATTACCATAAACATGAGGAGGGGGAAGGAGACTTTTTGGAGGTTTATTCCAGATAGCTTACACTGGATACTCTTTCTTACATACAGTCTAATAACATTGTTAACTATTGTGTAGGGTATAGTCTCCTCTAAGTGCCAGACTAACATAACACTTCTTTTCAGCCAGTGATTTCTCACTGTGCATGGTGAATACAATTTCTCCTGAGAAAGGCTATTTCAGTTGCCCCTTGTGAATCACCTTTTTCTCCAATTAGCCAAGCATTCTGAACTCCATCCCTATCCTCTGGAGTGTTCATATATCTTTCTGTTTTTCTCCAATTCATTCCAAAATTCTGTTCATAAATAAAAATATAGATCAGTATTATCTTCAGGATGGATTACTAGAGAAATATCTTCGGTAATTACTCTCTAAGTAGAGTTGTTCACTTTTAAGTTTATCTGAGGAGCAGTGCAATCAATATCTGTCTAAATTCTTATCACACTCAAAATTATCTCTTGCTTTGTCTTCAAATAAAATTCTGTACCTGGTCATGGTCAGTCATGGCTCATTTTCTCTGAATTATCTCTTCATGTCAAAAACCTGTGGGCCATTAGCTTGGCCTCTGGTAATCCAGCTTGTGAAGCTGGATATTTTTGGATATTTTTCCAAAATGTTCACCTAAATGACTTGTCCAAAGTCAAAGTGAGGTTCAGTGTTACCACTGGAATTAAATTCAGAAAAGTGTGGATACTAATCTTGTTCTCTGATCACAGTTCTCTCAAACCCTTGATTAAAGGGAAACTTTTTAGAAGTTATACGAGGATTTGAAGAGTGCTACAAGTACCATTAGGTTACTGTTAGAATGAACACTGAGTGCATAATGAAAAAGAAGGAAAGAACAAGCTTACTGAACTTGAACATTTACTTTTTCCTAAAGGGTTGAACTCCAAACCTTTTTCTACTCAAAATGAATTAAAACAAAAACTAATTACAACTGGAAACAAAGTGTTTGCTTGCTTGTTTGTTTGTTTCAGGATCAAAATATAGAAGTGTCAAAGTCTTGTGTGATTCACAAACAATGTGTCTCGAGGGACATTTTATATGAAACTATTTGAGTGCAGGATTCAGATGAAAATTCTATACATCAAGAATAAATGTCATAAAAGCATCAGAATGTATTATTTGAGGAACTACAGAGAACATTAAAAGAGGGAAGAAAAAAAAGTTCTTTCCCTGGAAGCAGTAATAATGACAGCTGATGTCTAGATACATTCAGGATGGTTCTAGAGTTTAAACCAAAGCATCTAGTACCGTATACATTGTGTATTTTCTGAGACATCTCCCCAAGGCTGTTAAATGTGACACAAAATGTATGTGAGATTTTATCTTCTAGAGTAAAGCCTTGATGCCTTAGGCATCTAGATGCCATTCCTTGTTTCTGAAATAGTTCAAGCCCAAAAAGTGACACAGATCCTTGGTTCAGACTCTCACTGAAAACTGTGCTTGCTTATCCAAATCTTGTGGATTTACTAAGTAATTGGTTTAAAGAAAAGAGATTATTTTTAAAAACTTAAATATTTTTATTTAATTTTTGCCAAAGTAAGAGTCATCTTTTTGAAAGGTTTTGAGATGTTGAAATATTTGGTTTTCATCATCAAGAATCACAAGTTGAAGAAAACCAATCAATAACAATAGTTTAAAGAATTGAAATTCATATGCACAAATGACTTGTCAAAGACTAATTACCATAATTTTTTGGATCATTTCTAGTAAGATTTAAAGCAAATATTTTGGTTTGACACTAACATTTTACCAGACAGGATTTTCCTCAACTCCAAAATTTAGATTTGATTCAAGTTCTGGCATAAAAGTCATCTTGTCCATTACTTTATTGAAGTCACCTCATCTATCTATAAAAAAGGCAAAGCTCAACGCTTTGATTTTGCTGTGACTATACTAATCTGTAAGAGCAGTTATTGGAGTGACCACAAGCATTGCAAGTGCCTTGCCCTATTTTTATTCTGTTTATACAGAATTCTTTAAGGCAGCAAACCACTTACCTTGTTAACAAGCCCTTTAGGAAACCCTGGGGATAAAGATGCGAAGTTTCTCGGTTCTGGAGAGTGCATTTTGGTTGGGTTACACCTGCACATGTGCAGATGAGAGAGAATTCTAACAAAATAAACCAGTCATAATAAGATTTTAGAACTAGTCTAGTTTCCATTAAAATACTGAGAAATTTAACTGGAAAGCTCCTAAAACCTGAAGGCCAGATTCACAGCTGATAGAATCAATGTAACTACAGTAATATTCACTAGCCCAAGCATGTAGATCTACACATACACTAACAATAGCATTTTCTGAATAGCAGCAGCTGTTTTGCTGCCTTATGGGGTTCAAAGTTTGCTTATTTGAAGATTTTTTCCTGTCACTCAATGGAATTTAATGTTTTGCTCTAAGGAAGCAACAGAAAAAAAAAAAAATACAAAGAGGACATATCCAAAGGATCCCGTAGAAGTGCAGTAGTAGCTGTAAATGGACTAAAAATTAAATCCAATATGAGATCACTTAAGATAATAGAATCACTGTAGAGAGAATTTTAAAAATTACCTTTTTTTAGATTTTCTCAGCTTCAACAAACACTATTCTGAAGATGAAAGACATCATTGACTCTTCTTTAAATTGTTTTTGAGAATCATTTTCCATGGATGGATATCATCAAAGTAATACACATATGGATCATCTGGAAAACCACTACATCTTGCCAGAGAGAGGCTGCATTGCCTTTTCAAGTTGCTTATGTCATTCTACTGTTTGCTGTCTTCATTCAGTAAAAAGTAGAATGCAAGCACTGATTTGCTTAGATGGCTGTTAAGTTTGTTTTAAGCAGTTACAAAATGAACTTGCTCAGAAGCAGTTTTCCCTGCCTACTCTTGGTGTCTGCAATGATGCATCTGGGTCATGAGCACTTGGCTATCTGGTACAGGGAGAGAAAAAGAGCATCTGAGCATGTCAAGAATCAGCTGCAGAAACAGAAAATAGAGTTCCTGCACGTATTCACTGGAAAAAAAATAATCTCTTCTGAACTCTTCTCCATAGTCTCCTTTGCTCCCTCATAAAAGCTTTTTGTTTTGCATTGCCAGCTGACAAACCAAGTGTGGCACAGACAAATTCCATCAACAGATTCCCAGGGCTTTTTTTTTTTTTTTTTTTTTTTTTAATTATTTAAAAATGCAGTTACATTGGTTGTGGAAGAATAGCAGTACTTTCTACACCTGATTTCTACCCTAGGCTCCACAGACAAGTTCTTTTCTGACTGGCTCAGGACACTTTTCTATTTCTCAGCTTAATCAGCTCGTAAAGGGAAAATCTAAAGCCCCAACACTCTCAAAGATTCCTTGTGGGATTTAGTGAATGTCAGTAAAATATTAGAAATACAAGAAAAGTACAAAGAAAGATCTTGCAAGTCATAGATGAGGACCTCAAAAGCAGGGCCTGAGCATTGGCTCAGTGTTAGGCAGAGACTAGCATGCCAATATAAGCAGGCAATACAATAATTTTATATAATAAACATCATAAATATATGAATTTGAACATTAAGCATTAAGTCCCTCTCCCTGACTCATGGGTTCTTGATTTTGAACACCAAGAAGGAAATCCTAGATGCACATAAGCTGTTAGGATTTCTTCATATATCTCACTGGCACCAAGCGTCAGCTCAGCACTTAGGGACCTCCATAATCTCCTGATGTTGCTTGTTCTCTTCACTGTTTTGACCTCATATGTTTCTGAGTTAGGATTGGCTTAATAATTACCTTATGGACAGGACCTGATTGCCCACTTGGTCTTACTCTGTGTCATGGAAGGAGAGATACTCTGTTTGGATTTTGTGGAATTCAGAAGAGAGCCACAGGTGATATTAGAACAAACAAGAAGAGAAGTTACACAAACAGGTATGTCATCTAGCAGGTCTTGGCACAAGAGGGCAAACACTACTCATTCGTCATTGAAGATACGGGCCCCATGTGCCCACATCTATTGCTCTGAACACCAGCAGGATTTAAGCCCATGCTCTAAAGCACATTCAAGAGATCTGTCTCTTTCTAGAGAGTTATCTTTCCCTTATTTATCCATGGGTTTTAACATACCTCCTGAAAATACCCAAGATCCACCCCTGGCCATAGCAACAACATCGTGCCATCCAGGATGGTGAATTTCAGCATTTCTCACTTCCCCACATTCCCCCAGCAGCCCAGCAGGCAGAATTAATGTGGCAGTCCCACAGATACGCTACCTGCCTGCAGATAATGATCACCTAGGACTGACATCTGCTAACAAGGGTGCAAAGAAAAGACCTGAACGATGCAAGGAACAAAGTCAATGAAGACATTTGCTTGATGCAGTGGTTATGCAGTTCAGCTGTTTTTCATTGTATTAGAAACAGCTCTCATAATATTATGTTCACTTTAGGAATATATAAAGATTAAAACATTTTTGGTAAGAAGGAGATTCAGTTAGAGGCAGTGAACCAGGTCATCTGATTAGGCCTGAAAAAGGCAGTGTTCTCCTTTCCTTCCCTTTATGTAAAGCAATAATCGGAAATGACTCAGTCCCTTTCTTTCACTAATAACTAGACTGTACAATAAAACTACCTGCAAGGAAAGGTGGGTGCTGACCCTGTCAAGGATGGATGCAGGTAATACGTGAAAGAAATGGGCCAGAGGATCCTCCACTGCTTTAAATCAAAGCTCTCCTGCTGAAGGCAATGAAAGATTACCATTTTCCCTCAGTTTAGGATTTGTCTCAGTGGGTGCAAGCAGGAAGTGAAATGTTGATAAATTAGACTAGGTGCGTACAGTGTCTTTGTAAAGATGCAGATGACTGCGCAAGGAGAGGAGCAGTGAAGAATAAACGCTTTAGTCTAAGGGATGTTTGAAAATATTGCTTTAATATGGCTTATCTCTCTTCATCCTGGCAGACTAAACAAACTGTGATCCAATTTATTTGTAGCGATATTTTGACTGTTTTTAAACACAGCACTAAAACAAATTTTAAAATTCAGGAGAAATAAAGCCTTTGAAGGTCTGAGCAATAAATGGATTTAAGTCTGAGTATTCTCCAACTCCAATTTTTGTTATACATCATTCTCAGAGTGACAGAAATATTCTCAATAATAGATTTTTTTGGTTGTTTTTTGCTTAGTCTTAAATTTTAATCTCAAATTCTCCTCATAAATTCGGCTGAAAGAGAAGAACTTTAATATTAGATTAGATAATGGAAAACACTATTTCTTTCATAGAAGAAAGCATGCTCCAAACCGGGAGGATTAACTTGTAAACTGATGGAGTGTATTTAAATTTGAATTTCATATTTTTCTTAAGTGTTACAGAATGGAGCAGAAACTGTGGGCCAGGACTCGACCAACCTTGACAGGGCCTCAAGTATAGTGCAGCTGCTGGAGCAAAATGTATTGGAACTT
>JAUBOD010000397.1:66480-82449 GCA_032353885.1 Nothura maculosa | reverse complement strand
AGACTTAGTTTGTTGCTTATTAATTTTTTATAACCTGCTTGTAGCTGCTTTTGTATTTAACCAATCAAGAAGTGCCTAATTTGAAAAAGCATCCAATCTGTGTAAGACACGCTACCTTCTGATTGATATATAAACATGTATGTAACACAATAGTGAGAGACACTTTGCTAAGAATGTAGAGACATTTTGCTAAGAATAAAGACGACACTTTGCTTGCATCAAGCTGCGTCCCGACTCTCAATCGTGGCAGAAACCACACCTATAAATTTGAAGGTGAATGACAAACTGTAAAAGAATACAAACATCTGGGATGATGGAACTCGACTTCAAAATTATCTTGAGATATTTGTTTAAAATTAGTGTAGAAATGAAACAAAACCCATGTGCTTAATATTATAGAAGTTCTAATACTCTGTAAGAAGTAGTATTAGAGGTATTTCTAAGAAATATTTTTCTAAGAAACAGTAAATGACTGTTTGGAAAGCAAGGAAAGCAAAAGTTACAATGGATCCCAGAGCAAGAAAGAGTCAACAGTATGATGTCTTAGTTCAGAAGGTAACCGTCATTCTGAGGCACATAAATAGAAAATAATTATGAGAGTCCTGTCCATACTGAAGAGGTCTCAGTGAGAAAATGATGTCAAGTTTAAGGCTTCATCTTTAAGAAAGCTATAGACAAACGGGATGGATTCTTGAGAAGATTAACAAAACCCGTAAGCAGTTCATGACCCATAGCCCATGAGAAAAAATTGAAAGGATCAGATGTGTTTAACTTAGAATTCTGAAGCTGGAAGGGATAAGATGTTTCTTTAAATCCATAAAGATTACTATAAAGATGGCTATGATTGATTTGTTCCCTATATCCACCTGAAAAATTATTTTCCTGGGAGAAAACCTCTGTTGAAAACCGATTCTTTTTTCACTTACATGTTTTTAAGTCAGAATAGCTGAGTTAGAGTTTGGGAAATAGGGAAACATTTTTAATGCTTTTTAACTTACTTTCTTCTTTGCTACCACTCATAGTTAAGTGAGAATTTTCACTAGAAAATCAAAACATAAAATAAAAAAAAATAAACTCACAAAATGGAACTATCTGTGCTTGAGGTATAGAGAGTCAGAATAAAATCAGGCCTTCTTTTTATGTCTATGAAACTAAAAAGAATTACCAAAGCCACAGTTTTATTCTGTCAAAACATTTTACAGTGTTGTCCTGATGTAATGGTCACACTAGAAATTATAATTCTCCTTCATTCTGGTTGAAGGAGATAAAAATAGAAAGTGTGAGGGTAGAATGAACATGAGAGAATCCAACATTTGCCTCTAGGTTTTGAAAAATGAAACATGAAGATGATTAACAAGAAATGAATAACAAGAAAAGTTTTTCATTTATATTACTAACCATTCATGGAAGCCATAGGCAAACTTTTAGGGAACTTTGTACCAGTAGAAGATTTCATTTAAATCTCCCCCCCGAATTACATTAAAAATTTCCACACCAGGACAAGAAAATAATGAACTGCAGCTATTTGTGATAGCTGTGAAGTATCGTCACATTTGGAAATATTATGACTTTTTTTTTATTATTATTTTTTATCTGATGCCTTCGCATTTGCCACAATGATCAGGATAGTCAGGTTGTCAGTCACATAATAAATAAAAACAATTTCTCCAACCCACACTTCAAATATCTCAAATCATGTACAGTTTTGGGAAAGGCAAGCTTTAATTTCAGATCTCATCTGCACACAAAATCAAGCTTTTGTGCTACTACCTACCTCACTATATTGACTTCTAGACTTGTCTACATTACTGCATCAGATGAGCATGGTTATGAGCATCAGGTTACATCAGCTCCTCCCATCATCCAGGAACGGGGTGGACAAGATCCACAGAGAAGAAACTTGTTCTGAGGCTCGTGTCACAGACATTACATGAATTCATGTCATGAATTTCTCTCAGTTTTTCTGCTAGAGGGAAAGAATTGTGTTCTTTCACTTTGTTACTTCCTTTATAAGAAGGAGGATGCTTTGCCAGAGAATAGATTGCTTTAAAAAAAATATTTTCCAATAAAATTGCTTATTTCAACCTTCTCTAATAATTTAGACTCTAAATAGCACTTTTAATTTATCAAAATCCTGTACAACACTAGCGAGTTAATCTCACCACGTGTCTCTAAGTATTGTGAACTCCAAAAAATAGGGAATGGGGTAAAATATGAAATAAGTCGCTTGCTGAAACATGCACAGTAAAAGAAGAAAAATTGCCATTAAATATGAAGGCTTCCTAGTTTCTTTGCACTTTGATTAATTCATTAGGCTTTAGAACTTCTTGGTAATACAATAGCATGTTTAAGACTAATATTAAAATTTAGTTTCAGAAATAAAAAATCAATATTCTGTACAGTAGTCTGTATTAGAAAGACTTTGCATGACAGAATTTGCATTAATGACAGAATGACTGTGAATTATAATCCTTTCTACTTGGAAGTAGGATGTTAGGATGGAGAGTCTATGATTTGATAGAATATGGGCAAATGCAGTACTTTGTCTCTGAGATTCAAGCAAAACATGTGACACTTTCTGGGAGCATTTTCCAAATACTGCAAATTATTCCCATTATCAGAGACGTCATTGTTACACAGGTGGCAAAGAGAAGCTTTCTCAGGTCCTGTTGTGCATAGATGATGTGCCAGTGTTTAAACAAATTAGTTATAGACAGCACGATAAACCTGGTCCTTCTTCAGCCTCTAGTCTGAATTCCAGGACTGCCTTAACAGTTAAAACGAATTATCTCTAAGAGATCCATGAACTGCATTATGAGAGCAAAGTACGAGGGATTAGTGAATGCAGGCAAGAAATGGCAGTTTTATGGTATCTACACAGACCTTGGCAATGCATAACTATCTGCACAGATAGGGGCAGTTGGTGAGGAAAAAAAAATAGTATGTATTTGAGTGTAATACTGCTACATTCTTGAGAGTAAGGAGGCATGAAACATCACCTTTACTGATGCTTTACAAAAAACTGACAATACTTGAAGACCTTAGCTATTTTTCATGCTTTTTACAAAAGCTGGCTTTCATTTTCTGCAGTATATTCTGAAACTGTGAGTCAGACAAGGAGCCTGACCTTGTCTGTCCTGTTAGGACCAGATTCAGCTGTGGAAAGCTTATAGCTTTAGGACAACTCCCCGAAAAAGTTCCTAAAGAGCCAAAACATAGCAGCCCTTCTCCCTTACAAGTGGAGGAAGAAGAAGTCCTAACAAGCTATTGTAAAATGAGTACACTTATAAAGAATAAGAAACTTTCCAGGCAAGCTGCATGAATAAGGCTTTGGTGATTTTATTTTTTTAGTCTGTTTACTTTGCTAGTAGTGTTTCTGAGGTAGGAAGTAGTTTCAGCATGGTATCTTGGAGGTGTAGGGGCCTTTTTAGAAGACAGACTTTACTGGTTTCTCTAAAACTGATCAGATTCCATACTCACCTGGTTTCTAATGGAACTTTGTTTTCTAGGTTATTCCCTTTGACAGAAAGTGCTTTCAGCTCAGTCTTGCAGAACTTGTGCTTTGGGTTATAATAGAGAATTATAACTGGCCCATAGGTAAAATAAATGGTTTTAGCAAGAACAGTTTAGCATTTTCTGGCAAAGTACTTTTTCTCAGAAAATGCTGATATTTTTCAATTAAAATCCTCCTTAGAAATGTACCTATTTCAATGAAAATGTCCTCAGGAGGAATTTTTTTATAGTTAAGCTAAGATAAAGTTTCCAGTCAAAATTGAGCAGTGTGAGATTCAAACTGTAACTGACAACAGTCTACTATTTAGTATTCACTCAAGTTTTGATCATCCAGTTTCAAGATCTTCAATTCTCAAACTAAGATGCCAACCAGGCCAGAAGATGAAGCCCTTCTCATTTGGAGACATTGCATGTCCATAAATGATTTAACATTCATTGGTTTCAGAAAGATTGATTTTATAGCAGAGTAAACGAGGGTGCTCAGCTGGGATTCTGGATATGAGTTTTCTTATACTATGCCAGTTTTGGCATGAGTATAAAACCACATCCTCGTGGCCACTCCTGGACATCAAAGCATTTTTCCCTCTCCAGTGCTACTAAATGTCTCTGCCTTGAATCTCTTTTTTTCATGTCTTTAAAAGACTTCATAAATTCAGGAACTAGGATCTACTTTTTGAGTATTTACTTTTCTATCAGAGCATCTGTTACTGTTATAAACTGATATAATCTCACTTCTTTTACCATTCAGTCATTAATGGCAATGTGAAGTTTTTCCAGGGTGTGTGATTATGTGGATTTTATTGATGTCAGGACTTAGAAAGGTACATCACAATCTGCGAGTCTGACCTTCTCCTAACAGAAGCCATTGGTTTGCCCTATATTAATTCCTGCTTTAGATCCACTAATTGTCCTTGAGCTAGAATATCTCCTTGAGAAAATCCTCAAATACTGCTATATATATTTTCAGGGATTCAGTACATGTAACTTGCTTGGATACATTGCTACAGGGACTGATTACTACTGCTGTTAAAAGTACCTTTTTATTTCTTGTCTGAATCTCCCATTACACTGGGAAAAATATAGCTCTGGTTTACAGATGCAGCATAAGAAGAAGAATAAATAAGATCCTTAAAATGTTATTAATTCAGACAAGATCATAGAATCACTCTAATATATATATTCTGTTCTCCAGCTGACCCTATAGTCAAGTTTTGGTGAGCTAAATAGATAGAACTCTTTGTGTCTGTCATGGTGAGACATTTCCAATATATCAATATTTCTCATCAATATTGTCTGAACCTTCTTCAGCTGCTAAATTAACTTAATAAACCAGACTCAAACATCACATCACAATTAAACCATCACAAGTGCCAATTAAAGATAAAATGTACATTCTCTTGTCCAATCCATTCTCCTATTCTCCTTAGTTGCACATTTGAAGATGATTGACTAGTTTGATTGATTTTAAGATGATTGACCATTTTGACTATTGGCAGCAGATGATCAGCAAATTGTTCACCTCTATTCTTTTCCAGGGTTTCTTATGACAACATTTTGCAGTTACAGCTTTCATCACTATATTTGGATGTAGACACATTTTTCTTCTTTTTTTGACATTCAATGGCAATATTTGCATCATTTAGTACTTTATATCATTAACATATTATTTCTTTTACTCTGTTGCCATCTTATGGTATCTAAAAACTTGGTGATAGCATGATTTTTAGGTGTCATGATCGTGACAGAATTTAAGTTTTTTAAAAAAAAATTCCATAAATATGAGAAAATTGGTAAGTATTCTTAGCTAAAAGCCAAGCTCTATGGGATCCCTATATAAATACAGCAGCTTGGCTATATTTTCTGTTTCTGGCAATATCTTGGAATCATTATTTAAGTAGATTTTGATTCATTTACAGTGAATCAGCATGTTGATTTTTTATTTTTTTCATTGTTTATCTTTCTTAAACAACTCAACACTTTTATATTGCAAGATGTCTGTAAAATTATCTCAAAATTCATATTGATGGTGATGAAAGTTCCTGAGTCAACACTGCAACCAAGCAAAGGACATCTGTGGTCCCATTTGTAGAACAAAAGTGAGTGTGTATCCTTTAATTAGGATACCTTTAATTGTGTAACCTTTAATTATTACCTAATGTCATTTCTCTATGTGGTGGGATAAACTGCAGAACAAATCAGATCATGAGGAGTCAAGATGTAAATAAGATTAAATGCCAATTTCAAATGAAGTCCCTAAGAATGAGATTTCAGTTATAAACTGTAGGAAGAAGTAGGGGAGTGAATTCCTCTATTTTAGTCTCTTAAACCTGCATATCCTGTCTATATGAAAATTTTCCACTCCCAGAGACAGAAATCTCTAGTAGGCTGAGGATTACAGCCTGGGATTGTTAGATATTTAAGACAAATAGGATAAATCACACTCCGAGGTTGTCTCTCCCGACTAATGGTAAGTAAGATCTACACAGCTCAAAAGCTGAACATCACCCATGTTTGATGCAGTAGAGCTTGGAAGAGAACCATTTCAGTAGTGTTTTATCGTTTGCAGTCCCTCTATATGGACTTGCAGTGTGGACAAATACTCTCCTGGCTACTACCCCTGTCCACCACTGATCCACAACAGATATGGAAAGGCCATAAACAGGAAGGGAATTACAGCAGCAAAATCACTACAGTCATGTTTATAGGGAACACTCATTTCATTATCACCCCAAACAGGCTCTAATTCAAAGTCCACTAAGTTCCCAAGTCTCTTTTCTATTGATTTTGGTGTGTTTCAGAATAATCTCAAGAATTGCTTTCATAAAGCAAGCAAATGATATGATCTTCTCAATATATATCGGTGGACTTCTGCACTCCCCAGTACAGTAATAAGAACCTTCTGTTCTGAATAAGGAAAATATAGTTTAAATAGACCTGTTTTTAACAATCTAATATATAGAAAATCATCCTTCTAATGTCTTTGGCTTGTGACATTCTTGGATGATGGATAACTCTCTCTAAATATTTAGAAAGTTCTTTAAACACAGAGGGTGATATCATAAATTATTATTTTTATTCAGACCTTACAAAGAGAGGCACCTACCAGACATTCAGAAAACAGTGAAAGGTCACAAAGCAAAGCATCACCCTATCAAAGAGAAATCAGACTCACGGCCAAAAATAGAAACCAGCATAGAAATTACAGCTTCCACTTTCAAGGCCAATTTAGAATAAAAATAAGTGTGAAAAAAAGAATAAAATGTGTGTGAGTACATTTAGATATCAGAAGCTTAGGGATCTTTGAAGGCAAGGAGAGGGAAAACGAATTAGGCTAAGTGAATTCTCCATCTACTGAAATGTGAGACAAGGCTGGTGCATGATGAAGAGCTTCCAGGGTATTAAATGACTATTTCTGCTTAAGTCTTGGCATGGAAAATAATCTGGCAAGAATCAAAGCAGACATTTGTAATTAAATGTTTTGGTATCCCAGGTAGTCCCTGTAAAATGGATAAAACTAGCTAGTGAAATATTTGTTTTGGCCTTGTCCCATGATAATCTTTCAGATATAGGTTCATTCTGTGCTTAAGGAGATTTGGCAAAGCCTTTTCCTTTCCCATTGTGGGCTTGCTGAGCTACTATAGACCATTTGTTCCTTCAAAGGGAAAAAATGCCATTGAGTGAATTAAATCCTTTCCCCATCTACAGCTGTCTGGATTTATTCACCTGTCTCTCTTCCAGGTGCCTTAATTGCCCAATGAACATTCTCTGGACAAGGGATGTGACCTTCATATGCCTGAATGACAAAGCAAAGGACCAGCAAGAAAATCTCTCCAAGGTACACTGAACACCATGAATGAGTGAAACACTCTGAAACATACTGCAAATGTGCTGCTGAGAAATCCTGAAAACAGTGAGAGTGTGGATGGACATTCCTTGTATAAAGGACTCCTTGTATACCTAAGTATAAACACAGTGCAGAGCAGAGACTTGAGTCTCAATTTCTCGTATCTGATGTGAATGCCCAATAAATTTGTCTTTTGTAAGCTATCTGGTTTTCATCCTAGCCGTTTATCCGGTGAAAATTTCTGGTAGAAAATTTTGTTGGAACTGATAAGTTCTCATTGAAAATATTTTTATATGAAAAACTTTTTGGATTAGGATTTCAGTCTCAACTTAGAGTGGTAGTCCTTATTCTCTGCAGGACTCCATTTACCTAATGGATGAGAAGTAAAGTTAATACAGTTCTGCAGTATGAAAATACCTTCAAGAAAATAAAAGAAAAAGAGAAAGATAAGTATAGAGGATAATTTTAGCATTTTCAAGAACAGATATCAGAAAATTGAAGCCAGAGACAGGAGCAATTTTGAAGCTTAAGTTTGGGAATGGAACAACTGGCTTTTTTCATATTGCCTATAAACTAAGGACTTATTAGAGCTTATTGAAAACAAAAAGAAAACTTTAAAGTGGTAATTTTTTCTCTGCAATTCTGAATAGGTGACAGTTTTAATGAACTTGAATCTTTGCTTTTTGGATAGCTGCATTTTATAAAAATAGAAATGGCTGATGCCAGCGTTGGCCTTCCCCCAGTAGAATCTCACATGGGAGACCTGTACTATTGCTAAATACCAGATGATATGTAGTAATTTCTCCTAAATTAGTTCAATACATTTTAAAAGTGAGCTGTACTGAACGAATGTTTGGAAAGAGAAGGCAGTCAGAGAATGACAGTGATGTCCATCTATATCAAAGAACCTAATATGGTCTAGATTACACATTACATTAAATATATTATTCCTAAATCACCCATTATTATGTTACTGAGAGAGAAAATACAGCTGTTTATTTAAAATATTACACAACTTATAATTTCACAACAACTGAGATTCACTAGGGTCTTTTTAGATGCCCATTCAGTAGATACAGGAATTATTTTAATCATTAAATGGGGTTTCTAATCTCATTCCTTCTGACACATTTTTATTTTTTTATTGCTTGTTTCCTTTCATAATGTAGAAACAGTATGGGGAAAAACAGATAAATTTGGATCATCCTAAAGGGATGCACAAATATTGGAATTCTGTGATATATGAATAATCATGCAAAAAGGAGAAACCTCCCTCCACAGCTCCTCGAGCTTCAGCAAAGTTGATGATACCAATTATGAAGCTTCCTTACATGACACCGACCTGCTGGCAAAGTTTTAAAGATGCAATTACCTTTTGTAGGACATGAATATAATTTCATTAAGAGTGTGGCAACTGATTGTATTGCCACCCATTACACACATGCACAAATGACTTCACATCAATATAAAAAGAAACACAGACACCCACACACCTAGCAGCCTTCTTTGGACTATGAAAATCTCTAGAGAAGCAAGTATGGAGATGAGATGCATCTTATAGCATCTGATAGCATCTTCATGACCAGTAGCTTCAGGTGTGCCAGGGAATTCCATTTAAGCTTCAGCCGTGCCAGGGATTCCTATCTATCACAATCAATATATCTCAGTCTACATTAGACAAGAAAACAGAGCAACCTATTACCATACAATTCAGTATGGATCTGAATTAGACATTGATTGTTCTCATTATCCTTTCCTTAAAAAAAAAAAAAAAAAAGAGAGAGAGAGAGATTATTTCTGTGACTAAGTTAAATCCCAGAATAGAGAATTAGTGCTGTTAAAAGAAATGAGATCACTCTCCTTCCTGACTCATTTCAGATAAATGGGATGCCAGAGAGAAAAATTTGTGCTTTGCTCCAACCAGTCAAGCGTCATCTGCAGTGATTCAGACTTCAGATAATTAGTTTTGTGTGATTATTTCAGGAATCACCACACTGGGACTATTAAAGATGACAGGTTAACTATATGATCCTGGCTGGCAGGATCACCATAAGCTGTAATACTCCAACAGCTTGTGCAACTCTGTATTAAGTAGAGGCTACAGAGCATGTACCTCCCTTCTGCCCTGTCTGTTATCTTGCCCGGGTCTAACTCGTTTTTGAAGATATGCATGAACCAATCTAGAAAGAAAAGATTTAAACAAATTTTCTTCAGGCTGGTACTCTATCTTGTAGTAGGTTCAGGTCATGCAGATCTCAGTGCTGGATCCTATGGCCCACCAAGAGTGTTTAGTGGAGTTCACAAATAATTCATGTATCTGCAAGGTAATTGCCATACATACTTGGCGAAGAGATACTGGAAGGAGAGAGAAAGATACATTTTTTCCCACTCTGTCAGACTGCTTATAACATTGACATCAGCTGTCTGAAGAAACAACACAAACTTCCTCATGGTGAGTATCTTTTGAAAGGATGTAAAAATTGTCTTTAAAGTTTGTTTGAATATTGAAATCCTGTATGCCTTACCTGAAGGTCAGGAACAAAAAAAGTAGTCTTGTGTGGTCTGAATTTTTTCATAGACAAAATGGGAACATTTATTTTCCTCCAAAATTCAGAAAAAAATCCAAGAGCAGCTAAGCTCCAAAGAATGTAAGATCCCTGAGTGTTAAGTTCATAGGCTGTTAGAGGAATTCTGAAAATTTATCGGATCTTTTTAACAAAATGTTTTTCAAGCATATCAGTATTTTCTGAATGGAAATGTTATGTAGTGATAATTAACTTTTTTTTTCCCTGTGATTGAGGTTTTCTGTTTAATAGATTGTCAGGGAAAGAGAATGTCTGATCTTCTAAGGACAAGGAGCAATTGTGATCTTTAAGTGGAGTTGGCAATGTTTTTTTACTCAGAAAAAAAAAGATAACCAGAGATAAATGATAAATATAAAATAAAAGGCTCCATATAAGATTAAAAACAAAAAATCTTATTTGCCCCAAGTGATCAGAGAAAGATTTCAAAGGATATTTATGTTATATATAGATAGAAATCTGATAAAAAGAAATATCTTAAAATTGTGGTAGACATTTAAAGCTTAAAGGTCCTCCCAATAAAATATTAAGAGAGATTTCTTGTATAGATGGAGTCAACTGGAAGATAAAATACCCGAGCAGGAAGTAGGCTCATCATTCTTACAGGACAGTGAAATGTTAGATATTGACAAAAATGAGGAAGTCTGCAGGATTATCAAAGATACAATTTTTATGACATAGCAGAGAAAAGATTCTACTAAGTGGGCCTGGTCTGAGAAGTGGTGGGTGACACAACTGCTCCAATGATCAGATCCAAATGATTCATATGCAGCTGAATTCACTCATGAGGCAACTCCAGAAATTGCTGGAGAAGTATTCCTGCACGTAGCTATAATAACATCTGCTCCCTGACACCTGAATCAGGACTAGTTAGTAAAGACAAGGATATATAAGGAGAGGACATAGGAAAATATCTTTGCTAGCCATTGATTGTGATAGGATAATAGTTATTTTTTTATTATTACTCTAAGGAAAAAGAAATAGCTGCAGAAAGTTGACTTAATAACAGAAGAATGGCTTGTTTAGCAATTTTTTTCTCCAAAAGAGATCAAAGATAGATATTTATCTTGCTCTTTTCTCCTTAACTTTCCACATATATTTGTGTTGAAGAAAAGAAATACCTGACTATAAATATTAATCACTATGATATCCATTTAGTCATGTTCACATTCTTCATGGATAACTTATAGAGAGACAGATATTATGCTGAAATGTAAAAACATGAAGATCAGAAACATGACTAATGTTGTGTGATTTCTTTAGTTATTAACTAATACAGAGGTGTATTTTTTTTAGTGTGTTTGGCTTTTTACTGCTGTTGTTGTTTTGCCTTGATTACTACACAGAACCAAAATCTATGAAAAAAAATTATATTTGAGATTTTTGCAATCTATGAATCTAGAGAAAGGCTGAAAATAATTAATTTCATTATTTTTTACAAATTATTCCTTCTTCTCTAGACAATAGATCTGTTTTTCTGTTAGCATTTCTTAAGCTATATCTTCATGTTATGACTAGAAGGCTGTAAGAGGAGTTGATCTAGAGGAAAAAAAGTACGTTTTTCAAAAATCTTCAGGAGACAACCCTTTAAAATGGAAGCAAGAATAAGGAAGTATAGTAATGATGTATCTTGCGGCATTAGTGAAGCTATTCTGGTGGACAGCCAGGGTAAGCCTTCCTACAAGAACAACATGAAGTGCACTCTTCTTATACGCTCCTTTTCCTAGTCATCCAATTATTATGTCATTACATGTTTTAGCAGTTTTTAAATGCATTTTCTATTATTCTAAAAGTCTAGTATTTCCTCTCCCTCAAAAATTAGTGTTCAGAGAAAGCAGAATTTGAATTTTGGTGTGGTTCTATCATTTACCAAGGATTCCAAAAGTATAGATGATTACTGGTGAAGCAGTACTTAAAACAATAAAGGAAATCACTAATATGTTTTCATAGAAATACTAAATGCATCCATACTTATTACATAACACACTAATTGGAGGAAAAATACTATCATCCTGGCAAAAACAATGGGGTTCTTCCTTGCACTTCTTTTCATAAAAATGGCCATCATAATAATGGCCATCTTATCCAATTTGCCTTAACATAAATCAATATATGAATTTTGGATGATAAATTTTGAATGGCCAGTATAATAATGATTTCCCCTTTAAAAAATAGAAACTTTTTTGTACATATTTAATATTTATCTTTTATAATTTAAGAGTATCATAACCATTTTTTCTTAGTCGAATGAATATTATAGCACTTTGACATTATTGAGCACTTTGGCTACAAGATTGCAGTCTGAGACTACCAAATGTTTTCATGTTGGTGGCTAAACATAAGGACACAATTAAATATAAATACATATTCTTGACCTAGAAGATAAACTACTCCTTTCAGTATAACTTCTGGATTCCATTGAGTATGCTTATTTTTTCTCAGTAACTAACTCTGTGAGCCTGGCAGACTACAGAAGGAAAATGACTGTGTCCTGTAATACAGCTTTTTCACTTATGGATTTATATGTACTGAATAGTGATGTTTCAAAACAGTATATGGAAAGAGATATCTGCAAACAGTTGTGTAATTCTGTGGAAAAAAGGAATTCCTGTGAAAAAAAGGAATTCCTGTGAAAGAAAGAATTTTTTATGAAGCAGTACACTAGACTCATTGTTCCTCTCATTGTCATTTTCTTACCTTCACAAATGTTGCTCAAGCTATCAAAGAAAAGCAACTGATGATTTGATTTAATAACTTATGATTTATTAACTATATGTTACCAATCATAAGTTATTAAAATAAAAAAGAAAGAAAAAATATCCCAAAAGTGAAAGAAAAAGGCCTTGAAAATTACCCCTTTGCTATGGAGCTCATTTTCTTGTACTTGAAATATATATAATAAAGTGACAGAAAGAGCAGTGCCTGATGGCTCCAGATGTGAAGCTTGCAGTTTCACATTACACACAATACAAAACTTCACAGTAAAGGACATAACTATCAATTGTATGATGCTCAGTTTTGTTAGCATCTTTTTCTCTTTTTTATGTAAACTGTAAACATCTTAGTCATGAGTATCGCTGTGGGATATTAAGGAGTACAGAGCATTATCATCCTATTTCCTGCGGTCAACCTATCTACAAGAAAGAGCCAAGATATCTGAAAGGCAAGGAAGAAACAAATAAATATATGAAAAGCAGTGAGGCATTATTTTGCCAAGAACCCTCGGAGCTATGTTAGGTATTAAGCCTTCATTTCCATTCCCTAACAGAAAGAGAAGAGAGAAGGCTTTAAAACAAATCATACTTTCCGAAAGAGGTGAGAAAATATCTAGAACAGTGTGAGAGTGTCCTTTACGCTACAGTACCTGAAACCTGCCATTGCTCATGCATCCAAAGCTTGATGTGATTCCCATAGTAATTAAAAGAACAATAGCCATATGGAGTGATGATAGCGATGGAGGAGGATTAGGAAGCTTGCTGTCACAGAACACCTAAAACATATCTTAACCTGCATCCCCTGCAGTCTACTTACTAATTATAATGACAGCTCCAAAGGTTTTTCATCCTGCCACTGTTACTGTTCATTATTGTAAAAGTTGCTTACTGCTTCATATTTTAAACTTTGTTTAGCCAAAATTGAACTAGTGAATGGAAGGAAATGTTGTTCTGTGTACTAATGTGTCAAATGCCATGTAGAAAAATTATTGCTATCTAGTAGCAAAGAATGTAGTATAATACAGAGGTATAAGCAGGCTGAGAAGAGACCTTTGGTTTGTTTTAAACAATCTGAATTACTTATTTTGAGTACTTAGATTTGCAACTTTGATAACATACTTTACATGTGATTTGTTTGTGCAGAATGGGCATGTTTTGTTTTGTGTCAAATTTCATAACTACAATAAATGTTTATGTCAGCAGAAAGAAATGCATTCCAGATTTTTAGCAGAATATATGGCACTTGACTCTGCAGTTCCCCAAACACTACTCTGCTTCAGATGCAAATTATGAGAGTCACGTAGGAAATACGAGTGGCATAAAGATGCTGTGAATTGTTTTACTTAGGCATTCTTGTCTTATTAATGATGAAGCTTGCTTCAATGTGAGCCATGAGCTTTACTAGATGACCTCCATAACCAATTTCCTATTATTTAAAAAGCTTACAGTATCAAAATCTTTATTGTGAAGCACAGGACTGTATGTTCTACAGGCATTTTCTCCCATAGGGTTTCTAGGGCTCAGTTAAACTTACTGCCCGACTGTATCCGTGCTCCTCCCATGCATTCCAGTCCTGTGAGCCTAAAACAAAAGCTTCAGCAGAGAAGAAATTGCAAGCTCTCATGAGATATATTGCCATAGGCCAATATGGAACACCTCCACACACTGTACTGTTTTTCCTGAGTCCTGTCAGCTCTTTCTCACACCTCTTGTGTTCCTTTACCAGGCTCCCTAGACCTAGCACCTTCGTTCCCTGTTTCTGGACCACACACAATTCAGCCAGGAGCTGGGCTCAGCATTTACTCTGCCCAGCATGGGGCTGCATGTCTCTTCACTCCTTGGCCAAGATTGTCACATAGAATAAACCACAGGTGCATTGCAGCAATTTTCAAAATAAAAAAACTCCTGTATATTATATATCCCTCCTATTTATGAGTTTAAAACTAAAAATACTTATTTGATAGCCTAGGCTAGATAGTTTTTACTGCAATTAAATGCATATATATATCTACTCCTATACATGTATATCTGTATCCCCATTAAAATATAAGTAGTCTCATTTATAAGTAGTCTCATTTATAAGTAGTCTCATTTATAAGTAGTCTCAGTTTTATTTATATAATTAAGTGAAAATCCATTTAAAAAGGGAAGCTCTACCAAAAAAAATGTGTTAAAGGAAATTGAGTCTGGGAAAAAATCAGAATGTGTTTAAAATATGAAGTGACAGACTCTGAATTATGACATTTACCAGAGTAAACGTAAGCTGAGATATACACTCACATAATCTTAATGGTCCTCATTTCACCTCAAAGATATTTCAGTACTACCTTATGTAACTTAAAAGTTTTGGTACAATTTATCAGTTGTAGCCAAAGAAGAGACCTGTGATACTTATACGTTATAAATGTATTGATTACAATATTATTAATATTAATTTGTCTTGAACCCAAAGATAATTTTACTGAAAAAGTGTAACTAACCGAAGTATATAAGTACTTCAGAACCCTGTGGTGGCATAGCCAGACAAAAAGTTTTGCCATCCAAAGGGCAATTAAAGATATATCTTGGTAATCTGCTATGTAGAAGAAATCCAGGTGGTAGAAAGTATGCAAGAAAATATACCACAAACATGTAAGACATCCAGTAAAATATAGAAGCATAAATGTCAAAAACAAAAACAACATAAAGGAAGCAGATGAGGATGAGGAAATATCACAAAAGCAGCAAGGAGAATCAGAAAAGAAAGAATACAAACCAACCTAATTTCTGACCTCTCTTATCAATGAGCTCTTAAGCCATATCACCTTGATCCTGGAAAGTACAAAACACCAAGTCATGCGCACTAACTACATAGCATCAGTTTCCCACATACTCAGACTCAATAGTGAATATGTTAAAAACTAACAGTTTTCTATGTAATGTTGGTGATTAATAGTGTGCAAGAATTAATCATGAAGTATGCTATTAATTAGTGAATTTAGGAAAGTTCAGTTTTAAAGTTTAAAACTGCTGTGATTCGTCGGTCTTCCACACGGTCTGGTCTCAATGATCTACAACTCCTAAAATGACAGTATTTTGTATTTACACACACACACACTTACAGAGACATATATTTAGTTGAAACAACCACCATAAATTGTAATAACCACTATCATTAATTGTTAGTGCTTAGTGATTACATTTAATCTGAATTCCCATTCAAGTAGATTCACATAGACAGAAATATCTGCCATCAGAACAACTGTATATATAACAGTTTTACAAATGTCAGTTTGTGGCCTGACTTCATATCTGTCATCTCACATCAAAATAGCAT
>JAUBOD010000397.1:46727-64832 GCA_032353885.1 Nothura maculosa | reverse complement strand
ATCTGGAAATCCTTACTCATCACTCTTCTACCTATTTGATGAGTTGATGCTAGGAATCAGAGTTGAATGCTATAAAACTGATCGATATCACTATTAAGGCATCAAAATTCTTTCTGCAATCATTCACAAAAAAAAAGAATATCTACCAAAAATGTTAGAATCAAAATAGTTAAAATAGAGCACATAAATTGTTCAGAGATTCCAGCAATTCTCTCTTATTCTTAGTGAATAAGAGACTGAAAGATTATTAAGATTACTAGTGAGTATTAAGACTGAACATTGCAGCCTACCTGAGGAGGAGCAAAGCAAACGTTCTCTGGAGATCCAGGATATCAAAAGATCCAGGATATCCTAATCCTATTATGAAAATACTGCTAAGAGTCCTATAGGATTGTCATTGTTGCTCATCAGCAGTCAGAGATTCCTTTAACTGGGAAAAAAGGCAGCATATATGGATATACTTCAGTTTCTGCACCTCTGAGGCACTTCTGCAGTTCAAACCTGGGAGATTTCTACAGACTCCAGCATGATGCTGTGCAGATCTGTAGCAGAGGGGCATAAAAGCCCGGAGTGTTGTGGGTAGATGTTCTCAGATGAAAGCGTAGCCCCGGTGTTTTTGTCTCTAGAGTATGTGTGGTGCCTATATTTCTTATTAACTCTTGAAAAAGATGCCAAAAGCTTTCAGTAGCTGGCACATACTTGTACTGGCTACATGTGATACAAATCAATGAGATCGCTCTTTCAGAACAGTTTGCAAGCGGCAGGCAGATGTGTCCATGTTACTTACCACTGGGTGAAGTTTCCAAAGCAAATCCAGGAAGGAATGCACACGGAGCCTGCAGCATTAATTTTCTTAGGGCTTAATGAAGTCTATTGAAGGCAACTTCATTTCCTGACAGGCTTTGCCTCTGGCCTTTACTTTTCCAGTAAATCTGTCCAGACTGATGTACAAGGACATGGAACCAAAAAAAATGCACTGCTTCTAGCAATGTCCTATTCCCCAGATAAACATGTTTGGGTTCCTTCTTCTGTCATTTTAGCACATAGATCTATTTTTTACAGTAGAATGGAGGAGAACAGGGAGAAAAAACAGGTTTCTGACAGAAATGTATACACAACAGCAGCAACAGAGACAACTTTTCAAGTGATGTCTATGAAAAGACCTTGCTATCACCAGATACCACTGAAATACCACTGATATTTATACTGTCCATTTCCTTTTTAATTTTCATCAAATCTCTCTATTAACTATATAAATATATCTTGTGGTCACTTTAGGCAGTGCAAGCCTAATTTTTAATATATTTTATTTCTTCATTATGGTCTTGAAACGCACACTAGCTAATGTGAATTGCCAAATGATAGATTTTAAAATATAGAATGTTTTTATAACTTTCAAAGAAACATGACAATGAATGCATTAAAAATATTTTATCTTGATTTTAAGGGGAGGTAAAGTATGGTAAAGAATGTGATATATTATTCTGCAACTTTGTAAGTAATTTCTAACACATCACCTACACTGAATGTATTATTAACTACCCTGAGATGAGTGCCATTCAAAGTACAGATGAATGTTATTGATGTTTTCAATTGCAAAATCTTTCTAGTATTGGCAGAAAGAAAAAGGTTTTTTTATTTTCATACAGTTAACGTTGCAAGTTTTTTTGCTGTCAGTATTACCAGGATAAGCCTTTTGAGCTACAAAATTATTTGAAAACATTCTTTAGGAGCTAATGACAAATCTTCAAAGAATACACTCTTAATAATTTAAAATAGTTGATTTTGTTTGCATCTTAAATGAAGAGGAAAAAACACTGTTCTTGATTCTATAATAAGTGGATAACTAGTAAAATAGATTTCTAATGGAGCAAAATTTTCTATTTTCACAATCCCACAAGTCATAAAAAGACAACTAGATATTATCTTCAAACCTACTCATTATTCTATGAGCAGATTTCTCTAGCTGGCCTACTTAAAAATCTAACTCTAAATCATCATTAAAAGAAACTTCTTTCTTGACTGCTGGGACTTGTTGCTAATTTTTTTTTGCAGGATAGTGAGGGATTGCTTTCCTTCTATCTGTGCTTTCTTCCTCAGCTTACTTTTGCTGCTATCTTGATTAATTTAACATTCAGGAAATTTTTAATTTCATCACTGTCTCTTGTCCTCTGTGCAACAAAAATACTGTTCATCAGAGGCTCACTTAAGTGTAAAAGATAAAATATTCATGTAAGTTCAGTTATATTACTTCAGTGGCATCATCTGGTTATATTCAAGAATACGATTACAAATAGTGTTATATCTTGTTCACATGAGCACTGGCCAAGTGGAAAAAGAAGAAAAGCTTTCAGATGTTTGCCATGTTATCTTGAATGTCATTACGGAATGACAAAAATATCAGTGGTGAGGACGGAGGAGAAAGAGTTTACGGGCAAAAATGATAGGGCTTCTACTGGGGTCTGCATATACCAAATGAGGTATTAGCACAGCCTTTTCAGGAATGAGAAAAGCTTTGGCATAGCATGTTGAGCTAATTTGCATGAGCAAATTTGATCTTATACGGAAGAACAATCAAAGTGCACATAAACCTAACACAGCCCAAGATGTTCTAGTGTCTCACAAAGCATGCAGTACCAATATATTGAAGGTACATTCTAAGCCATTTGAGACTGCAAGACTTATTCCACTTCCACTGAGTGTACTGGGCATCATACCAAGCTTTGGGTCATCAGGCTAGCTAGTTTTCAAAGTGTATTCTCCAACATTCCTAAAATCCAGGAAAAGTAACGAAGTTGCACAGTTGCAGATTGGCACAGATTATAAAGTAGTACTTACTGATAAGTACTGCTAGTTACCTCTTGCAAAGGAGATATCAGACTGATAGACAGGAACATGTAGGCTGGAAATATGAATGTTGAATGAGCCGAACCAGGCCCATGCCAGTAGTCCTATCTCAACTTTTTATTGCTTCCTAAATGAGATAGCTGAATATATATGTAGTTTTTAGATTATTTTAGATGAGCCTGCTATAACCAAGGTCCTTTTCCTCTATCTGATAAATACCTCAGACCGTTTCTGCAGTAAGGCCTACCCCATTGCCATACAAAATTCCTATCTGCCTACACTGCTGTGGAATGATCTGTGATATCGGCTGCTGTTGTTGATTTTTGCCAGCTTCAGCAACGTCTCAGCTGATGGGATATTGCAGTGATACTATTAATACCATCAATTTTAGACCCCCGTGATAAACTGCAATCATTTTGCACCTTTCATCACCTTATCTCAACTCTACCTAATAACCCACCTCTACCCACTAACCCGCCTCTACCCTCTGGCATTTGACAGCTCCTAACCATTTCAAAGAACTGAAAAAAAAAAGTATTTCCTTCCCTCATAGCTTGATTCCCTGTTAGATTTGAGCGTTTTCTGAAGCATTGACTCTTTCAGTATCATTCAGAAATTGTGTAAACAAACTTCCCTTCAATTGAAAGCACAAAATGGTTAACATAGAAGCAGTTACAAAGCTGCTGCAATCAGATCCTCCTGTATCATCTAAATCAGAGCCTATTTTTCTCTAAGGTATGCAAAGGAACTTACCTTCTACAAAAAAAAAAAAGAGAAAAATAAAGAAAAGAAGAAAAGAAAAAAAGTTCTCTTGTGCCTCTGGGTCTCCTCTGCATTCCTTTCACAGAGCTCTGGTATGTCAAGTGGGCTTTACAGGGTACGTAAGTACAATTCGAATGCAGCTGGCATTGCCAGAGTCATTAAAATGGACTTATGTATAAATTATAACAAAGCTCTCTGTCTTCAAATGTTTTGGTACTAGAACTGCTTAAAAATTTTTTTCTTTTTTCTTTAATTACATTTCTTGTCTAATAGTAAAAAAAGTAATATATTTTTCATTGCAGACTAATATTATTTTGCTAGAATTTTCCCCCAAACCAGAGAGTTCCCTCTGCATTCCATCTAAATGAATATATAATTTCAAAGTATTTCTGTGTCTTAGCTATACTTAATGTCTTTTCTACAATATTTAAGTTTCACTTTTGGGTGTAAATATTCCCTTGATATACGAGAGGTTCTGTATTGCTTTTGAGGTGAAACTTTTGAGAACTATTTGTTTGGATAATACTATCTATTAGACATTGCACTCTTTCTGTTTCCAAAGGTCATGAGCACCCACAAATCTATATGAGGGCAGTGCACACATATCCCTTGAACTTGGATGAACTTAATTTTGCAAAACATGCCGTGAGGGCCCCTCTGTTTTGGACATCTTGACAATGTAATCTGAAAATAAAATAACCCCAACTGTTGACTTTCAGTGCAAGCAGCAAATCTCTTGCATCCTTATGGATATGTTTTAGATTGAGTGACTTTTGCTCATATTTTGACTTTTTGCTCATATTTTGACTTTTGCGGCAAGATTCCCAGCAAGCATTGTAATTTCATATAACTCAGTATATTTAGAGGGGGAGAATATTTTCAAATGAATTTTACACATTCAAGGGGCTGAATTCTAACACATAAGCACAACTACAATGAGACAATTAGTCTGAAGACAGTTGTGTATTTTTACTGAAGGTTGAACCTGGACCCAGGCCAAGGAATAGCTGTTTATTAAAGGAAAAGGCCATGCCTGGGTTAAATTATTCTTGTTATCGCTATTATCCAACCTTAGAAAGGCCCCTTGGATGCACTGATATGGAACTGCCATGAATGAGTCACTAAAGAAATAATACTAGTTAAAGAAGGAATTAAATTTCAGAAACATGGACTTTCTTTTTGACTGAATGAAAAACATTACACGAGCATGTATGCCATGTATGTGGAAGATGCTCTTAGCAATACCAATGCTTGTTTTTCAAGGAACCTATCTGCATGTCTTCCCACATATGCCCTCCGCTACAATTTGATAAGCTTCAGTTTCTGCCTGCTCCTGCAGGCAGGCTCTCTGCTTTCATGAAAACACAGCATCACAGAGTCAGAACTAAATACTGACTCTTGATGGGATGAAAGCAAATATATAAATGGCACAGCTTAGAGCATCCTTGTAAACTGCAAGGAGCAGCTGACATATTTAAAGTGACTGTTCTACATGAAAACCTGCTTCAAGCAGTCATACATATCACTGAGCACAGAAGTGGTACATTTCATATAACTGTGAGGGGTATTTTCATCCACTTTTATCAAGATTTAAATCTACAATCTGCTGGATGGAAAATCTATCTGGATGCTTCATTACTGTCTTACCACAATGAGATAGTTTAGCATTTTACTACTGCTGTAGTTGTTCAATTAAAGTCTCTGACTCCAGGTCTGTCCTGTCATTACTTCATTGCATCTCCATTTCTTTTCTCTCAGTTTATCCAAGCTATTCAAAGAGTAAAGGCATAGAACTCCAGCAATAATTATCTTGTCTTGTTGCCTTTTTCCCCCTCAGGCCTGTCAGTTTAACTTCACTGTTTTCTAATAAAATTGAGTTTTAAAAAAATTGCAGGACCCCTACACTCTCAGGTAATTTTATCTTCCTCAAATTAATCCAGCTCCAGAGAGTGCTATTAGGAATGAGAGGTGTGGTTAAAAAAAAAGAAAATATGACTGAATTGTCTTGTTTTCCATTAAATAACTGAAAAGAAAAAGACAAGATAATTATCATAAAAAATCGGAGTACCATTTGGACCTGTTTTATTTTCATCTTTGCAGCAACCACTACTCGAAATTTTTGCCACTACTGTGGACCCCAGAGCTGTTTGCACTGTTCTCCTCAGTGTGCTGGCCTGTTATACTATAGGTTTTTCTTTCAAAATGAATGATTTATACGGTCTGTTACAAGATTATCATTGCTCAAGTTCAACTGTCATCTTTAGGGGGTGGGGATGGATACAAGAAAGGAAAGTCTGGAATAATCTGTAGGCTATTGCCTACTCACTGCACAAGCAGACATACGACACTACCTAGATCCAGGTAAATTCTTTCAAATATATATTCAAGTAGTGAGCATCTTATTTTCTCATGGATTTGTTCTGATTTCATGTATTCGTCTTTGGAGTTTGACTTTTTTTGCTTGCTTTTGAGGGTTCCATTTACAGTGAACATCCCAAAAAGTTGAGTGTTCTGTTTTCTTTTTTCCCTAAATGTGTGCACCAAATGACTGTAGAACTTACCTGCTTGGCCACAGGCAGAAAGCAAAATTCACTCTTGGGCAGAAAATATTTCCATTACATCCCAGTTCAGCCCTGCTTTTAGACCTTCCCTCACCAACAGGATGAGACTTCTGTGGCGTCTGACATTGGCTCTGCCCCATACCTGGTGTCCCTATCACCCAAGCACTGGACAGCACAGCCCTAGGAGAGTGATTTCCATCTGACCATGGTGGTTACTCCTTATTCATAAGCAGGGATGAGCCGCACAGTGCCAGACCTGCCTTTTGCTCTTGCCATCTGCTGCCTAGAATTGGCCATAGAAAGCTGACCTCGGTAGAGATTAAACAGCAAAAAGATCTGGCTTCCCAATTGACATTTCCTTTTCACAGCAATTCGATTCAGACATCACATACTAGTTCAAAGATTTCTGTTATTTACACTCAATTTCTCTGTTATTGCATTGGACAAAAAGAAAAGTCATTTAGCCTTGACTCATAGTTTAGCTCCTACTTCTTGTTTAAGTGGTAATGACTATGATTTTCTCCCACCAAATGTGATTTTCTATGAGGGATGTTAGCCCAAACATTCTAATATGCCACTCACTTTTTCCTCTTTGGCAGTATTAATTTTCAGATTCTTACTTAAAAGTTAGTGAACTTAAAAGAATATATTCCATTGAAGCTGATTAGAATTTTCCCAGGAGATTTTTGCTGTTATTATTGTTATTGTTAATTATTTTAGTGCTTTATTAACAATAATATCATATTAATTTAAATTATGTTGTTATACTTTTCTTAATGTCTCAGTGGAACAGGATATTGAAACAGAACACCCACTGCTTTCATTAACCTACTAAGTCAAACCTGAAGGAATTAAGTATGTTAAATATCTCTGTTACCTCCCATTTTCACTCCTGAGCTGGTGGACAAGAGAAAAAGCAAAAACAATCCCTGAAAACTAACAGGATTTCTGTCTGACTGAGAGAAGTAAATTTATTTCATAGCTGAAAACACAATTTTGTTGTTGCTGTGCTTATCTGTTCACTGTTATAGCTGAAGAATTAAACGAGGATGAATCAGTGTAGTATTATATTTAAACTCATACAATTCTCATCTTAGCACGTTTCTCAACAATTTCCACAGAAGAAATGTAGTCAGCCTTCTCCTAAGAGAAATTTGATATAGATGTCCTACACTACAGATTGAGCTAAAGACTTCTTATATATTACAAAACCAGTATTCCTCATAGGATCAGTTTTTTTATAGTCACTACTGTAGTTGCCACTTCACTCATCACAGAAAAGGAGAAAACATACACTTTTGTCCTAAACTATTCTTCTCCAGGTTTTGTCTTAATTCAGGAACAGCCCGAGACTGGAAGCAATGTGAGAAGAAGTAATTCCTTCTGCTCCACAATTTCTGTGTTTGGTTTCTACCAAGTGACAGCTGGGAAATTAAGCTGAGCTCTTGTAAAGAACACAGTATACCTTACATATAGAAAGAAAGATTTTCCATCATGAGGTTTGATATCAGTAAAATTGTTCCACTCTTCATTTTCTTGTGTTTTCACAGTCATGGTTACTTAAAAATCTATGATACACTGCAGCAATGTAAAGCAGCTTTTTAATAAAGTTCTTACCTGTTGTAAGTGAAAAAAAAGTCTTTGCAAAGGGTGTATGAGAGTCAAAGGGCAGTCATATTAGGTGTGACTCTCTCAGCTAGTTTGCTGGTGAGCATCATCTTCAAAAGATTTTTAAAAAAGAATGCAACCACAAGCCAACTGGAAGTGTATTCTTCTCAGTACTCCAGGCACGTTTTGCTTCTTCTGAGTCTTCTGTATATAGATGCTGAAATAATTAACCCTTTAAATAAAGAATAAAAATGTAGCGACTTCTCGGATTATATTACTAACACTGGCATATCAACCATATATACTAGTCCTTTTATAGTGTTCCTGTTGTATCTATTTTCACATTTTTTCACTCATAGCCCTGTCTTTACTGTTGAGCTGTACTTACATATGGCATCAATTAAAAAACTCTGTGTAAGGTAGATAAAATATTATAGTAGCTTGTTTACCAACACTGACAATGAACTGACTGAGAAAGCAAACATGTATATAACATTATGTTCACACACTTTATTATGTCATATACATTATGGTGCAAAGAGACTTGGTTACAGATTCAGTTTCATAGGCTCGTAAATAGAAAACTTTGAGTTCCTGTAATTATGAACAAAAGGTTACTACAGCAAGTAGTTTAATTTTTCTTTAGAAATGAAATACCATAAACATTCTACTTTTGTTTCAACTTTTTTGAATAATGGTAGCATACCTTCTGAATAATCTCTTATCTTCTAGGAGGTCTTATAAAAACATGAATGAAAAAGTGCTGAGGATTCACAGTATTGCCCTTTCCTTATTTGAAGTTCTCTGTGGTCAATATTTGGCTTTGGTAACATTCAGGATCTCTCAAGAAACAAGAAACTCCCAAGAAACTTGAGGGCTTTGATTCAGATTTTAAATAAAGAATGTCTGTGTTTGTGACTACAAAGCGAAAGGATCAGCTCCTAAGGACAACACGATGCTTGATTAGAAAGGAATATGGAATAATACTCCAGAATGAAACACACAGATGAGTAATAAGAAAACAAAAGAAATAAAGATCAAAAAAAAAGAAAAAAAACAGGTCAGCTACAAGGAATACTGATTATGACATAGAATACTACTTACACTCAGAAATTATTCAAGATTGGACAGATTTTATTCACATAAGGTGAAGTTTATCTTGTTAACAGTATCAGAAACACCAAACTAGGGTATGGATATAGCAAACTTGAGATCAATGGGTAAAAGGTAACCAGGGTCATACTGTTTAATTCTGAAAAGACCAGTCCCAATTAGGTTTATGTAAAAAAAAAAGATTTGGTGTGGGAGAGTAAAGAAAAATAGAACTGCATCCTGGTATTAACTGGAGTGGGGAGCAAGAGCTAACAGGACTATATTTTAATAATAGCTGTGTGCAATTAATAGTGTTCAAGAATGATAAAAGCAGCTTCATAATTACATGTAATAATGTGCAAAATGACATATTTTTAATTAATATGGTGTGTCCATTTATTTATTTATTTATTTATTGCTCTCCTGTTGTTAAATCAATAAATATTATCCACTCCAGTATCATTTACATCTCAAGCCTATATTAATAAGGTTAGAAATAGACTTTGCGGTAACAATTGCCCCATTATTGTTGCTTTAAGAGTGGACTCCTCCCCTTTACCAATAGAAATGTTCAGCTCTTCAAGTGATCCCATGCCATCATTTTCAGGTATAGAGCAAATAACTTTTTCACCTCTGTTTTCTGTTGAATTCCGATTCTTCTGCTTTGGTGAAAGTGTTGTGTCCCTGATCCAGCTGGGAGTCTCAAAGTTGATACCACAGCAGGCAGTGGACGCCATACACTGGTATCAGGCAGAATTCTACAGAGAAAGAAAGGGGAAAAAAAAAGCCTAACACCTATTCCACCCTTGCTTTTCCACTCTTCTCCTTTAAGTCTATAAATCTATGAGATTCCAGGGATTTTCTTGACACTTTTTCTCACTTGGTAGTGTGAAACGTTTGCTCAGGGGCAGATCCTGCCATCTGATTTGGGAGACCTGAGTGAAGAGTCTCAAGAGACTTGAATTACCAAAGCCTGATCCAGTACAACAGCATTCTCAGTCCTAAAACGGATGCCCTCCATGGTTAGAGGGGCATCTTAAAGTTTCTGGAGACAATAAAAGATAACGGTGCATGGTAAAAAGCTGAAGAGATATTTCTTACATGTTGCACAATGTTTTGAGAAAATGAAGTCACAATATGATAACATTATAAGAAATGGGCCAGTCTTTTACTACAAAAGCTTCTGTGAGGGTTACTTTTTCACCAGAAAGATAGTTACTTTTCACCAGGAATGTCAATCCTTTAGCTGCTTAAACTAAAAGTTTAAGTGCAAGTCAAAGTTGTAGTTTAACATCCTTCCTATAAATGTTTCATACAGAGATATGGTTCTTTTTTTATTTTTTTCTCAGTTTACAATGCATATTCAAATTCTAAATCAGAAATGTGTATTTAAGACTGTCCTTATCCTAGAAAGTGTTTAATAGAGTGAATATCTTAAATCTGCTGTCAGTTGAATCTACTGAGAAAGAAGCTTTAAAAACTTTGCCCATATTTGGAATCATAGTTTCTCTTTTCAAAGCCTGGCTGATTTCATCAATTTACATGAGCATTTTGAGTAATTGTCTTATGCTTCATTTTATGCTATCACACAATTATTTTTTCTCCTGCTTTTAATCTGCTTCTGTTTCCTTTTTTGTTCCATCTGCATAAATTGCAGCTTTGATTTTCTTCTCCTGTTTTCTCATTTCTGACCTCCCTCTTGTTGAATCTCTTTGTTTTCTGTCTTTGCATTAGGTTGCTAGCATTTTTATTCTTGGTCTTTGATTTAACTGTTCTGGTGGAATTATTGTGCACATCTAAGTACTGTGATAAAGTAATAAGAATTCATACTGTCCTTCCTATTGTCTCTGTGCTTCAGTAATGAAAAAAAAACTTCTGAAATCCATGAGTCCTGATCATTTGCTAACTGACATCCCATAAATGTGGCTTAGAAAATTCATCAGCGCTGCAGTATTAACTTTTATAGCTTTAGGAGCATGGCGTAAATGCTATCATTAGATGTAAATGATGATTTACATTCATCAAAGCAACAATATTTCCCTACTTTGTTTTTGTTTGAATTAACCATATAGAAGTTACCAAGGAACATGTTTAACTTACCTGGTAAGCAATTGACAGTGATGCAGAAATTAAGGCACTTCTAACTAAACATGACCTACTGCTATAGGACTTTCTCAAGAGTATGGTGAATGTGTTTAGAGTTGCTGACACAGTTCTGGGAGCGCTGATCCAGGCAACAGCACTCACAAAATGTTTAGATGTAGACTGCAATTTTAGACTCATCAAACCTCTTAGCCCCCGAGACAGCAATAGAAATGAATAATGCTCCCTAGAAACTGCTCTACCTTTTTATTTTTCAGTGAGTGGCTCACTGATAGTGTCGGGATATGCAGGCTCTAGCTGGCCCACGTGAAGAGCTTCAGTCAACCGGGATGTATCTGTTTCTAAATGCTGAGGTACGGACAGACTGCAGATACCTGCAGGGTTAGGGAAGAGGTTAGAGGAGTGTGAAAAACCCCAAGCAAGTCGGATTGAAAAGGTAGCAAAGTGCCTAAGATCAGTTTTAGATCTAAATCTCAAAGTCATTAAAATAATGGAGTAAACCATTTAAACTATTATTTTTCTTCACAAGAAAGGAAAACTCAACATATAGTCTTTGTCCAGCTGTATTGACCAGCTGAATAACATGAGAAGTTAGTGTCGCTCATTTTTTTATACTTCTTACAAACTAATAAGCTATACACGTTCAAGCAAGCTGTCAAATTAAATTCACAGAATGCTTTAGCTAGAACCACTATGGCTGTGCAAGCATTGTATGCCCCCTGATAAACATCACAAATGAGATTTATCTTGAATTCTTATGAAGTATCATACTATAGCTGGCTAAGGGTATATTTTGACCTTGTTTCATTCTTTCACATACATGTTCACTAAATAATGACTATCTTCCTCTCTATACCAACTGTCATTTCATCTGACATAATGATAAAATTTAATTTAAAGTAGTGAGTAAGCTTAAACTTATGGAATTGTTCCTCTCTGAGCTGGTTCAATCACTTCTAATTTTTACGCTTTATGCCATTTCTTTCTCACTGTCTTGCTCCCACAGAAAAGCAATCGCTGTATCAGGTTTGTCCTCTGTTTAACACACAGCATGAAATATATTTTGAAAGGGAACTCTTCCAGTGAACTCAGTTCTTCAGAGCAATATTCACATTTCACCACAAATAGTCCCAGTTGGTTATTCAGTACTTTCATCTGTAGGTCAGCGTCTTAAAATCTATTTTTATCAGCCTAAAATATTCTCATACACATTCTGAGAATGGCAATTAATTTACTTGTACCTTTTTTTCCTTTGTCCAGGATTCCTCAAGCAATATGTGTTCCACCATAGCTTTCAACACACTTCATAACAACCTGCATTACTTAGGTCATTATACAAAGGCTTCTGATCACAAACAACATGCTAGCTCTGCATTTCATGGAAATACAATTCTGGATTTTCTTTACAGAAAATTTGGTTAAATCTACCCAAAAGAAATCAGAGCACCTGGCACATTAGCATGTTCCAGCTATTTATTTATACACTGAGCAAGGCTTTGGTTTGGTCCTTTGCAGCCAGCAAATCCTGTGAAAATACTTTTAATTTGCTTAAGTTAATTGATACATATGAGTAATTGTTTCTCTGGATGAATATGAGCATTCATATCTTTTGTTATTCACTGTGCTTATTATGGTCTATGTTCCTGTTTAAAAAAAATACTAATGAAAATTGAAACAGAATAATAATTTTTGACTTAAGTAGCCAATCAGAAAGTACAAATAATAAGTAATGAATAACGACTAATAAAAATAAGCAGTAGGTGGCTAATCAAAAACTGAAATACATTTACATAAACTGCTGAAAAATTACCAATGACAAATACTGTATCAAAATTAAAAATCATGCAGTTTTGTTATTCATAAAAGAACTAAAATAATCAAAAAAATATTCACAGAAAATTATTCAGCCATCAAAGTTATTATTGACAAATACTTGGAAACGTGCATTGAAATATTTTGAACTGCTCATACATTATTGGATTCTAAATTAACCTTAACCACTCTGGAATAACAAACAAACAAACAAACAACAGAAAACCATTACAGTATCACTTCAGATAAGTTAGTGAAACTGCTACTCAATATGCCGCATAAGCAACAAATAAGGCACATAAATGAAAATGCTAGGATGCATAAACAGTGATTAGGAAATGAACACTGAAAAGTTCACAGAATCATTATATAAATTGCTCTTGAGACCTCACCTGAGATTTTACATTGAGCTTCCTTGCTGTATCTCAGACAAGATACAGCTGGCACTGAAGAACTGAGAGGGGATTGACAAAATACTATGCATAACGTATGTTGAAGACATGGTAATTTTCACAGGAGAGACAGAAGAGGTCATTATAGCTGAAGATACTGAAAGAGAGCATTCTAGTAACATAAGAAGAGACCCTGGTGAACATATAGGGAAAGTAAATCAAATATCCAATTCTACTCTTCTTATAATTCAAGAAGGAGACGTTCAATAAAAGAGACATAAGCTGAAGCTGATCAATGGAAATACTTTTTATGCAGTTTATTACTGATGTATGGAACTCACTTCCACAAAATAGTTGTCAGAATAAGCTCAGTAGTATTTGTAAAAGGCAATTGACCTTTATATTGATATATAAGCTAGATAAATATAGAAGGCACATAATCTCCATCCCTCAGCACATATACCAAGTTCCAGCTGAGAAGAAACAGTAAGATTTCTCAAATGGGTAAGTTATTCAGGCTTTGGTGATTGCTACTCTGCTATCTACTCCTAGAAAAAGGGTAGTGAATTTATCTAAAGCTATGATTTCTATGACTAACATTCTAAAAGAAACCCTGAAAATATCAGTTGAAAAAAAAAGAATCAGACTAATGCATTAAAGAGTGAAAGAACGGGCTCAAAAACAATTTGATTTGAATAGATCTCTAGTCAAACTGATGGTAAATAACACTTCAGGAAATGGTAAAACCGAATTACTTTTAGCAAAAAAATGTTATGACTACCACAAAAGAGGGATTACATTACTTGAATATATCAAATATAAGCGGATTTAGCCTTTTTTGCACATTTGCAGAACAAAAGAGTAGGACAGGAGTAGTTTGTCTCTGGTGACACAGTCCTTTATCTAAAGGCCAAAATGATATTAACATAAACATTACATAAACATTTTCATACCAAATGTTAGGTCACCCTCTAATGGATGTTAATTAGTTGCCTTTCAGCACTAGAGTTTCTGAATGAATAGCTCATATATGTTTTGTCAAATACAACCTGGTATTTGAATATCAGATTGATTACCATTGTATTACACTGATTGCTGTAGTATTTACTGGAAAAAGGCATCCTGACCTTGCTGCAAAATGTATCCCAGGATCTCATTCTAGTGTTTGGAGTCTGTTTCTGTCTGAGAGAAAGATTTGATCTCTTACAGAGTGAATTTAAAGAGCATCTCAACCTCATGAACTAATGAGATAGCTAGGTAATAGGAAAGTACAATTTCACTCCAGGTAAAGAATCTTTCACTTCTTGATGAAAACTACATCACGAAAAATCTACTGCAAATAAAATATTTCATTAAAATATCATTCTAGATATATTAATAACTCCTACATGTTTCTCTAGGATCTCAAATATTCCCAGTTACCTGAGGGAGATAATTGTAGGAGCAAACAGTACAATTGCAAGTACAGCTTTACCACACAGTTGACTTAATTACTATCTTTAATAGATAATCTCAAACGACATATGTTCTCCCTGAAATGGCAGAGACTGGATGTCTTATACAGGCAGACAGCTTTTCCAAAACCTTTAATTTGCAAAATATTTTAAATTAGCTGTTATTTTTTATATTACCACTATGATGGTTTTTCTTCTGTATCTGTTACTTTGACAGGAACAAAATTTTGATTCCACTTTGAAAGACAATCACTTTTTTTTCCTCATTTTTTTCCTTACTATTTCTTGTTTTCATTCTAGAACTTTCTCTAGTATGTAAATATCTGATGTCAATTGCAGTCTCCTGATATAGGTTTAGCTATAATTCACAAGGTCTACTAGGTTAATTACCAGGTTATTATCTAACCTGATTCATGTATAATGTGAAACTAATTTACATATATTCTGCTTAAATTTTATACACATCCAATATTCAGAAAACTAGCATACTCTCAATTAGCAACACGGTGGCCTCAAAACTCTAAGCTCCCAGACTGACACTTCCAATTAATTTTCAGGGATCAGGTAGCATTTTTGCAAAAATATGTAAGCAAACAGACATTTGTGACAATACTTCAGAGCCTGGCCCACAGATTGCTGCTGTCTAGACCGTGGTCCACCTGGCTGAAGAAGTTACCACGTAAAGACTGAATGGTGACAATGGTGACACAGGCCAAATTTTGATATATATATCCTAGAGGAAACTTACAGAATATGTTTTTAATTCTGTGACTTCTCCACAGGGAATCGAGTGCACTTTGTCTAACTTTTCTTTAGAAGGTTAAATTTTCATATTCAAACAGCAGTATTATAAACTGACAAGCTTTTTTTTTTCTAAACACAGTCAGCATTTATGATCATTTTAAAATACCTGAAAACCATGAAGCTGAAATGCTGCCTAAGCAGAACCCTTCCCCCTTGGAGGCTGCGTCAATCTCACAAACTCCCCTCTGAAATGTGCAATGCATTTTTTTCTGCAATGCTGTCATTCTCCAATTTTCCTTGCTTTGTTTCTGCAAAGCCTCATCCAAGGGCACAGTGTATTAATGATTTCTAATGGATGTTCCTTGCTTATTTTCAAAACTGAGGAATGTTTCTTCAATAGACTGTGACTCTCCTATACAGAGTCATTTGGCTCCAGTCTGGATATTCAGGCATAAACATCTATATAGGCTTTGTATCCCAGCTCAAAAGAATCCATCAATCCTTTCTTTCCTTATTAAGACTATACAGAAAGATGGGAGAACGAGGTGTTCAGGAGGACACAGAAATACAATATACAATATGTTACAATATATACAATATGATTTTCTCCACAGTACCTCCACTAAATGCAAAAGATTGTAGTAATTTCAACTTTTTTTTTCCTGTGATAGACTGAAATTACTTGATTGACATCATCCTATACATAGGATCCTGTACTAGTCCTTTTGTAATCGTACAAAAAGACTAGTATAGGGGTGTTTATATCTACTATCCTTTGTCTCTTTTTAAATTAAAATGACAGATACAAAAACATTCACTATATCACAGATATAAATAGAGACAGAAGATATAAAACCCCACTATTATCTATATTCTATCTATATTGCCTAGATTAAAAAAGATATAATTTCAATTCAATGAACTACTACGCCATTTCAATTCAAAATGAACTACTTTAGGCTCAATTCAGGACTCTTGCTGGCATTTTTACTGGCAAAATCACTTTTATTTTGGAGGATTTAGTTAAGTAACAACTTTGAAGTTAATTTAAAACAATTCTTCATCTCTCCTTATTTTTCAGAATTGTCAGTAAAATGAAAAATCTATGATTTACACAGTTCTCTTTCCAGATCCAGGAGTTATGTGATTCATCACACTTCTTAGGTTTCATTAGCTTTTGACTAAATCCTCTCTCTCCCTCTTCAGTAGGTAGATAGCTTATTCTCTGCTTCATTTTTCTTAGGAAGAATATGTTTTGTTCATTTATAACATAAACAATGGTTGTATTAAATAACCATGCAGCATATACCTTGAGCAATTCTTCCGACAGCTAAACAAAGAGAAAAAAATGTCTGCAAATGGCCAAAAGACTTATGGTTTATTCATACTCATCTGAAATGTTGCTGCTATGATTAAAGGTTCCAGTTGTCATAAAACCTGTAAATTTTGAACATATCATTAATTCATATCTCAAAAAAAATAGCAAAAATTTACTCAGCTATATGCCTTCAGTACATCTAACTGTATTTATTTCTCTTTGCAGTCTATGAACACTTTTATATTTGAAAGATTTTTCTGGTCTGAGATCTCCTACTATTGCTTGATTCTCAATAACTAATATTTTGAGATCTCTATTATTATAAATAAAAGCTATTCCAGGGTAAGGGACTTCTATATATTTTCTTTTGGTATTTTCTCTGAAATCTACCAAATTGAGAGGTTTGAATGAGGGAAGACACAGGTTGACTCCTGCAGATGTCACATAGTGTTTCCTTGCTGCCCAAAACAGCATGTATCTGAAGCTTCATGAGAAATATCATTCACATTAACATGTTAATAGCTCTCTGATGCTGTCCTTTGTGAAGAGTGGTGGTTTTCATGAGCATGTCATTAGCTGTTCTGGAAAATTTTATGAGGTTCACTGGGGATAAAAGCAGAAGAGGAGGAAGCTAGAGGGATGAGAGTAATCAGATATTAGCCTTTCCTTCAGTCCTGTGCATATTCTCATCAGTATATAGAAGCAGAGCTCTAAATGCATCCATGTTTTCCAAAGGGCTTCTCCGAGAGGAGGAGACAAAAGAGTAAGCTGACAGTCTCTTGGCTTTTCATTTTGGAGGCTCTAAAAGAGGAAAATTAAGATTCTGCATAATATGTTCATAGGGACATGGCCATGGAGGAAAGTATGTGTATTTTCAAATCCTTTCCCTCATAATCATATGCTGAACCTATACAATTCTCATAGCACACAGAATGGTTAAGGTTGGAAGGGACCTCTAGAGATCATCTAGTCCAACCTTCCCGCTCCAGCGGGCACACCTAGAGCATGTGGCTCAGGATGGCATCCAGGTGAGTTTGGAAGACGTCCAGAGAAGGAGATTCCACAACCTCCCTGGCCAGCCTGTTCCAGGGCTCTGTCACCCTCACAGTCAAGAAGTTCCTCCTCATACAGAAATGGAATTTCCCATGTTTCAACTTATACCCATTTTCCCTTGTCTTGTCACTGGCCACCACTGAGAAGAGTTTGGCCCCTTCCTGCCTACATTCCTGCTTCAGGTACATACATACACTGATCAGATCTCCTCTCAGCCATCTCTTCTCCAGAGAAAACAGGCCAAACTCACTCAGTCTCTCCTCGGATGAGAGATGTTGCAGTCCCTTAATCATCTTTGTTGCCCTCCGCTGGACCCTCTCCAGAAGCTCCACGTCCCTCTTATACTGGGGAGCCCAGAA
>JAUBOD010000397.1:31546-43036 GCA_032353885.1 Nothura maculosa | reverse complement strand
TGCTTTCTGGAGGCATCAGTAACTTGAATGAGAAAATGTAGTCCAAAGTCTCTAGTCCTAGCTGCACAGTGATGTTATACACCGAGTGACGATACTCCTGAGCTCTGTTATTGGGATTCATGACAGCCAGTAACAGCCAGTTACCCTTCACCATTGCCTCTGTTATCAGTTTGAAGTATTGTGCTTGTAATCACATTTAACTAACAAGGTATGACAGGCCAAGCATTGCCAGCCAATTATTGACACCCTACGCAAGTAACAGGGCACAAGGCTGAAATCCAAATGGTTCTAACCACTCAGAAATCACCCTGAGATTTATACCTAAAGTATGTTCCTGTTAGAAGGAGATGCACACTGCATAAAAAAATAAGGAAACCAATCAAATGCGAACACTTACTGCCCAATGAAACAATGGGTTTCACCGCAGCTGTTGCTGACAGCTCATCAGAAAGCCTCATTTGTGTTTAGATTTCTACAGCTGCTTCCCACAATGCAGAAACCAAAGTAAGTGTTTGAAGGGAGATTCATGCAAACTATGCTCACCTTTGCCAAAGTATCTGCCTACCTCACTCAGCAGCTGCAGTATTTATGTCCACTTAAGAGTCGTGGAAATGAATTCTGTTCTTGTGGCCACTCTCCATCCCTGTCATGATGCATAACCCATCATTTAAACTGATGTTTATTAGAAAATAAGGAGTGATTTTATGCCTCACATATGAAGTGCAACATTTTGGACACGTTTTTGTTGTTTTCTTAAAAGAGCTTTTGGCACATAATGTTCACTGAAATATGAAGTGATTGTAAAAGCAAGATTGCAGCTGCACATGAGTTCCAGCGAAACTCCAATAAATTTGCAACTACTCAGCAGAACAGTTGTTTGCAGCATACGAGCTTTTCACCATCTTAATTGTGAATAAACAGCAATGTCTCTGAAACCAAGGATATTAGGAACGATTCGTGCCAAAACAGAAAAAAAGAATATGTTCATTATTACATCAGGCTACACACAGAATTATTATCAGGACAGAGAATCCAAGTAACATTTTCACTTTCCTTGGAATATTTGTGCACATCTTGTTTTCACAGAACTACAGAATCATGGAATGGTTGAAGTTAGAAGGGACCTCTAGAGATTACCTAGTCCAACCTCTCTGCTCCAGAAGGGACATGTAGAACATGTTTCACAGAATCACATCAAGGCAGGTATTGACGATCTCCAGAGCAGCAGACTCCACAACTTCCCTGGGCAGCCTCATCCAGTGCTCCATTAATCTAACAATAAGGAAGTTCTTCCTCATATGCAAATGAAACTTCCTGTGTTTCTATTTGTACCATTACCCCTTGTCCTATCGCTAGCCACCACCGGGAACAGTTCTACACACACAATAGTTTGAGAAGGATGTTTCATTCATGGAGATACAAATCAATAAGCTCAGATTAATGCAGTCCCAAGAGATATTACACATGAAGAAGCATATATCGGTGTCACAAGTTCTTTCCCGAAAAGATGAAACATAATTCTGGATGCTTAGCATGAGAAATCTTAAATGATGCTGATTGTCAACTCCTTCTGAAAAAGGGCAAGTCATTTTTAAGGTGAATTCAGGCTATCTGCTTCAGAAATAGAGACAACTGATATCATGCCTCACTCTGTCAGCATTAAGTCCCTGAATATACTGATTGCACATTTTATTTGGCAGTAAAATCAGTATGAAGAAAGAAAACTAATAAGGGAGTTGAAAAAAAACTTGTTATACACTATGCAAACAAACATTGACACAATCATCAGAAAGAAGAATGAGAAACTATTTTCAAACTGAAAGATTCCTTTACCAAGGTTATTTGTATTCATATGACTGGATAGAGCGACACTGGAAAATTTTCTTCCTATAACTAAGACCTTACCATTTTAGCTGTCTTAAATCTTGAAGATAAACTGAAAAATTAAGACTGGAGTATTTTTAGGCATAAAATGATGTTGATGAAGTTTTCATGAAAGTGATGAGAGTCTTTACACCAGGAAGACCAAAACCATCCCTTTATAATAGCTTGACTTTCCAGTCCTATGGGTCCTGCAGGCAGATTGTGCCAGCCTTTGCAGTCCTGATGATTGTCTTTGCGAAGATATACATACCCTGAATTGCAGTTAACCTCTGCTCCCCCAGATAGAAGCAAATGATTGATCAGCACAAAAAGAAATAAGGGTAGTTTGGGTAGTTTTTGCAGGATTTTTCTGAGAAAATTTTCCCCTAGACTTAACAGGGGAAAATCAAGAAGCTATAGCTTATCAGGTTATTGTAAGCCTATGAACTTCCTTGATACAATCTTTTTAAAAAATTATTATTATTAAAACTATTTTTTTACACAACTGCTCCATGGGAAGTCACTGGTGATGCATTTGAAGTCTGGAAAATAAAATTTCCTATCTTACCAGCCTCCTGGCACAAGCTCATGACAACTAAAATAGCCAACAGTGCAAACAGCTCATTTAATTCCTTTAGTAACTTCCCTATTCTCTTTGACCTTTCATATCTTCTCTACAGATGATTGGAGAGCCTTGGCTAGGTGGCATTGACCTTAGGCCTGACAGTCTTGTTGGCTCCCCCAGGACATTTACTTGGGACCAAAGGTACCACGTATCCCCTGGCACATGCACATAGCCCTTGCACCCACTGCTTTCAATGCCAGTTCACATCCTGATTGCCTCCAGGCTTACTCCGTAATAGAAGCTGACTTGCAGCTAAGGTGCTTCAAGTAAATGGCACTTAAATAAAGGAATAAAGAAAACTGTATATTTAGTCTTGACCACCAGCCCCTTTTGTTAGTGTTTTTTAAAGCACAGCATAAAAAAAAAAAATTCAAAAAATGCAACAGTACAGTAAAAATGGAATTTATAGATATATTCTTACATGTGTGTAGAGATAATTGTTTTCCCTTAATAAGTAATAATATTTCGTCTTTTCATTGTCTCCTATAGAGATTTTGCATAAATCACAATAGAGATTATAAAAAATGGGGTGAATTTGCCTTTTTCAAGATTATCATCATCTACTTCTCCCACTCCCTATTGTAATTATTCTTTCACTATCCCATATGCTTGAAAAGCAAATGAGTTATCTGTAATTAGAGGCAGACAATATTTTTCAGGAAAATACATGTTGTTTTCTAGTTTGTTTAATTGAGCTTGTAATTTTGTAACTGAAAAAGATAAAGTGAAATAAGACTTCATATCTGTACAGAGCATCCATATATCAGCATATAACAAACCAGCAGAAAAAATGAATTGTCCCCTAGAAATATTTTATTTGACTATTTTGTATATATAAAATTTTAGAAAATGAACAAATCAGTTTCAAGACTAAAACTTGATGCTTATAAATTTTTCAAATATCCAAAATTATAAACCAAGAAGAAATATGATTCCAGTCTTGTGAAATTTGAAGCATAGTTCAATGCTTTCTATGGAAGTTGAAAAATCCTAAGGAAAATATTTTCCTGATTCTGACTATTTATTGTATAAAAATACTTGATAATTTTATTTCTATAAAATATTTTATAATTTTATTTCTATTTCATAATTAATGCAGTGACAATAATTTATTTTTAAAGATTCAGTAATTTCTGTACAGGGAAAACAGGAGAAATTTTACTGTTACATAGGAGAGATGCGAAGTTCTTCAGAAGAGCTCAATTTGGGGGTAGGAGGCTTTAAAGTGAATAGAAAATCACTTGTGGAAGAACAGCATCAGCATTGATCTACCCAGGATACTAATTGAAAGTTAAAAATTAGACTGCTTAGAGTTGAGAGGAGCACTGACATGCAATCTCCTTCAGTAACAGCCTGGGTAGTAAACCAGCTCCAGAGTCCAATCTATCGCCTTATTATTGGTTAGAGCCACAATAACCCTGTGACTATACTGTACTGTACTAGCTAATACTCCGCTTTGCTCCAGTTCCTGTGCTCTCATTTCTGTGATAATTGTGCTGATGACAGAGTTCACCACCATCTGTGAAAGTTAATTTCTCCAGAATACACCATTCACTTGCTATGTCTTTGCTGGTAGTCCATGAGCCTCCAGTGTGCACACAGTCTAACCGAATCTCTTTCTCCAGTTCATGTGCTCTACAACATGACAATGTTTATGAACAAACTTCTTTGGAATACATTTTTGCTATAAAGATCACAGAAACACAATTCGTAGATTTTCCTGCTTGGTGTCCTGCTGCCCACAGTGTGGTGTCCACAGCATAAACAAGTGAGCTGTGAGCTAGCACTTTCCTCAAACAGGCATCAGAGTGACTTCTGTTGCTTTCTTTGACGTGCCTTCCACCATAGACCTTTCTGTTCTCTTTCTCTCAGCACACAACTGTAAGCTGTACAGCAAATTTAGAGACTTTTAGCAGAAACCCACCATGTGGCTAATAGAAGAAATTAAAACAAGAGAAATGGTCCCTAGGGACAAAGGACAACGAGGTGTGTAGCAGAGGAAGGTAGGACTCAGGATTAGTTGACTCAATTGCTTCCTTTTTTTTGTGTATGATTTTTGCCTTTTGTTTCCAGGGAAATACCCTTTGCCTAAGGGTATGGATTTTTAAAAACTTTGTCTGCAATGTTTGCTTTGTTTGCGTTAAACAGTAACACATCCCACTATTTTACTGAATTTCAGTCCTTTTGCTCAATAGCCCACAGGTTGTATTTATGTATTTAGTTTTCTTAACATCTCTATGATGTAACTCAGTATCTATCAAGTAGCTCAGAACTTGGTAGAAACAATGTTATATGATTTGATCGGCAAGCACCGAAAAAAATTGTGCATTTCACGAATTATTATGTAATATCAAGAGACAGTTATGTTATTCCAAATCTCTTGGAAATATCAAATTTCTGAATTTATTTTTCATAGACACGTGGACTTTTTTTTTTAAATGTATATATAATTTGAGGCTGACTTTCTTATTAAAATGTCCCTGTTCTGGGAAAGTTTTGCATCAAAATGTTTGTTGTGTTTCAGGTAACCAACAAAGATTTTCATAGATTTTTTTATATTTGCACATTTTAGTTTAATCCTCTCCTACGTCTTTTATACAAAAGAAAGTCATGCTGAGATATGGAAATTCAGAATGCTCTTTCTACTAGTGCTCCCTCCTCCCCCCATCAAAAAAAAAAAAAAAAAAACAGGAAGAAAAGTAAGAAAAAAAAGAGAGAGCTTCTCTCAGGTCACTAAGCATCAGATGACTACTCAAGATTCACCTGACTGTTACATGAGGACATCTTCTGTGCATTTCAAAGCCCAAACACTGAAGAATTAGATTTGTGCTGCTCTTCTTTGCATCTGCTGCCCAATGCAGTTACGTAAAAATCTGAAGTTGAATAGTGAGCTATGTTTAGGCAAGTAGAAATGGCCAAGATTCTATTCCCCTTTCTCTTTCTGCATTCAACACCTATCTCCAGTAGAAGTAGTAATGTATTTTCATTAGCTTTGTCCTACCACATATTCATGGCAGGTGCAAAGAGAAATTAAAAGAAGATGGAGCATCTGAAGCTTCTTTCTGGATCTCTTAGTGAAATCCTAAGAAAATAAGATGCCATTTAGATCCAGGGTTTAGAACTCTAATTTGAATATCTATCATGGGAGCATGGGCCAAAATCCATGAAAAATATATGATAACTTTCAAATATGTTTGACTTCTAAGTATAAAGGGTCAGCGAGGTAGGTAAGCAGCTCCAACCCAAAGACTGTGTTGCAAGCTAATTTGTTAAGTGGTCCAAGTCCTCACTTTTAGAAATCTCTCTCAAGAGCTGACTGTATTAACACAACACAGTACCTGAACTTGGTCTTGTCTTCATCCTATGCAGATGGGCCCTGAAACGACACCAATAATAATAGTATTTTGGTGACCCTGAAAGATCAAGGTGCCTGAATTAAATCTAGAGTGAAGTTGCAGCCTACCAAAACGGGGTTCGTAGCATGACATTTGAGGGGATGTGCTACATGAGTGTGGATATGGCAAAGGCGAATATAGATTTTTTTAGAGTGCATAGTGTACAGGGGGATAGTATCAGAGGACTATATTGAATGGATAGAGCTAGATTTTGTGCAGACTTATGTCCACTGCACTTTAGCAGCAGGTCCTGGGGGAAATCTTCTCTTGGATTTCACTGTAGAGGAAATTTGCTGGTTCACTCCAAAAAGACCAGCAGAGAAAACAAATACACAAGTAGTATTTGTAATATTTAGTATATTTGACCTCAGTAAATCTGGACTTTGTGATTTTTATTTTACACACATTAATCACACATATTCTACAGACAATAAAGCAATTCAGCAGAGCATGAATCCACAGTGCATTAACACAGAACAAGAAACTAAGGAGCATTTAGTTGCCATAGTTTGCTGTAAAAAGTATTGCCTCCTAGTGAGGTTTTACAATCAGATTGAAAAAGACAGTTATCCAGCAAAGGAATTGCTAATGACCAATCTAAGACAATCTAAGCAATGTAGTATGTTAGAAATGATAATGCAATGCACTTAGATTAATTAAATAAATAGTAAAGACAAATTAGAAGGAATAACAAGTTCCATAGCAATACAGTTGTGCTTGTCAAGAAATATTGATTACTAGTGCACTAATGCACCAAGCACACATAGAAAAGTGACAGCTCTGAAGTAATTACATAGAAATTGTCAGCACATTCATCTGTATTTTGGGTTATTTCACTGCATTGGCATTTCTATAAATTATAGCATGTCAACTTAGATGTACACAAAAGCTAAATCATTTCTACTTCTGCAAGAGTTAAAAGGACCTTTTTAAAGAATTTGGACAGAGGCTCTAATACAAATTTGTGCTTCAGTGAATGGCTATAAGTAGATTTGTTGCTGATATTATTTTGAGTAAATTGAAGCCATAAAAATTGCTATAACTGCAAGCTTCCTCAGTACCCACACTTCTAAGATGTAGGAACTCAAAATTAGACTGAAAGAAAATCATATTTTTACCTTATTACTATTTTACATAGGTCATCAGATAATCAACTGGTCCTTGCAACTTTCATTCATGGAATTAACTAAGTTTTCTGAGACTGATACAGGTGAGAGAGGGATTCATTAGATCCATCAGGCAACCGAATCATCACCACCTGATTTATCTAGTCACCACAAACAGTCTAGAGAACATTTTTTTATTCAGAGTATTAAGAAATAGGAAGAGACTAATCTGAATAATTTTCCTGTTAGAAAAATGCTTATACATGATTTGAAAGTTAGGAATATTCTTAAGGCTGAAACAATCTACTCAGATAATAATGATGTAGTAGGTAAATGAATTTTAGAGAAGGAATTTTTATATCACTGATTGAAGAAAGAAAAAAAGAAAGTAGAAAAATAAAGGGTAAGGAGAAAGGAAATTATTTAATTTCAATAACCTGATTCCAACTAGATTCCAAGAATTCATATAGTCTGTTTTCCACTATTAAAACAAAACCATGAAAAATATCAGGCTGCACTTAAATTTCATTTCAGTTTCTCTAAATTAGCTCAGATACTGTTTCAAAATGTATTTTGTAATATTCTGAGTTTTAACAGAATTGAAAGCCTCTCAAAAGTTTATAGATGATTTTTCCCCAAGCAAGCATGCTGGGCTACTAAGTTAAAACTCTTGAAATTTGTCATGTTTCTGTGCTGTTTTTTGTAAACTACAGCTCCATATATTTAGTTACTTAACATATTTCAACTGAAAAATAGATTACTACAGAATGTTAAGTTTTTGATTTTACTAGTTTTTTATTTGGTATATTTTAAGTTTTTGATATCTATGATTCATTATTTTTAAAAAAAGTTCCTCAGTAACAAGTATGTTGAGAAATCCGGAAGCATAATCTATTCTACGTGTTGTGTGAATCTAACTTTTAAAGAATTCACTTTAAGGAATTCATTTCAACTAAAATCTCCTCAAAAATTCAAATCTAAATGTCATTAATGAATAAGATAACATAATCCAGTACAGTTAAGGAAGGTAATTATTTTTGAAAGAATGAGAAAATGCTTCAATTTATGCTTTACTTTTTATGAAAAACTTTCAGTAAGTTATTTCTCTGATGGCCACCATGCCTTGTATGTCATTCTCAGTATTCTCAGTGATCCAGAGGAGTATATTTCTGTAACAATGTCAATTATTTCTAAAGATCTTTTTGTCTTTTTTTTTTCCATATAGAGTGAAACTCAATTTTGAGAATGGTTTAACTCCCCATTAACTGTTGCTAATTTACAAGAGAACTCCTGTGGAAAATGAACAAACAAACAAGCAGGTAATTTGATGCAACATCAATTTGGAATGCCAAACAAAGCCATTATGAACAGAACAACTATTTGGAATAGTAAACACAGGTGATCTAAGAGAAGGGGCAAGCTAGCTAGAGCCAGAGATTGTCATTCTCTGAGAGAGCTAATGTCACAGAATCACAGAATCTATAAGGTTGGAAGGGACCTCTAGAGATCATCTCGTCCAGCCTTCCCGCTCCAGCAGGCACCTAGAGCAGGTGGCACAGGGCGGCATCCAGGCGGGTTTTGAAGACCTCCAGAGAAGGAGACTCCACAACCTTCCTGGGCAAACGTTGCTTTGCTCATTTGAAAATCTTCCTGATGGTTCAAGAAATATATTGCAAAAATAAAAAAAAACACACACAAATTTAAACCAGAAGTAAATAAGTAGACTTGGTCCCTTTTTTTTCAATTCATCATGAGGAACAGCACTTGACAGTCTAACATCTTTAAAAGAAATACACACAACAAAGCTGGTCAAACTCCTTTTCCGACACTAGAAACCTGCTGCCATCCTGTAGTATTTGCCAAATCCTTCTGCTACAAACAGTCTGCAAGTTTGTGCAAGAGTTTTAGATTAAATTCATTTTTGCCACTAAGACCCAAGTTTGCAGATCTCTTTTCTGTGGCCAGTGGTGGTAATGCAGATTTCTCTAAGTAGTTATGAAGTCGTTGTCTTTTTTTTTTTTTTTCTTAATGGCTTTGAAAATGGAAAAGAACGTGTTACTGCTCAGGGAATTTTGAAAGCTCATTCTCTGGGATTAGTTCTGCATGCGTACATTATAATGATAATTTGTTCAGTGGAAAATAGAAATATTTCTTCTATGCTATCACAGCTTTAAATGTTACATTTAATGTAGAGCTCAAATGAACAATTAACAACTTATTTTGTTCAATCTTACTGTACAAACAAAAAGGACTTTATTTCAGTAAGCTTATCCTTAAAGTAAAATATCATGGTTATAAAACTTATGTAACTATTTATAGCTATAGGATTTCTAGTTCTTTTGCATAAGTTAATCAAGCTTTATAGCTAAGGCTGTGAAAGAAAAGAGAAGACCAACAAGCTGCAAACTGCTTACTGCATGACAAGCACACTGCTTACTCTGGAGAGGAGGGTAGAAGATTTTAGGCTCACAGGAGGTCATGCTGCAAAAAGAGAAAGGCAGCAAGAAATGGGATATGTTAGCTGGAAGTAATAGGATTTATTCTCTGGAAGTATAGAATCTGATGGTGAAACAAAAGATGTGATGAATATATTAAAAAGGTGGGGAAAAGATTTCAGAGGAATATAAAAGTTATTTTTGGTGTGGAAGATTTAATTGTCTGGATGAAACTAACCTATCAAATTACTGTACTTCAAGTCATCTACAAATATAACTGTAACTTCCAAGAAGCACACTAATTGTGGTTGTTTGCTAGCTGAATGTCCTTTTAATAAGATGAATCTGCATTTTGAAAGAATTTGAAAGAAAAATTCAGCACATTCCATTCTAACTTTCTAACAGAAAGATTTTGTCTTTCTTTAAATGTTCCTTTCTTTTAGCATAAACATATTTGGTAAATTTTTAACTAATGCATAGTAATTTTTGGTAGCTCAAAACTCCCTTTTTGAACATAGAAATTTAATTGGTGAGATTCTGACCAGAGTTTATTTGCGACATGTCTATTGGGTAAACAATTGTTACATCATAGTGTCATCAGTCAAATAAAACCAAACAAAAGGTTTTCATCTCGGAAAGACAAAATCCAATTATTTGTGTTTGCTTCGAACTGCTCCTGCAGAAGGATCGATCAACCTTTCCATGTAAAAATGTCTCCCAGGATGCACAGCTCAGTCAACGCCAAAGTCACTTTTCTCTTCTCTGCCAGATTGCTGCTTAGAGTCATGAGTTGACAAGAATGAGCTGAAGGACAGTTTAAGCGGTCCTAAATAATATCTATCATCTGGAGCACAAAATGGTTGCAATTCATCTTTGTTCTCTGTGCTTAACTCTCTGCTGGGGAGAAATGGGCCAAACCACAGAGTACAAACATCAATCGTCTGCTATACAAATCTCTCTCCTAGCACATGGCCTTTCCCAAAGGATCAGATGCTCTGTATCTACTGAAATATAGCCCTTTGGTTTTGATACAACATTTGTTTCAACAGTGACTAACTTGGCAAGAAGTATAGGCAATATGAGTTACAGAAGCACAACTGTGCCTAAGTGAAGTGGCTTTTTAGAAGCTTTCCCCAGGCTATCAGCAAACTCTAGTCATTTCAATGGTCTTGTTTTCCTAAGTGGAAGAGTGACAAACAAGTGCAACTTGCAAATCAAACTGCAAAAGAGAATTAAAAATAAATTGAATTCTCTCTATACAGACATGCATCAAATCCTCAGATACAGGATAGAATTCAAAGTCATTAATAAGTTTAAAGATACAGTTCAAAAATTTTGTTTTTCTGATATTATACAACTAATAATTTTTCTCATCCCCCAAGGAAATACTTTCATGTTGAAACCATAAATAAAATCATCATGGATCAATAGAATTTTCACATAGGATATTTTCATAGTAAATAAGTACTTTCCATAGAACCAGCCGTGATGACATGTATTCTGAAATGTGCCGGTATACTTCAGTCACAATAATACTTCAAGAAATTATTTATTGTCTCTTTTATATTTTACATGAGCACTCTAAGCACTAAAAAGACCAGAAAAATAAATTAATGAAGTAATTTTAAGATGTAAAGTTACCATTAAAGATCTTCTTACCTGCCTTCTACATCATGTAATTATACTACCTCAATCAACCATTCACACAAGTGAAATGAATGCATATAAAATTTGCATTCAGCTGCTAGAGTAACATGGTATTTGACAGTAACACCCTGATGGCACCTAACAACAGAAACAACTTTGTGATCTCCTAAACTTCAAAACCTTCTTTTGGAGAAGGATAAACAGAAGTCCATACAGCATCTGAGCCTTGCTTTAGGAAGTTTGTTAAGCCTGTATTTAAAACCATCCTTACCGGGGATGGTATTCATTTTAAATTGGTCTTAACAGCAGACAATTTCTTATTTGGGGATTTAGTTATTCTCAGTGCTGAAAAGTGTTTTTAATGTCAACTTTTCCAGCAGTTCATTGCTTACATTATGAGACTAGATACTGTTAGACTA
>JAUBOD010000396.1:247349-267274 GCA_032353885.1 Nothura maculosa | reverse complement strand
CCGCATATTTATAGGATAAGATGATTGACTTATAGTCATTCTTTCATTTCAGAGGATCATTGGCTAGTGTATCAGCCTTACCTCCTCCCCTCCCCCCCCATGACAGAGCATCGTTAAGCCCCGGATGAGAGAGACGTGGAGCATTTTGGGGTTGACTGGTGAATATCTCTGTTAAGGGAAGGGAGAGCAGATAGCAAGGAGGGCCAAGGCATGAGTCCTGCACCCCTGCAGCTCCCCATCCGTTCTGGATGGGCCATCACTGCCCTTGGTGCTTCACCAGCAGAGAGCCTGTGTGCTTTCCAGAAACATGGATGCCTGATAGGAGAACGCAGCAGGCAGTGTCACTGGGCCTCCGGTTTCCACAGCTGTTCTTGCCACGTTCTTCAGAGCAGGAATGAGCTTTTGAGATGCATGCATGTGTGCTTACAGGCCTAAAGAAAGGCAGGCAAGAGGAAGCTCCCTGTGTGAGATGTACTCTCCTCATTTCCTGAGCACAACCAGGGCTTCCAAAACAACTCTTGCTTGCTCTTGTTACCCTTTACATCCCTATAATGCTGTTTGTTTTGATGATTTTCTTGTTGCAGAGTGGACTTCACAAAATATTCCAATACATAAAACTCCAAGTGGAGAGCAACTGGGGAAACCCTGACTACACCTGTATCTATCGAGTGCAGGTGCATGGAAGAAGAGCACCATAGCACTAATCCCGACAAACTTTATTCAAAAGAATAAATGGATCTTCTGGTTATCTTGACACATTTTCATGTTCCTCTGGAACATCATGTTCACCAGCAGCATCTCTGCCACACGTGTGCTGGCTCTTCCTTCTTGCCCAGAAAAACCCATTGTTCATTTTCAAGGGGAAACAAGTCAGTGTTCATAGTGAAAATGAAAGCATGCACCCCTCCACTCTCTTTTCTCTTTTCACTTGCTAGATCCAAGTTTGACTTGTCCACAGGACTTTAAAAGCTTTGTTAGGGCACCAAATTCCCGTAATTGCTGTTAAGCTATGAAGCACACATGTCTTTGTGTTGGCGCATACCATAAAGCTTTGGTAACAAGTGGAAGTCTTCCAGCGGCAAGAACTTTCTCTACCAAGCAAGAAGCAACATCTCTTTTCTGTCTAGCAGCTGGTTCTTGCCCAATTCTGCCTATGTGTTGACTAGGTTGTTCCTCCTAGGCCCACTCAAGCATGTCAGGTAATTAATACCAAGTCTGCGGTTGTGAGGTGCACAGCACTACCACAAAAGCAGGTAAAGATTCCAGTCAGGAAAAGAAGACTTTGCTTGGAAAGATCAAGCATAGAGTGAAAGGCAGCTTGTCCTGAGCTTGACAGATTTACTTTGCATTTGCAGTGATGGCAGAATTCTACACAGAACAGCCTAAACCTCAGTCATAAGCAAACATCAATATAAGAAACATCAGCCTTTTTTTTTTTAATATTAGCTCTTTATTTAAAGAGCAAAGCTTGAACAAAATATGCAGACTTGTCAGGAGTCTAACAGAGTGGCAGAAAACTAAGAGGATATAAATCAGTCTCTAGGGATTCTTCCTATCTTTATAGAGTAAACTTCAAGGTAACAGGACAGCTCTGAAGAATGTGTAAAAACTTGGTGTAGGACTATTCCAAAGAGCGAAGGAAAAGAATGCTGACACTAAGAAAACAAACAAAAAAAGGAGGATGTATTAGCCACAGAGTTTATATCCCTTTTTTTTTCTGTCTTGCCAAGAAACATGCTTATTTCATTTTCTAATAATCCAACAATGCATTTTAGATGCTAATATCTGAATATACTCTTAGTCATAGAAGATATAATTTACTGTAATTATAGCCACAATCATGTATTAAGAAAAATGAAAGCACTGAAGTCCTTCTTTTAATGAATCATAGCCATTGTATAGAATGGAGAAGTGATTCTTTAATGCTCAAGTTCAAAACAATCTATTATCAAGTCAGTTTTGATGATTATCGGAACAAAACATGCAGGTACCTCTTTGTTTTTGTTTTTTTTTTGTTTCAGTCATTATTATATACACCCAAACAGGGAAAGTCTATCTTCATCTTAGTTTTTTAATAAATCATGTAAATGCATATCCGCTTTATAAATAGTACTGATATTAATGATATAAATTTGGTTACATCATATTTTTGAGTATCTTTTTTGAGCTTCTTGCTACTGTTATCCAAAATACATTATTCAAACTCTTCAATTGAATATTTAACATCTCTATCAAAACTAGAATTCCATTTCTTAACTAGCATTTCTTAAGAAATACTTAATTCATAAAATTATACATATTCTTTACTGTTCTTTACATTATTTTCCAGTATGAGAGGTGTGCAACACTGACACTGTCATGACAGGGACCACAGCATGACACTGACAACTGCTTTACCAGACTCATCACTGTCAAATATCACTGTCTAAAATTCATTACATGGTACATACATGTCACAAGTAGCAATATCCTAAGCACTGCAAAAAAGAATGACATTATATCCATTATTAGAATATGTCAAAATATGAAAACTTAAATGTCACCTTGATCTTAATTCCTTAACAGCATATAATTTGGAAGCTAGTGGTTCACATTTCAACTGAATCATGTTGTTCTGTAATGACCCTCACCAAGAGTCTAGACATTTGATTGCTGACCTATTGAGGCCTCTCTGAAAACCTCAGTGTCAGAGTGGATGAAAAAATGAAGTTAGACAGTGATCAAAATCCTATTTCAGTAGATAGGAACAGAAGATAACAAAACCTTTCATTTGGTTAAACGCTATGTCATCTCATTGGATTTAATCTGATTATATTCAATTAAGACCAAAACAAAATAAATTAACACTTTACTGGAAGATTCATAGAGTTCTGATTATTTACTGGCAAATAAATATCAAAATGAGGTAGTCATTGAATGACAATAAATGTAAATTTACCTCAAAGAGCCAGATTCAACCCACCTTAAATCTGTGTAAACACTGTGTAAAAACTATGAAACTATGATATTAGTACCTTTCTGTTTATCTATATGCAAAGGCTATCAGTTATATGTTTTATAACTGTTAGCACATCATCACCAAGATGATACACAAACAAAAGGGTTAGGGACAATTATATCATTCTGCTGAGCATAATAGATATTTAGTAGAGTCAGAATTTTGCTATGACATTTTAATTTATTCACAATGAATACTAAGATGCATCTTTCTCATTTACTGAAGTACTCAGGTATCACCCAACATTTCAGAAGTCTCAAAAGGCCTTCTGCAATGTACAATTGCAGTATACACCAGCAATTTGGTGTAAGACTAATCTTAGGGATTTTTAATGTCCTTCAGAATCCCTGTTCCCCAAAACCTGACCTTTGTTCTGATAAACCAATATCATGGACTGAGGCAGAAGTTCTACTGAAGTTAATATAGGAGCTGTATGATGAAGAGTTCACAACCAGATCCTTTAAGTCATTGTTCGAGAACATCTGCTCAGTTATTTATACAAAATTATTTGCAATCTCAGCCCAACAGTAGTGGGCTAATGCTGACAACTCCGAAGTTGCCACTAGAATTGGTGCTAACTGGTATGCTTGTGATCAATCTATGAAGCCCATGGTGCAATAGAGGGCTGGCTATTTGCAATATGTTACATCTATAATAATGTACCACATCATAAGAAGTAAATCATAACATCCACAATATTTCTGGTTTTAAGCTAGTGCTAGAGAAGAAGAAAATCTTCCATAGGAACATGATTGGCAGGAGATGATAAACACAGCTGCCTTGGCAACTGTGGGCTGAAGTCTGGATTCACCAAGTTCCTCTCAAAAATCTGGATCTAAATACAGAAAACAACCAGCCATCTATTTTGTTTCATATTTCTCAGCTAAAAACATGTGGTTTTCCTGAATTTCATTAAACAAGTCATTTTTAATCAGAGTCTAGGGAAAGCAACAGAAATTAGAACTGATGAATGTAACGTAAACAAAAAATGTTTTTTAGGAGGTATGCATATACCAGATAAGGAAGCAGAGATCACAAGAAATATGGCATTATTCACACTGAGATTTTGAACATATTCTTTGCTCTCCACACTGCAGGAATCTGAATGTAATGGAATTTCTTTCTCATCAAGTGTAAAGTTAAATTTTATTCATCAATGAAGTAGCACACTGTTCTGTGACAAGCTGCCCAGAACAGTATTTAGGAAAGCAGTGTAAGCTCAGTAGTCCAGTACCCAAACTTAATAAGCTTTCTTACGAAAGTTCAATCTTCAATAAATCCTTTCTTGCAAATTTTCATCTTTAGACAAATGTATATTTTCTAGGACTAGAGACTTTATTTAAACAACTGATGTTCCTAACTCGTTAGTTTTTATCCAATGCTATATTTTCTATCTTACAATAATTTGGATGGCAATGGGCCATTTTTTACCATGTGGAAGGAAGATATAGTAATTAGAATTTCTTTACCAAACAAGAGGTGTCATAAAAGCATTCACCACGAAAAAGTGTAGTATACTATATTGACAAGACTGTTGAACCTTTTTGAACAGAAAGGAAAAAGAGAGTTTAGCCATAAAAGACATAATCAAAGGGACCATTTTACTACTAATATCATGTTTTAAAATAGCAGATATAATAGCACTATGATAACCCTGTTGACTGTTTGGTGAAATGCTTGGTGAGCAAGAGTTCAGACGTACAAGAGGCTGTCCAAGTTATTTTTTATTACAGCAAGTAAAGATACTCATGCAAAGAGGCTGCAAAAGGCTTCATATTCCTAACTCAGTTTTTTCACAGTTCTCTTCCGACTCTCTTTATGCTGAGTCATCTTTAAAAAAGAATCGTCTTGATCCTTCTTATTTCCCAATATTTCAGTTTTTAAGTAACGGTGTTCTGGAGCATAAGTCTCTGCTCTATTAATTAGTGAAGATGCATAAATCACAGCTATAGAGCCCTTAATTTGCAAAAGTTCCCCTGACAGCCAACAGCCATAATTTTTGCACTCAGGGTAAATGATATGCACATATTAGGACACAGCAAGGCAAGGGAAGATATTTTTTTTATATCACATATATGTCTACTTGTATTAATAGATGTCCAGTAAGCATTTTCCTTTATAGAGCTGTATGAGCAGCTCACCACTGATGCATAGTTCAATTAGGCAGGTACTCAGAAGCTCTGAGTTTTAATTTATGTTCACATCCATTATAAATATGTCTTAAGATAATTGACAGAAGGAAAAGGAAATAATACAAAGTGAATATGGTGAAAATAGAGAACTACAGAAGGAAGCAATAGCAGTATTCATTTCAAAAATTCATACCTCTTCCAGGAAAACATAGAGGTCCTCAGGACTGAAATGTTGATCCGGAAAGCTTGAGGAAAAAAAGGACACAAACTGATGATTAAAGGTATAGTTAATTACACACAGAGAAGAACAGTTTATGTGCTACAATGTAGTGTTAAACTGAGAATAACACAAGCTGAAGATGCTGTGTAGGAGGAAAAAAAGGAGAAACAAATAAGGTTGTTTATTCAAGCATTCTTAGTTTCATAGATCTTTTTACTTAACAGTTTTTTTCCTCTGTTGTTTGTCAATCAGACTCTTTCCTTCAACCTGCTTCTATGATGCTCACTTAGCTCACTAACAAAGCAAGAACAAATCCAAGGGGTTAAATTCTTTTGTAGACACAAGCTAAAGGAATCTTTCCAGAACAATGAAGAAGTCAGCTAGATGTCAGAATACTCTGGAAGCCTCTACTGATTTTGCTTTCAATACATCCACAGTGCATGGATTGCAAGGCCCATCTTGCAAATAGAGAAGATAAGTAAATAAGTAAATAAATAAATGGCATATTTAGTTTTTGGCTAAAGCTCGTTATCTTTATTTCCGCAATAGATCCAGTAATATCAAGATTTTCAGAGGATGAGAAATAAGAAGGGGATTCTAGATACCTGTTATTAGGGCCTTAATGGCTTCAACTGACACATCCAGACTGATAAAGAAGCTTTAAGAGTAAACATTACCACATACAGCTCCTTTATTTGCTGTCTCTTTCAGGTGCAATGGCTGATCCCTCTAACCCAGATGATTTACTGCCTCAAATAAATGAAATAACTAGCTATTCACAAGGAATCTTTCTTGACCCGCTTTCTGTCCAGTTCTATTCTGCTTTAGGCATAAGGCTCCTATTCCTTCTGTAGATGTCCTTCAGAAGATGGCACAAAAATGGCACAACATGGCAAATGATGGAAACAGGAATGTTTCTTGTTTTGTGTGAGATTCAATTTAAGCGCCACAAACCAATATTCTTTTAGACAAAAATGTTAGCCTTAGGAAAAGCTTAATTACTCCTTTCACTTTTTCAGAGCGGTGTTTACTGTTATAGATCAGAATCTGACAGGGTATTGCAAATGCTGCTCCAAAGAGTGAGACTTCCACAAAACAAACTCATGAACAACATTTCTCAGAACAGATGCCCCATAAGTGACAATAAACAAAGGCAGTCTTTCTTGGAGTGTTCTGCATGAACCAGAAAATACATTTTTTCACATTTTTACTGAGTATGCAAGACTATGTCTCACACATGAAGAATTTGATTTAGTTCTCTGGCTGGAAAGAAACTTTAGGAAATTAGCGATGGCTCTGCAAATGGAATTATGAAGCTGTAAATCTCCATGAGTTAAAACAGAGTTTTGATAAAACGGTATATCATACTGGTAATTCTGGGAACATATTCTTTAACAGTCACTTTATGAAAACAAACCTTTGTCATTGAAGAACTGTCAGAAAGCAATAGGCAGGAGATGAAATCAAACACTAGAGAAAGGAGGACAGCAAGGCATTCTGCATAGCAACCAATAATGGCAGGAAGAGACAGGAATACTTTAAAGGAGAAGAGAAGCAAATCTCAGCACCTCAGCAGAGTTTTGCTCTTCCACAAATACCCTCTCAAGTTCTCAAAACTCCCTTGGGTATGGAGTTTTATAGGTACTGCAGTATTACTGAAATCATCTTGGAGGACACTGTTCCACAGCTACAGATATTTAAGGATGTAGTTTGACAATACCTTGGCTTCTTGAACAAAGTTACATTAGGAAACTTCCTTCTTCTGATGATTCCTTTGCAATGCCTCCCAAACTGCAGTTTCATTCATGCAACAGTTTCTGGTATTAAAATGTAAACTAGATCTCAGAAATAACCTGGGTTCAAAATGAACCTCCAAAAATAGAATGCATCAATGGAGAAATGTTGAGACATTACTTTCAAAGCCGTTATTTCTGGCTGAAGAATGACACCAAAACTTTTCTTTTAAGTAAATGCTTGAATAAAAATCAGGAGATAAACTGAGACGATTATATTTTTAAAGTTGTTTCCTGATTTTTGAAAGGGAATTTCCAAACAAAAGTAATTGAAATTTTTGTAAAGGGATTTTTTTAATTTTTTAGCTTCTTAAGGTTGGAAACAGACAGAGGTCTTCATGCTTTATTTTCTAACGCCTCTACATGTGAGGTATTAGATTGTATCTGAATGAGATTTTTCTTTTTTTTTTTAATTTTAATTATGATTTCAGTATTGTCAAATGTAACAGAAATGAAACACCATCTTCTACATTGCATCCTGACAAAAATGAATATAAATTATTTTAGGAGTGACAATTCCCAAGTTTAATGCAATTCATAATTGATTGTTCTTATTTTTGATATAATTTCACTAAATCAAAGGTTTACAGAGAGTGTGGCCGCTGCGCTAAACCTTGTTCAGATTAACATCTCTGAAAAATATGTATATCTTGTAAGCACAAACAGGCTTTACTATTTTTCTTCCATTATCTATTCCTTGAGGTTCTATACCCAAGCAGTAGACTAAAACATAAATTCCATATATAAAATTAGCTGAAAAGTGTCATTTTTGATAAAATATACCAGATGTCAAAGACTATATTGCCTAAATTGCAGTTCTCTAAACGTAAATACAGAACTTGGAAAGCAGAACTGCTGTATTTTATAAAGAATCACAGAGTGTTTGAGATTGGAAGGGACCTTTGGAGATCATCTAGTCCGACACTCCTGCTCAAGCAGAGACACACAGGGTTGTATCTTCCTCATATGGAGATGGAACTTCCTGTGTTTTAATTTATATCCATTATCCCTTGTCCTGTCACTAGCCAGCATGAAAAAGAGTTTGGCTCCATCTTCCATACATTCTCCCCTCAGGAACTTCTTCATATTGATCAGATCTCCTTTCAATCTTTTCCAGGCAAGAGAGACCTAGATTGCTTAGTCTTTCTTTATACATTTATGATTAAAGGATACCATAATGTTTGCTGAACTACTTGGGGTTAGAAATGATAAGATTATATGCATGTGTGTGGAAGTAAAAGGAGCTGTAAAATACAACCTTCAATTATGTCTATTCATTTCAAACAAGTGAGTGTATTTTTCTTGTTCCTCTCACATTGTTTCCAGTTCTGTGATGTGAAAAAAAGTCTATTTCATTTCTTTTTAATCTTCATATACAGGCTTCCAGAATAGTAAACAGTAAATCAGAATAGTAAATCAGAAAAGAACCACAGAGGTTTTTTTATAGATTCTTTTTTTCTGTTCTTACCTATGGAAAACTGCAACATTATTTACAGCACAGCAAACTGTTTAGCAAATAAACATTACCCTCTGTTGGCAAAAAAACAGGTTTTATCAAATTTTTAGATTGCGAGATGCAATATGAAGTACATTATCAAACTCTTAGGCAAAGTACGTTTTTAAGAGTAAATAAAAGATCTGTAAAAGTCAAAAGTGCATGTAATATTACCTATTTAAATTACTCCTTTTTTAATAATGAAATCAAATTAATACAAAAAAAAACTAGTTGTTGACTTGCAGATGAATACAGCACAGCCTTTGTAGAAGTACACAGAAATCACCTGTAGAAGTGCTTATGCTAAACTACATGTAGGCCCATAAGACTGTAAGGCTTTCTTGTAGGCTCTCGTGCAAGTGTTTTTGACCCTTGAAGGAAACCCTCCCATCCAAAACTGGGACTCTAGCCATGTCCTGTTGCCAGATGATGGGGAAAGTAGGTCATATCAGATACTACCGCTAACAAAGAAAATGCAACTTTTACTCATAGGGTTCTATAAAAGTGGGACACTATTACAGCGACTTTGGAGACCTCACTTACTTATGGGTGGACGCACTGCGTAAGACCTTCCAATTGCTGGAAAGGCTCTGCATATCATCACTGCAACAGGGGCTCCCCAGCAACTGCAGATGTGGGTGATGGACACATATTTGGGCAATTGGCAATGTATCTTAATCACTATTCTTTTGCTCATAGAGATCAGAGATTTGCTTTGCAGTAGGCCCTTTAAAAGCTTAGACCTTTAAGGTGGAAAGAAGATTCTCTTCATACATATATAAGTGGAACAGTTTGACAGTTTGCACTTGTAGTTCGCATGCAAGAGCATTTTATGTTATATTATCCTTTATTTTTATGAGAAAATACTGCCTTCTATGTGCCAGTTGCTCTGCAAATGATGAAGACCCTACTGCAAAGAGCTGGCACTTGTGAAGAAGAAAATAATAATAACACTAAAAAATCTTGTAAACTGTCCAGCAGTTCCATCCTTCCTCTTCTCATACTGTACCAAAAATAATTTCTCCTTTCGAGAAACTCTACATACTCTGAAAAAAAAAGGAAGGAATAAGCCACGTAAAAAAAATCAAATTAAACTATTCATTGGTCTCAAAATCTATCTCCTTCCTTCAATTTCTCTGTCAAGAATTTGACAGCGAATGCTAGATGATCTCAAATGCTCGCAATAAAAATTGATAGTCCTAGCGTGTTAACCTGCAGCATCCTCTATTTTTCTTAAGAAAAGCAAGTTAGTATCTTAAAAAAACAATACAGATATGTTTAATATCTGTACAATACAGATAATGACAACTAACTCCATTTTAAAATATAAATGTCTGAAAGGTTTTTACATTCCCAAACATTATAGAACTTCTGTGCTTCCTTTTTTTGTTTCTTTTTCTCCTGATTATTTTTCTGGCAAGTTTTTAAGATCCATGTATTTATCTTTTCAGCTTTTCAATTTTTGTTATCAGAGTTTTCTTACTCAAAATCATACAATTGCAAACATTTGGTCTGGTGCTACTAAAAAGAGATTTTACAGAAAATCCTAAGATCTGAAAAGATCTTTTAGTGTATAGGTAGAATAAGAATAGAATAATAATATATAATTTATATAATATATAATATATAAATAAGAATAGAATAATAATATATAATCAGAGCTTTTTTTGTCTTTTATATGCAGAGTATTTTTGTTTGTATACTTATATATTTACATACATTACACATTATATATATGTATTTAAATAACTCTGTATTACCAGACATGATCTTTTGCAACCATTATTCACCTTCCCTGCCTTACCTTGTAGAAAATATCTTACAAAGTCCAATTGCAGATCGTACCATTATCTATATATTACTATCCAGAACTAACTAAAAGACTTGTCAATCTATCTTTCTCTAATGATAAATTCATTTATCTGTATTCATGTAGGCACAATGAAAAACCATAGCCCCAATCAAAATAATAGTGCAATGACAATAGAAGCTATTTCCCTGCATCCATAGTTATCAGACTGTGTTAAGGCTCTGCCCTGACATTACAAAATTTGTAACATCATTCTCAGTATCTCTTGAAGTAAAAGACAAATCAATATTCAAGGACTTTAAAATTATGAATATTGATCTGAGTTTGAAAACCCAATTTTCAGCATGAACTATATCACATGTAAGGAACATGAGAAACTACCTAAGGAAATTTTTAAAAGATTCATATTTCATTTTCTTCTCCCATCTTACATATTTATATACACTTTTACTATTTATTGATAGAACTATTCCCTCTGTATTTTCAGTATTATGAAGGTGTTTATATTCTGCTCTTCATTGCTGAGATCCTTATCAGCCTACCTTTTTTTTTCTCCTGTTTTTATGAGTTTGTACAGTTAATAAAAAGTGGTCTTAAATGAAAGGCATATATAATTCAGCTAATTGCTTCATACTACAGTAGTTTGCAATGACAACTTATCTGTTTCTTTTCACTGTAACATCAAGGAAACAAATAAGCAGTTTTCATACATATTGTAGAATATAAACATAGCAGAGCTCAGTTTTTATTCTTGTGATTAATAGTTCAAATAACCGGGATAAAATATATCCTGTTATATAAACACTGTTCCATTAGTCCACTCATTTAGGTGTGAAATACTTTTAAGTTGTGGTGCGAAAGGCTGAAATATTCTGCTTGGATCAAAATAGCAAGTGAGAGAGACCCAAAACAAAGCCTATTATGTTTTAATTTCAGATTGTTTCCATTCTAAAAGTACTACAAACACAACTGTACTTTCTGTGACTTGTTTATTAATGGGCAAGAAAAGAAAAAAAAAAGAGATTGGTTTTATTCAGGTAGAGTATCATACTCCAATGCACAACCACCATCCAGCAAATTCTTCATTAAGAGAGATAATTACTTTAATGAATATTAAATGCAACTTCAAATTCACATTCATCTTTATTTAATGCAGGTCTGAGTCAAGCCTTAAATGATGGTTCTGCAGTGAGATCTCGCCTTTCTGATTATAGTTCTATTTGGGATTCTCTGATTTCTTCCTTTCTTCTTCCTTTTTTATACATAACCCCACAATGTCTTTCATATCAAATTCACAGTAAGAATTTCCACTGTTTAATTAATCCAGCTTTTCTGAATCCCAAAGAAGCATGCAGAATATTTGGTGATAAAATGATAGGCATGGAAATGTGTACGGAGACACACAGACAGCTTTAGAGTAGTTTTCCTAAAATCAGAATTGGTACCTCCACCAACTGAATTTCCAAATTCAGTTAAACAGATACTGAAAAATATACTCTGCCTTATTTTTAGTTCTTGTGTTTCTACACACCAACATCAGAGTTCTTTATAGAACTTGAATTTTCCCACTTGCTGCACAAAAAATAATTCATGCTTCTCAGCATATCAAAAACTTCCTCAATAATGTCCTCAGCTTTCTCTTTGTGTTTAAAAATTACTGGGCATTAATCCAGGAAATAGAAAGCAATCTTTTTAACTTTGGTGATCAGTCTTTATTACCAAAACTTCTATTCTCAATACTTGATACGAAAATTTCATAGAATTCTGTAGAAAGTAGTTGCCTATTTTGCTGTGATTTTTGAATATAACAGCATTCATCTATCGTTAAGCATTGTGATTTCTATGTTGCTGCAAAGATATTAACCCTTTTAGGAAAGAAGGTATCTAAATACATATATGTCTACAGATAATTTTTTGAATCATTTCTAGCACATTTGATTAATACCAGAGATGTTTCAGTTTTGGAAGGTGGCTTTATTGGAATAGAATTTTTTTCCAGTTTAAACAGGCAGGAACAATGAATTAACTTTATATTTGGATCAAGATTGAACCAGTGAAATATTCTTTGTATAGTATTACTAACTCTCCAGAATATATATCTGATTTATACTTATTGTCTTCATTAAGTTCTCCCCTCTTCTGCTGACTTTCATTGCCTTTCAGCCTTTCATTAGTTCAGCTTTGTCATTCCATTCATGTGTGATCTCTTCTCAAACTTCTATTTTTTGGTAATTATTAAGTTGCAGACAGATTAAGAGTTTGATAAATAAAACATAATGATACCGTAGAACATTTCCTGAAGTTAAGCTCTTTCTGAACAGGAGATTTGCACAGATTTTCTCTTTTTTGATGTCCATTGTGGATATTGCTGACACAGCTGTACCTGGGTAAGGTGAAAAGCACAGAATATTGGACATTCAGCTTCTAACCAACCATGAAATCTGAAGGAAAGAGGTGGTTTACAGAAAAGAGAAGTCGCTTCACTCCAAACTTTTTCTATCTTCATCGAACATGGTAGGCTTTTTATACCATTTGATGAAACAGCTTCTGTGCAGCCTTTCCCGTCTATACATATGGGCAAGTTTATAACTTGTCCAAACTTTAATTTCTGGAAGTGCAGAATGGACATAATAATATACAACGATCCTAGAAAAATATATTTTAAAAAGGTGAAATGAGAGATGCTGCAAAAATATCTTGAAATTATCATTATTAATTTAGTTATTACAAACCATAAACAGTCCCCTAAGCTTTTATTCCTTTCCTTATATCATTAATTTTTGTAATATATTTACTCTCAGTAAATGTGATCATGTAATATTAATAGCCATGGTTCAGTTTTAAATTTCAGAGGTTAGAGGAAGTTATTTATGCTCTTACAAAATCTTGGAAATAGATCTTTCTATTCTTCCTAAAGCAGTTTCTGGAAAATGAGAAGTCACCATGAATAACCTATTTCCAAACTATTTGCTTTGTAAGAATGCTAATTCTCTTCTCTGCAAAACAGATCGTTTTAATAGGCAAAACAACTTGAATATGAACTTTCTGGTTGCTTTCAATAAACTGATTATGGTCCTGTATAAACTAGTTCCAAATATGAAGATAGCAAGAAAATCATAAACAGAAGTTATTATTGAGCATTAAAGAACAAAGAACCGTTAGCTGATACTAGAATTTACTTTTCATATATTTTTCATATTTGAAGTCAATTTGTGCACACAAAAAATAGCATTGAATTTAAAAGACACCTTACTTTGTATCTCTTTTGAAGAACAAAGTTGGAAGCTGTTTGCTTTTGGTCAGGAAAACCCCACAACAAGACACAAAATATAGTTCTGCTCGACTGTGCTCCCTTAAGGGTTTAAGACAAGCTCTACTCTTTCTGGGAATGTATTGCCAAAAATAAATTTTAAAAAAAAAGGAGTAATGGCAAGGTAAGAAGACTAACGGTACCTTGTTACAGTGTACATAGCTGCCCACAAATTATTCAACAGCTGTACGACAATCATTCAGATGTGAGGAATTCCCCCTTAGAAAATCCTGACTGGAAGTTTTTTATTGATGGAAATAATTTTATAGGACAAAAAAAAAGAAAAAAAAAAGAGCATGTTTGGTTATATAGCTGTCAGCTTAGGAGAAGAAATAGAGTCAAAACCATTGCCAGTAAATCCATCAGCTCAGAAAGCAGAATCAAAGCTTAGAATCCTTTTTTTGACATGGGCTCTGGAGTTATCAGAAAGAAAGGAGGCCAATATCTACACTGACTCAAAATACACCTTTGGGGTAATATGTGAACATGGGGCAATTTGGAAGGAAAACAGATTGTTATCTTCACAATGGAATCCCATAAAGTACAGCAGAGAGATTATGCTGCTGCTTGAGGCTGTCAGTAAACCTAGAGACATAGCAGTGATGCACTGCAAGGCAGGACTTGGACAAACTGATGTAATCAAAGGAAGAAGATAAAGGGATGAAGCTGCGAATAGAGTCGCATTGTCAACAACCATAGCTTCCAGAGAGAATCTTCAAAATCAAAGCCTCTACCTATAGAGAAAAAGAGAACAGGTTGGCTAGTTTATTGAAATGTAAAGAGTCTGCTGATGCGTGGTAGGTAACTCCAGTTTGACAGTTTTGTGATTTAATCAATAATGAAGGAGTTGATGGAATGTACCCAACAAAATCATGCACATGGAAATTAAAGATCTAACTGAAACAATGAATTTACAGATTCACAGAAGAACTGATTTCTGAACAAAATAAAAGTGAAAAGAAAGAGAAAAAGAGAGAAAAAGAAAGATTAATATATATTTTATCCAGCTCCCTTAGCTGTATGACTCTTGGTGATTTCCATTAGAATTATGTCAGCTTGAGTATTTTGCGTGTGAGTCAGTACTATGAATGTTTTCTGTGGCTCAAGCTGCCTGAATTATTCCTAAAATTTTTGTTTTGTACTCCAAACCTCAAAGAAGTAGTCAAAACTGCTGTATTTCCCCTGAGTTGCATCATAAAAAGGTCAATGATATTCAGACAGTTTCAATAGAAGGTATAAATTATTCTATCAAGATTAAGTGAGAAATTGCTCATGTTTTTCTTTAGCAACTCTTTTAAAGGACCAGGGCTTTTGTGGGAACTCAGTGCTCATGACAATTTCTTAAGTTATTTTGTATGATTACCATTTTTTTTTCTGTGCAAATACCTTTAAATAATCCCTGATTGCAAGCAGTTTCAATCTTTTTAATATTCTGTCCATGGACTGCTACAGCAGCTAGGCCAATTTAGTATGCTATATGGAGTTCTGGCTGTCTAACTAGAGGAAAGATTGCTTTAGGTTCAACAGAGCATGAAGGAAGTTTATAGATTGCACTTTTAGGCTGTAAGTTGTTTGTTGTTGTTGTTGTTTTCCTGATGGAACAAGGCAGCCCTTTGTACTTGCTTCAGAAGTGCTTGAAAATTGTTGGGGAGTAAAAAAGCTTAAAAGGAGAAGCACTCCTAATACTGAGGTATAGTGTTTAAAAAGTCTGGAATAAAATAGGGATTCAGATGGAGATGTCTCAAGTACGGGAGCCAGTGAGCCATCCAGTTATTGTTAGCAGAGCTAACATTTGTCATTCAAACAGTTGTCTCTCTAGGAGCAGATTACAATGCTGAGCTCTATATGGAGCTGCGTCTTCTCAGAAACTGCAGCTGGCAGCACATCATCAAGCTGACTACACAGTGGCACTTTTCATGAACAAAGCCATGTTCTGCAAAGAGAATGGTCCTATCTCCCTAAGGAGATATGTTTGCTAAAGAGAAAAGTACGCTTTTATGCTTGCAGTGTTCCGTCATACTTGTCATAATCCTCTCTTGATCCTCTCTTTCATGTTGTGTCTGTCCCACAAAAAGGTTTCAAAAGCATAAACTCCATATTGCATTCTCTTCAGTCTGTGACTCCAATTTTTGTCCAAAAAAGAACATTTTGATGCAGAGAACAAAAAAGAAGAAAGTGGTATGGTGATCTGCCAGCTGCGTGAGTAAGAATAAATTTCTGGTCTTTTATTTTCATTTTTGATGGAAATATGGATTCCACTCTGGAGAAACCACTGATCTAATTGATTTGCCATTAAAAGTTTAGTTACAATGTCCCATTTGCTGGCTGTATTTCTTTTGGACACAGAAGTAAATAAACAAATGACTTGATGGCTTGCATGTTCTCTAAAAGGGCAAAAATTAAACCTAAACAAACCTAGACAAGCCACTAGACAATACTTCTCTCTGTTTGAAAGCCTCCTTTCTGTTCTAATCATCTTCCTTTCCTTTTGCTTCTTTAACTTATCCCATATCTTGCTTTTGTTTCTCTGCAAGGAAGAAAGAATATCAAAAATTTAACTACAGTTTTTTTTTCTAGAATGACCTATGCTATTAGTTTGCCATGGTCATAATCAAGAGCACTGAAAATAAAATGGTTAGAAATGCCTTGATTCCAGAATGTTGACTGACCATGAAATAATGTTGTTTGTATTGTTTGCCAACAGGTAATACTTATCCTCTTGTCATCAGGCTGATTTGAGCTAATTTGCACGTGCAAATAACAAAATTTAACTTGTTTAAGAAAAGAAAAAGTCTTCCATTTTTGCTTTATTGTATGCCTGAAAGGTTATGTTTGAAGATTAATCTCTCTGGCCTCTGTAATAAGCACTGCATATAATTGAATGTGTGTCCTACTAAGCTGTTACTAATTTTACAGGATGTACACAGTTTTCTTGTGCAGAATGACTTCTTCTTGAGCAGAATGTCATTTCAAATAAACAGTAAATTTTCATTTTAGTAAAAACTAACTCATGTTGCTTAAAAAAATGAAGAAGAAAACAAGGAAGATAAAAAAAGATAAAAAGGTCAATTGTCACCTTTTATAAGCTTTTCTAGAAGAATAACTTGATTTCATAAAGAATGCTGGCAGACTGGATAGAAATGGAAAGTTATTTGTTTTTATCATGGACTATAAATCCTTACAAAAAGAGCTATATTCTGTCAGTGATGGTTACTCCAAGGAGCAGGGGACTATTTGAGAGGTGAACAAATAGCCAAATTTACTGATGAAAAATCTTTTAATACCGTTATATTTGACCGAATCGCACTCCTGACCAATTGTAAATTAACACACTCTCCTTTCGTCTTTTTCTTATCACATGTTGCCATGCTGCATCAAATCATTGGGCATGACCATGAAGCTGACTGGATAGTTGTGATGTAATCCTTAAATCTATGTTTCACTTGCTTGAACTGGTTCTGTCTAGCTACATCAAAATTTTACTGTTACACTTGTCTGTTAATGGCCCCAACAATATTCACATTGGTGAATTCATATTGGTTTCAATCGCAAAACAGGTGTCTTGCACAAAATAGTTCTTCAAAGCTTAAGGAATGGGGTATAAATTCTATCAAGTTGATGATTTTTACGTAGTCAGTGTCAGACTGGTTTCCAAGGAGTGGCTAATCTAAAAAGGAACTTTATATTTCACTTTAATTTATATTTCACTTATAATACTGAACTTTAAATTTCACTTTCCATAAGAATTAATTTCTTATGGAAAGTGAAATTTAAAGTTCCATATTTCAGTGTTATGGGATGTTTTTTGACATCTTTCTTACTGCAACACTATCTTTGCATCTCATAAGTATATGAGCACACCTCTTTACATTTCATGACCAGCAGTTGTCATCTAGGAACGGATTTGGTGGGAATTTTATAGGCTCTGTAACCTTTTTCCTGTCTCTCTGCCTCCAAATTAGGACCATCTCACTGCCATGAATATCCTCCTGTAGCTACAAAGTTCCAATCACTATGATTGCTTATGGCTCCATTGTAACTTAGTCAGACTTTTGATCATGGTTGAATTTACCCTGGAGATTCCTTTGATGGGCACATTTATCAAATCCGCAGTGAGTTTAAGCAGCAAATCTCAACAGAATGTAGAAAGTAGAAATAAAAGCTTTGCAAAAAGTAGAAATAAAAGCTCTTAAAAAGTAGAAATAAAAGGAGAATGGAGCGAGAAAGATGACTCAGTTTGGCCTGAAATAAAGCATATCAAATCAAATCAATTGCTTGTCATTTTTAAAGACCTGAATACATGATTCCTGGAAAACAAATTCAAGGAAAAGATACAAGATAGAAAGTTCTTACAATTGCTGAAAATAGGAACTAATATTTTGCTAGATTTGCTGTTATATATTCTTATATGATAGAAATATGTATTGACACAATTGGAAAGAACAAAACATTTCTGATTTTTTTTTGCTCTGAGGCTGGTGCAAGAGTAGCACCCCAAATAAACTGAGTAGATTGTGCCATCTATTCCCATGACTCCTCTTTTGACTCAAATTTTCAATTTTAACTTGAGATTCAAACTGGTTGTTCAAGCTTGAGAATGTAGAGAGTGCACAAATACACATACAAACATGCACACATAGACTCCCTTCACAATAGAAGGCGGGAAAGTTTTAACTTTGCTCTTGGTAGATGTGTGGATCACTGGATATGCAACTCAAAGAAGAAAGCCCTCCTGCTTAGATCAAATTCTATCAGTTAGCATCATTTAAATGATAGGGAAGGATGAACTGAGGATCAAAATCATCACATGTATTAATCTTCATAGAAGATTTATGGCAGCGGCTTTCAAGGCCAAATAAAACCAGCCACAGAATTAATATCCATATCAGTTTCTTCTCTTTCAATATTTTATAAATGTTACAGGCAAAGTTAGCTTTTAGGGAAGTTAAAATTGGAGATTTTTGTCCTGGCTTCCTGCAGATTTGATGACTTTTATTATAATGCTAATAATCATGTTTAGCAGCTCCCTTGGTATCAGCCCCTTTCTTGTCCTTGATAGCATCTCTCATAGCATCCTCACAGTCGAGCTGATGAAGTAGGGACCAGAAAAGTAGACAGTGAGATAAGCTGAAAACTGGATGAACTAACGAATTTAGGGGATTGTGATCAGCAGCACCAAGTTCATGGGAAGCAGTCACTTGTTGCATAACCCAGAGGTGAACACCAGGTCCAGAATTGTTTGACCTCCATTAATGATCTGGATGTGGGAATGCATTCAGCATCCGCCATTTCACAGATGCCACAAACTGGCATTTAGTTTTATTGAGATAGACAGTAGTTTAAACTAGATTTAATGGCAGTCATTTACTGTATGGAGGACAAATTTCTACAGAATAACAAGGAGACCCTCCTGTTGAGTCCTGGAGTTCAGATTGATCACCCTTGTTTTCCAAGTTATTTCTCAGAGGAGCCTTGATGTGTCTGGATTCAGTCTTGGTCCCAAACTTGGTAAATGGTTTTATTCCTAAGGGATTACATTCATAATCAATCCTGGATACAATTTAGAAAAACTTACAAAGCTTTGGAAAGTTTCAGCATGCTAAATTCCATGGATCTGTTGCTGCTAAGTGTATCTTAGCCTTGAGGAGTGACCTTGAGAGACATCCCTGCTCAAGTGGAGATCCTGATGTGCAGCCCGCTGCCTTTCAAGGAGAGTTCAATAGGCTATCAGGCTGTCCCAGTAATTATGGGATAAGGTGATTGACTTTAATATTTTTTTCCATGTCAACTGAAATTTTGGTCCCCCAGCAGAATGCAGCCATTATGACTCTTATCCATGACTGTCTGAGTAGGGGAAGATATCAAGGAGGCACTATCAGATAATGCCATTGATATTTTGCTGTTGGTGTTTAACACCTGAATAGGGCTACATGTTTATCAGGTTGGCTGGTGAAGAAGCAAAAATGGCTGATATACCAAAGGGCAGTGATGGCGCTTAGAACACTGGCTGATTGGAGAAAAGTGCTGAGAAGAACCTCATTAAATTCAACAAAGGGAAATGTAAAGTCCTGCAGTTGGTGAAAAATAACATGATCTCGAAGGGAAGGGCTCTGGAGCGGACGCCCGTGCCAGAGCTCCTTGTCTAGAGGCGAACCACTGCGGCCAAA
>JAUBOD010000396.1:236127-246975 GCA_032353885.1 Nothura maculosa | reverse complement strand
AGGGGGGTTGGACTAGATGACCTCTAAGGTCCCTTCCAACCTTACACATTCTATGATTCTATGATTCTATGTTCCAGACCCCTGATCATCCTGATGGCCCTCTCTCCAGCAGCTCCACATCCCTCTTGTACTGGGGAGCCCAGAACTGGACACAGTACTTCCGACGTGGCCTCACCAGGGCTGTGCATAGGGCGACCATCCCCTCCCTCAACCTGCTGGAGACACTTTTCTTGATGCAGCCTAGGATCCCGTTGGCCTTCTTGGCCCCAGGCTATCCTGCTGTCTCATGGTCATCTTGTCATCCATCACGACACTCAGGTCCCTCTCTGTGGAGCTGCTCTCTAGCAGGTCAACCCCTAATCTGTACTGGTATCCATGGTTATTCCTGCCCAAGTGCGGGATGCTGCACTTGCCCTTGTTGAACTTCATGAGTTTTCTCACTGCCCAGTTGTCCAGTCTGTCCAGGTCCCTCTGTCTGGCAACACAGTCCTCAGGGCTATCAAGGCTTTCGGGTGAAGATAGCTTTTTTGTGAATTATGTTACCTTAATCAAGTAGTCCAGGCAAAATTAATCCACAGACAAATAATAATTTCAGACAACTTTTCGTTAGCCTGTGAACTGGTGTTGATTTAGCAGTATTTCTCAGCTATTTTTCCTGCCTAGAGTTACAGGTATGTCAGATGAGTTGTATACTGTATAGTATGATGAGAAATTATTTCACTTCAATTCAGTTCAGTTCAAGAAAAAAAGTATATTATTATATGTATGTAATATATAATAAAATATATATATACACATTTATAATTATAAAATAATGCCTATTTGAATTATAAACTTCTATATTGTATCTAGAGAGAGGCCTTCACGTTTTAAGAAAGAAGTCTTCTTTCTTAAGCAAAAAAAATCCACTTCAAACTTTTGAAACCAAAAACATGAAAGCATTAGGTGCAGAATTTGTTACTTATTATTTGGCTAAGGATATTTTTATTGCTAATAAACTACTTTCCAGGCAAGGGCATATTGTACAGAGGGAAAACAGTAAAATAAGAAACATTTTAAAATCATTAAACCAAAATAATATTTAACTGTAAAGCAATGTGCAAGTTAGCACAAACCTGTTCAACCTCCTAAAACATTTGGAATATTTTGAGTTTTAATTTTAATTCTAAAGTTTTATGTGTAAGTTACATTATACAGATAAGTGACAAATAGTGCATGACTAGGAAAGTACATACTATTCTGTGGGTTTTCAAAGATCACCTTGAAAGTTGCCCACTTGAAAGTTAAAAAAACAAGCTTCTTAGGGATGCATCATAGAGGTCAGTTGTAACTTCACCAGGTTTCATTTTATATATGTTAACTGGGATCTGTGTAACTCTCAGAGCTGTAATTTCCAATGTGAATATGGCACTACATTACAGGGAGCAGGGGAAAGGTCAAGTCAGGCTTTGAACTTTACAGATCCAGTTTATTTTTTCTTACTGTCTTCCTTGGGGAAAGCCCATCTTAATTTTAGAGTGGTAAATATAGCTGATGCCAAAGGCCAAGCTTCTTCAAACTTCTGACAGTCAGTTAAACCCTGCTCCCTCCAGAAGCTGATTCAGGGTCCATTTACAGCACCTCCTTCAGCTTATTCTGCTGTCAGATATAGGAGTTTAGGAGATCAAACACATCATGGTAGTATCTCTGTGATGTACATTTTCTGTCTTTTTTATTTAATGTTAGATTAGTGTACTTCAAAAAAGAGTGGCTCCAGTTCTATTCTTATGCCTGTTGAGCAACTTGAGAAGAAGAGCTGCCACTCGTAGGCAAGAGATTGCATTCAGAGGCAGAGTGGGTGGACTTGCAGCAAGTAGATGGAGGTTGGAAAGGGGAAGTAGCACTCATTAAGGGCTTGAGAATGAAAGGGAAGGAGAAATTCCTAGGAAATCCAAGATGAGGTGCAGTTTTGGCTGCAATAGTTTTAGTGATATTGGGCTGCATGGAAGCAAAGCTTGGAGCACAAATGTTTGTAACATGTTTGGGGGATTTTTTTTATAAATGAAAATTTTGTTTCTGTCCTATCTGATCTAGATGTCTTTAAGTGCAGTTTCTAAATAAAATTTTCCCAGTCTGCACTAGAAAAATGAATGTTTTTAACACTAAAAAAAGAACTTTAGAGTAGCCACCGGAGTTCTGTGCAACTGGATTTTCATCACAATGCCTCTAAGAAGAAGAATACACAAGTGTGCACACAGGTATACAGTGCTTCTAAGGGGAAGGGAAGAGTACATGGGTGATTATAAATCTACTAGTATAAGGTATTTTTTGACAACTGCATATACAAAAAGCTAGACAGATTGCAGCCTAGGCAGTTGTATTAGCATACAGTCACTCAAAGTCCATCTGCAAGTACCTCACTGCCATATGATCTAGTGTTTTTTATCTACTCACTCAGAGAAGCACATTTCTGCAATTCTAATTACACAGATCAATTACCTGACAGTTAGTTTCTTCATACGCAGGTCAACTTCTAGAATTTGCAAGAAGGAAAAAACTGAGGCTTATCTGAAATATCTGGTTCATGCTGCACTTGCAAGCAAACTGAAGACCAGTGTCACTTCTGTTATTTCAGGCTATCTCTACTAGCATTACAGTGAGCACTATGGATTAGAAAGGAGTGACAGGAGTAACATTTGTTTGTACTGGTTTTTCTTCGAGGATTTTTCCTGATATCAGAAAATGAACATAAAGAGTGAAATATTTTTATCATCATGAAACTACATAGGATTTGTAGTTAAACCAGACTGTTTTTTTCTGTAAGAGTCTAAAATAAACAGTGCCAGAAGAAATTTTAGTGTGTATGAAATAAGGTGAGTGTAAGGGATAGTACATACCAAATAATGCTCTGCAGGTAGAATGTAAGCTCTTGGTGTCCCTAGTTGAGCAGGAATGTTGGGCTAGATGATATCTAGAGGCCTATTCCAACCTCAACCTTTCTGTGATACAGAAGATACAGGTTTCTGTGGTAGATTGTTTGTATAGCAGATATTAGCTTAACTCTGAGGTAGGGAAAACTCAGCTTTCTAAAAGCCTGAGTGCTGCTGTCTCTTGGCAATACATAGCTGAGGTTTAAGGACAGCTGACCTTTAAGAACAACTCTGGCATTTTGTCACAAAGGGAGAGGCTTTTAATATGCAGGTTACTATTCATGGTGGGAGCCTGGTCTACTTTAGTGGCAATATGCAGATTTTGAAGCAAAATGAAGAACTGAAGCCTTTGATTTTCTGTTTTATGTATGTATATAAAAGTCTCCATCCAAAACTCACTGCAAAATGTACTAACTGCAGAGAGTGATATTCAAAGTAGAGCTGTATCCTTATGTGATTATCTGAATCAATATCAGCACCTGATTGCACTTTTGGGCTTGTGTATTGCTATTCCCTGTAAACCTGTAAAGACAGCTTTAAAAAGTGTAGAAGTAGTAAAATGTAGAGCGTATCCATGGTATACAGAGTAGGTATTTGCAGTGAGGCAATGAACTTTCTCTCAGTATGCATACAAATAGTAATACTATCCCTATAAAAGTCTAATAGACACTTAGCAGTGCTGATACTTCAGTCTTTTACATGGCAATGGTTGTGGTTTCAGGAGGAAATGAGGTGAAGATAGCTTGGCTTATATTCTTTGCAATTCATGTAAATGTGGTGCTTCTAAACACATAAGGATTCAGCTGATCAAAATCTCAATTTCCACATCTTAAACTTCATATATGATAATGGAGATTACACAATTTCCCTTGCTTTATAGTTCCTTCTTTGGGAGGTTTGAGGTAGCTCTGTGCACAAGCTGAAAAAACCTAGCTATTCATTGTGGAATCAGACATAATTTCTTGATATTTTACAGCTATACAATTAAAAAAAAAAGAAAAAAAATTACTGAGCTATTCCTTTACACAGTTCATCATCATTGAAATGACTGAGAACCTCTGAAAAATAATCTAGAGACATCTTGGTAAAATTCTGCTTTCTAGTTTGATGTAACTGGATTTTAATATTTTGGTAGTTGCAAAGGGCGATGTTGTAGGAGTTTACTAAAGGCCTCCTAACCAGGAAAAGAAAGTGGATGAGGTTTTCTACAGGGGACTTCAACTATTCTGATGCCTGCTGGGGTAATCACACAGCTAGGAACAAACAGTCCAGGAATTTCCTGCAGTACATTGCAGTTAACTTTTTGATGAAGGTGGCTGATGACCCAACAAGAGGAGAGGGCCATTGCAAGACCTGATACTAACAAACAGAGAATGTCCAGTTGAAAATGTGAAGGTTGGGGCAGTCTTGGCTGCCAGTGACCATGAGATGTTGGAATTCACAATCCTGTGATGAGGAAGCTGGGCAAGAAGCAGGATTGCAACCCTGGAGTTCAAGAGAACCAACTTTGACCTCTTCAGGGAGCTGAAAGGAATCCCCTGGGCCAGGGTCCTAGGAGGAAAGGGGATCCAGGAGGGTTGGACAATACTCAAGCATAGCTTTCTCCAAGCTCATGATCAGTGCATTCCTACAAGACAGATGTTGAGTAACTGGAGCAGGAGACCTGTGTGGTTGGGCAAGGAGCTCTTGGGTAAACTTAATGAGAAAAAGAACACATACATAACGAGAAAAAAAGACTAGATCACATGGGAAAAATACATGAGCATTGTCAGAGAATGCATGGATGCAAAAAGGAATGCTAAAGACCATTTGAAACTAGAGTTATCAAGAGATATCAGAGCACAAGGAAGGGTATATTCTATAAATACACCAGGAGCAAGAGAAAGACTAGGGAAAGTGTTGGTCCGCTGCTGAATGGGGAGAGAGCCTTGGCAATGGAGGAAAGAGAAAAGGCAGAGTTACTAAATGTCTTCGTTGCTTCTGTCTTTATTAAGTACCGATTAAGAGAAAAGAGTGAAGAGCAGTACTCATGGGAGTGTTGTCAAGGCTACTCTCCATGAGCTGCAGATCCCAGAAAAAGAGGTATAACAAGGAGACTGAAAGACTTTCTGCCGGTGGAGAAGGATTAGGTTGTAGATTATCTAGGCAAATTTGCACAGCTATAAATCTCTGGGCCCAGATGAGATGCATTCAAGAGTGCTGAAGGAATTGGCAGGGATTATTGCTCAATAACTATCCATCATCTTCAAGAGGTCAGGGAGAGCAGAGATGTTGCTGAAGGACTGGAAGAAACCAACATCACTTCAAAAAAGACGATAATCCCAGATACTGCATCAGAATAGGGATTGACCTGCTGGAAAGCAGCTCTGTGGAGAGGGATATGGGAATCCTGATTGACAAGAAGTTAACCACTACGCAGCATGATCTGCATCAGGAGTTTTGTCAGCAGGTGGAAGGAGGTGATCCTCCCCCTCTACTCCACTCTGGCAAAGTCACATATGGAATACTGTGTGCAGTTCAGGGCTTCCCAGTACAAGAGGGACATGGAACTTCTAAAAAGGGTCCATCGTCCAGAAAAAAAAAAAAAAGCAGCATCTAGCTTATGAGGAAAGACTAAGCAAGCTAGGCCTGTTTAGCCTGAAGAAGAGGCTAAAGATTGAGAAGAGATCTTATCAACATGTACCAATATCTGAGGGGAGAAGGTAGAGAAGACGGAGCCAAACTCTTCTCATTGGTGGCCAGCGACAGGACCAGAGGTAATGGGTATAAATTAAAGTACAGGATGTTCCACTTCCATGTGAGGAAGAACTTTTTCACTGTGAGGGTGACAGAGCCTTGGAACAGGCTGCCCAGGGAGGTTGTGGAGTCTCCTTCTCTGGAGATCTCCAAAACCCACCTGAATGCTACCCAGTGACCCATGCTGTGCCCTTGCTTCAGCAGTGGTGCTGGACTATATGATATGCAGAGGTCCCTTCCAACCTCAGCCACTCTGTAATTATATGAAATCTCCCAGAATGCTATTCTGATTAAGAGGTGCAAGTAGGTCTGGTGTAGTATGACTTCAGAAGTACAATTGCAGAATGGTGGATATATTAAGCTTGCTGTGTTCTCCTATGGAAAACTTCTATAAAATGTATTGATACCAACAAACTAACTGAATGAGTTTCTTAAGCAATTCTGCTGTGAAAGAGTGGGGGCTTTTCTTGTTTTGTTTTGTTTGGTGTTTTGTTTTTTGTTTGTTTTTTTTTTTGGAATACCAACTATAATTTCTAAGATCATGCACATATGGTTGATTTACTTTCACTGTGACTCTGCCATATACCTGCTTAGATTTCAAGATGAATTGAGCAAATAAATGAAGTCCTCAATTCTTGACAATACTTTCTGGTCTTGCCCTGATATATTTCTCTCTTTTATCACTTTTTGAAATCTTCCTATGATTAGTGGCATATACTAATATAACTCCCACTTCTGATGCAAGGATACATATATTGATGTATATTCAGAGAGAAAGTTTGTGATCTGGAAGAAGTTCACCACAGTTTCTGGTGGTGTAGTTGTCTGTGGCCATTTGCAGCTATTAGTGCTAACAAAAGTAATTCCTTGCTATTTCTCTAGTTTTCTCCTCAATCTATGGCTTTGATAAGCATACTGTGCATGATTTTTGCTACTTGCTCATGTAACATGTTACATATAACTTGCCTGTGCTGCATTGCTTTTGATGCCACAAGAAGCAGCACTGATTTCCCATATGTAGGATGAAATCTGTAGATACATAGATATACCCTGTCTGTAACCAAAATGTGTTTGCATTTTCCTGCCTTTTTCATGTCTTATCCTTATTGTATGCCTTCTGCATTTCTAAAAGTTGACATTCTTTTCTCTGCTTTCCATGGTAAATTTTCGATGTCTTTGCATTGATCATGTTGGTGTGAAGTTGTCAAGTTGATGGAGGAGCAATCCTCTTAGGGGAGTAGCTCCACATCCCATAGTTTTATGCTGAAACAGGTTTTTTTCATTTACTCTGTGAATCTGCAGTATACAGGACAAACATAGTACTCCTGTCAAAGCAGAAAAAAAATAAAGGCTAAATCCCAAGAGTAGCTTAAAAATGTATCCCTATCAGCCAAGCATATTAGGAAGTTTCTAAAAATGCTTATGTGCAGAAAAGATCATTTGTAGCATGGATGGTTTATTGTTGCTTTCTAAACAATGACAAGATCTCTTTTTCATTTGTGATATAGATGTTTTTTCCTATTATTGCTGCATAATCATTATGTTAGCAGTGGTAACTATTATTAATTGATAGTGATCATTTTTATGTTATTGGATAAGAACCAGCTAAGGATGGGATCTTGAAGTGTCAATAGCTGGATAAGATGAGAATGGTGGAAAGTCCCTGTCCTTAGATTGCAATTTGGCATGAGTCCTAGTTCTGTCTTCAGGTTTAGATGAGTCAAACGCAAAGTACATCTTCTGGCACAAGCACAGGTTAATAGCTGGAGTCTCCGGCAGTTTAGAGGACCTTGTTGGCTCTAATTGCCACATCAGGGTCTCAGCAACTCTGACAATTCATTACCCCAAGGTGACCACTTCAACAATGTGGTTCTTTGTGCATGAAGAAGATTAAAGAAAACATAGAAATTACTGTCAGAGTTGGATGGCTAGCATGAAGCCATATTTTACAAGGAAAAAGTTCCAAAGGTTTTCAGCAGCATGAAAATATTATGTCATATTGCTTAATGGTTGAACTTTATTAGTGACATTTGTAGTGACATATGATCAGTTCTAAACTTGCTGCCTGTGACCTTGTCCCACTCATATACCTTGTTGCTTCTCTTTCATCACTGCTAAAAAAAATTACATCCCCCAGTCTCCTAACCATCTTTTGGGATGTGATAGATCTGGGGGATTCTTTATCTTTCACTGGAGTGGTACTAATTTTGTGATACAGAAGAAACAAATTTGAACTGCCAAATTTGATATTTGTGTGTCTATTTTAATTAAAGTCAGATCATGTAATAAACAAATGTTTATTTATCCACAAGTAGAAAACAGTTCGCCATTTATTTGTATCATGTACTTTACTCACGCCACAAGAACTCATAAAACATCTGATCCTGAAACAATTATTTACCTACAGTATCAAGGTAACAAGCATTTGATAAATAGATGACTTACTTAATACATAAGCATTTGATAAATAGATGACCTAATAATAACCTAAACACAAATTAAGGTAAAGCATAGAGACATGGTGCTTTCAGGTATAACAACATTATTGCTGATTACTGTTAGAGTGAGAGTGAACTATTTGTCTTAATTTAAATTCTTGTTTTGGTCTATGTAATGTGGATGGATTTTTAGCTCACACTGGACTTTAGCCATCAGTAGGCCCTTGGGACTGTTCACAAATTTATCACTGCAGGTCTTTCCCTTAGCTTTCCATTCTATCCTTCTGCCATCCTTATCCACCTTTATTTTCTTGTAGAGCAGTTGCGGCTCTGGTCAACCACTTCATTTTTACCAAGAAAGCAGTATTTTTTGCCAGCAGCAACAATACGGAGAAGGCAGGCTACAATGATTGGAGGCTTGTAACATAAAGACACTAAAAGGCTATTCTGAGCTTTGAAAAAATCACATTCTCCATCTGTGGCAGCAAGGTTAATTTACACATTTTACAGGTGCAGAATACATATTCAGAGTAAGGTCATAATTGGTCCAAGGAAGTCTTAAGTCACAGATACCTGTGACTTATCTACAAGATCCTTTCTTCCAGCAAGTCTTCTATTCCTCTCTACCGTGGTACGGGGCCCCATTCCTCAGAAACACTGCTGTTTCCCCACTAATTTTCATGCAGTTGTTGTCATGATCTAGAAGCAGATTACTTTGAAGTTGTGCTAAAATACTTGATACAGTGAATTAATATCTCCTTAGATATTGGTAATAAATTGCTTGGTGTGAGATTTAGTTTTCAGGCAGTCTTAAATTTTATTTTTTTTTAAATATTCCAAGGAATCAAATTTGCATTTATAACACTGACTCAAGTTTTTATCTGTATTTGCTTTTATCAGAGCATTCTGCTCTTTCACATAATGTAGTTTTTAATTATCTGTAAGGCAATGCAAGTTAAATGGTTCTGATAAAAGGTAAATGCTGTTACTGATGGAATAATTTCAAGTTGTTCTCTGAAAGCTAACAAGACAATGGTGACTTGCGTATTTGACTAGTGGGCACTAGTCTGTTCTTCATCCTAGGTTTGACTTTTAACTACTCTCCTTTGCTCTTTTTCAGTAGCAAAGATCTCAGGAGAAAGGCCAGGTTTACTCAGAAAAATTACTGTAATTGAGCTGATTCTGCTTTTGTGCTAAAGGAATCTACAGTTAATTTCAGTTTGTTGTTGAGAAGACAGAATTACAGATAAGTTTGCAACTTCCAGCTGTACGCTAATGTGTCCCAGGTGGGATCAGTTCTCCCTGATATCTCTTTAAGCAGTTTTCTAGTCACTGGGTGAAATTCATTTTATTAGTGGACATACTAGCTTTCTCTAAATTAAAAGCTTGTAGCCTACTAGTTATGATCTAGTATGATCTAGTATGATCTATCTATCTATGTCTGAGAAGCCTCTTTATGCTAGTATGGCCTGCAGGAGTCTTTACAGTTCTGAATTTTACAGATTGCAAGCTAGGTATCTCTCATATCTGTTCCATTGTTGCTAATGCCTTGGGTTTTACAGACAACCTGAAGACTGATGCAGCATGTTATTGAGGCTGAAAGACTCAGCACTTTACCTTGAGGATAATTTTTTTTTTACTACCTCTGTATGTGTAACTTGAACCTCTGTTTGAAAGTACACTTTCTTTTTTTATATCAAGTGTCTCTACTTTCCACTGAATTTACTAATATGAGCAACACACAGATCTACTGATATGTTTTAATTATTCCTTAGGTAAATATTGTTTTCAGACATATATATGGTTGATATATGTCAATAGCTAAAAGCTACTGCATAAAACTCTTTGTGATATGAATTCCATTTTCATTATTTCAGGGAGTTCTGAATTTGTTATTTTGTGGGAATCGCAGTAGTTTTTGGATTTTTTTTTTCCTTTTTTTTTTAATCACATTGCTGTTAACCACTTCTGATAGACTACCCAAGAAATAATAATCATAAATCTACTTTTTTAAGTTTAAATACACTTTTATGAGCTTTAAATTCACTTCACTCTTACCCAAGACACCTCCAATACATAAACCAGTAGTTGATAATTCTTCAATTAATTTTAAATTTTAGCTTCTTTCTATGACTTGACTGCTGACCCATTGTTGTGGAAAAAATGTAAAATGTTGCAGTTTGAAAGCTGTAGTGGCAGTGAGGGAGGGGAAGGAGATATCAAATTAGTATCACGTTCACAGTGTACGGACCGTAGGTCCAATTGCCTTCCTAGGAGCAAACTGAGTTCCCAAATAGCTTGATCAGCTATAAGCTCAATTCTGGCTGTATTGGATTCACGAACGATCTGTGGACCATAGGTTCGATCATCTTCCTGGGAGCGAATTGAGTTCCCAAATAGTGCGATCAATTATAAGCTCAAGGAGAACATAGAATCATAGAATCATAGAATGCGTAAGGTTGAGAGGGACCTTAGAGGTCATCTAGTCCAACCCCCTGCACACGCAGGGTCACCCAGAGCATGTGGCACAGGGCTGTATCAAAGCGGATTTGAAAGATCTCCAAAGAAGGAGACTCTACAACCTCTCTGGGCAGCCCGTTCCAATGCTCTGTCACCCTCACAGTGAGGAAATGCTTCCTTAAGTTCCTGTGGAACTTTTAGTGCCTCAGGTTGCAGCCATTTCCTCTTGTCTTATCGCTGTCCACTACTGAAAAGAGGCCAACCCCATCCTCCTCACTGCCTCCCTTGAGGTATTTATAGACACT
>JAUBOD010000396.1:219979-235752 GCA_032353885.1 Nothura maculosa | reverse complement strand
CACAAACAGTATGATTTATTCAAATGCAACATTTACAAAGCAGGATTCGGATGTCAGTATAGGAAATTCTCTACTACTAATGGAAACTTACAGCATAGATGACTGAATATGCCTCAAATGTCCTGTGAGCTTAAATCCTGCCTCTTTCAGAAGACACATGGAAACCTACTGCCAGTCATAATTTCCCTGAGCAATTGTGTTATAGTTTGCACCTCTTACCAGAAGTTTTGATAATCTGCAGCTATAGCTGACAGCCATGAAGACTAGAAGTCTTTAAATCCATTTTTTCTGCAGTGGCTTTCTGGACAGCATATTAGAATATGAATTTTGGCTACTTTGTCTCTAAAGACCTGGTGTTAGAAAGCAACAAATTTCAAAACACGCTTGTTAGACAGGCATTTATTTTTAAGGCCCTTAGGAAGGAAGACTTGGGAAAGCAGCAATCCTATAAAATACCTGTGGTTGTTTTCTAGCTATTTCTATATTATTTATATAGCTGTATCAAGAAGGACAGTTTTATAGTATCATTTAGCTACTGATCATGAGCATTTGACAGAATATTTTTTCTGTATGCTAGAATTATTTTTGACAACAGATTGTGTTTGGGTCACAGTGTATGTTTGATTACAAAGAGTTTACACGGAGCATCTATAATTTCATTATAATTTGGTTATACTTCTTGAGAAGAAATAATCAAGCAAACAGATACATTATGCTGCCCTTCTGCATGTCCTAGTTTTAACTGGTGCCAGTGTATGAAAATTACATCCACTGATGCCCTCTGCAGGATATGAACTTCTTGCATCTTCTTGTACATGAATACATAGATCTCATTTGTAGGTGGACTCAAAATAGGCTAGCCAACACTGAAAATAACTTGCAGATTTTGTCCCTAGAGCCAGACATGAAACAGAGAATATGCGGATTTCACAGATATATTGCAGTGCTATTAAGAAGACCATTGTATAAATGCATAAATCTCACTAAGAGGAGTCTCAGAGAAAGAAACTTCATTTTCTCTGAATCTGGAGAAGGAACAGTGTCTGAAATGGATTCATCTGATCAATTATGTTTCTCTTGTTTATTTGATGTCAAGACATTAATGGCTCCCTGAAGTAATTCATAGGATTAAAATTTACAATCCAGTCTCTACAAAGCTAGGCTGTGACTCTCGTGCCAGATGGTGTAAGCTAAATTGCTGTCAACATTAGCACACTTACGAAATATCTACTGTTTGTGGAGAAAAGTAGAGAAAGTTGTGAGGACTAGCATTGGCAAATTGTTATTTATTTATTTATTTATTTGTGATGAATGAAAGTCACATAGAGCCTAGCAGTAAGTTCACTTTAATAGTGTGATCAGCAAAGCTTTTTACTCTTTTTATTTTATTTCACTTCTTGTCCTTTTTTTGTTACGTCTTCTTACTTTCACTCTCTCATATCTCTTTCTTAATTCAATATAAGGTGGGGCTAATGATTTCACTCACACATGCACATTCACAAAAAAACCCTATCAGAGCTTATATGAAAAGGTGAAAAGTATTTGATACCAATTAACTGTATGTCTGAAAGTGTATTTTCTGTGTATTTTGAAGATAGCAAAAATCTAGTTGGTAGGTAAGAAGCAGTGTTGGTTCACTGTGCTTGCTTAGGACTATGTAGTTTCTTACCCCATATAAGACATGACCGTGATGAAGATGGTTTCTGTATTATGGTTGTGCCAAAATAAATCCAATAGAAAAAAATGCTCAAAAGTAATAGCCCTGCACAGATCCACATATCTTCCTCATATTTACATAGTTCAGGTAATGGGAATACTCAGCCTACTTTAGGAATAAAATGTGGAGTGATGAAATGACTTAAGGATCACATAGCAAGTCTGCCGCAGAACTGAAACATGACTCCAGGTTTCTCTAGCTCCTAAATGTGTGATTAGATTAGATGATCACCTTCACTGGAGTCACAGGGAGCAGAAAAAGCAGCTGCAATTATGGCTTAATACTGTTGTCCTTTCTTGACAACTTTCCAAAATCACTTTTAAAACTATACAGTACACTTTCTGTTTTCTTTGCTTGGTCTGATTTTTTTTGCAGTTGCTGCTGAGTGAAGATTGCATCTCCATAATGTTCTCTTGTGTCAATTCAGACTTTTCCTTATGTACAATGCATTCCAAGTGTTTGAACTGACTTTGTCTACAATGACAAAAGTTTTCCAAAACTGCACCACGTTCCAAAATTGCTGTCACATGACTCATCTCCTGAGGACCTCTCTCCCTTTGCTCTACTCCACATGCTTCCAATGCAGCGGTCTCATTTGCCTTCATCATAGCTCCATCGCATAGACTTATTTTTCAATGAGATGATAGGGATTAATAAGTAAACAGATTTTTCAATAAGTTTTTCAATTGGGGAAAAAGTTTGCATTATTTAATATTTCAAATATCTTTCTTGAAGTGATTTTCAGTCTGTAGACTGAGATGCTGAGAACTTGATCCTGCAAAATGTTGAATCCATACTTTACTTCCTGGCTGCAGAGTACAGAATACAGCATCAAAGAGGAATAAATGCTAAATTCATTAGCATTTTGTGAAAGTGCAGATTGGATTCACTTCTGCAGGAGATCAGTGCAACTTTGGTAGTGAAATTGCTAAGAATCTTGTCTCTAATGTATACTTAAGTTCCATTTATCTAACTTTTGAATGTATGTGGCTGCCCTTTGGCAATTATTTTTGTTAATTAAAAAACAAAAAATGAGAAACAAAACAGCTAATTCCAGGTCTTGGCCAGACAGAAATGTTTTACCGATAACAAAGAATATGTGGGTAATGCATTTCTAAATGTACCCAAAATGTGACAGCATATGGAGACATCAGTGCACAAAAGGTATATCAAATTCTCTCTTCAGAAACCTGGGTAAGCATGATGGAAAAAAAAAATCATATTGCAATTCTTTTCTGTATGTCAAAATTAGCCATGAATACTTCCTCTTCTTGATGAAATCACTATTTATAAGCCATTTTTCATCAAAACCATTTAGATGGTAGATGATCACTGCAAATGACTTCGCCACTAGAATCATAGCTTTGGCATTTTTCCTTCCTTTGCAATATTAAAATTGCTTTGGAAGGTATAAACCCAGCTTTACATGGATATATGTATTTGTAAAAGCTCCATATTTTAACTTCTTTGTTAATAGTGAAGGACACATTTGACAGACTCAGGGAGAAATGCCACAAAATATTCTTAAACGTGAGCTGAAATACTTTAGAAATAAATAAATATTAACTTTACAGGAGTTTATTTCAGATGATTTTCTGAAAATATTATGTTGACTCTGTGAAAAAAAATAAATATTATGGGGGAGCACACACAAATTATTCATATGTACATGATGGAAAATTATTATTGACGTAAAAATATCTATAAGCCTGAAGTTCTGCTAGCTATAACAGTAAAATCATCTGACAAATGTCATCTGAAAAATTAGAGGTATCTGTTAACTCTCTGCTATATCATTTTGTTATAGACAATGAAAATTTTGTGTTACATTTCAGGGAAATTATGTGGCTTTTTAAAAAAACAGTTTAAAAATTTTCAAGGAATAGAATTCTATAATTTCATTAACGACTTCCTGTTTTAAGAGTAATTGCTAACCATAATTATGTTCCCATATTGTATATCTGTGACTTGACACATTCTCAAAACAAAACCATTGCTATCTGTACCATTCACCGAGCTCTGTGGAGATAAAAGCCTCACCAATCCTTCTTCTAGATGCAACTTCTTTCATAGTGATAAAGTTAAAGCATGGAATGGAGGATTAAGAACAGGTTTTTGGAGGTTTTTTTTGTCAATTTTTGTTGTCAAAGATTAGGAATTTCTTCGTTCCCTGATGTGTTTAGTATGCATGACTTTCAAAAGAACTTAAATGCCTGCAAATGTTTCATAATTATTGATTCAAGTGGGAAAGCAGTTTATTTTCATTAACATAGCTCCAGTACATACATTCACAAGTCCATTGGAGTGCTATCTATCTACTGCAAATCTGCTGTTCTGCAAAGAACAAGATCTCGTTTCCTTTTTTTTCTTTACTGTAGCACGTTTTTTTTACCGGCTGAGTCAGCTCATTTGACAGTTATATCTAATTGCAGATGCAGGTAAAATGGAGTAGCAGAATAACACTTTTATTTTTTCAGAGTTTAGGTATCTGCAGTGGTGAATATTAAAGGAACACTGATAAGTTTTACAATATGTGATGATACTTTTCTAGTTATATATCTGTGCTTACACATTTATATTAAAAAATAAAAAGCCTGGGTTTCATTTTGTACATTGATAGATATGAAGGATAGGAAGATTAGTTTTAATTAGATATTCAGATCAACTTCAATATTACATTTAAACTTTAAAATAAGAAAAGAAAGGCATAGTTTAATATCCAACTCTCTGCCTTTCCAAGAGCCGGTTAATACCAGAAGTGACAATGCTGCAAATTTTTGTGAGCAAACACGTTGCTCATGAAATAGCAATTTGATGATCCAAACAATTCTAGCAGGCAATAATTTCAGTTAAAGTTATTAAAAAGTATTTTTAAAGTTTGAGTGCTTTCTATGCCCTTTTCTTTCTATGCCCTTCTGTGACATACATTAACATTAGCAAATGTAAAATGTTTTATTTTCGTGTAAATGCAATCATATATTCACTGCGTATATTTTACAGGAATTATTATTATTATTCTCTGGAATACTCTATATTGCTGTCTTTGTATCTACATCTGTCTTGAAGAATTACTTAAATCAATGGGACTCTTTATGGAAAGAAATATTCCTGAACTGAAATCTGATGCAGAAGGTGATTTAGGTGTGATAGCTGCACTCTTATTTTCTCATAAGGAAAGGGCCCATGAAATACCTTGGCATTCTCCAAAGTTAACAAAATCATACAGTGCAGAATCCAACTTTGCAAGAGCAATAAAGTAACAGTCATTTTTTACCTTTTGCTATGGACTGTAAGACACGTGCTTGTTGGGTCAACTGGGGAAAAACAGACTAGATGGGTTGGATAAATAGGTTGACAAGATGGGTTGACTAGATGAACTAGATGGGTTCTGTATTGCCATGGCACAAAATCTATGGGCAAAGAGCTATCAAGAGCAGATTTCCTTACTGCTATTCCCACACCTTGTGTCCACGCCTCCTGGTGAGGATGGAGCTCCTCTCTTGTGCACATCCTCTGCTGGCTATTCCCACACCTTGTGTCCATGCCTCCTGGTGAGGACGGAGCTCCTCTCTTGTGCACATCCGCTGCTGGCAAACGATGGAAACGGTGGTTCTGGTTGCACATTACACTCTGATATCTGCTCTCGGCTTGAGTGGAAGTGTTAAAACCAATTTAACACTGATATGCAGTGAGAAAGAGGGGAGAATATTCCCAAGTGTGAAACTGCATAGCAATTCAGGCTGATATGGTGCAGCAGGTTCCAAAGAGGAATCTATTTCTGCTGGAGCAAAATCAATTAAGAAAATAAAACCCTTGTTAGTCCAGGCAAAAATTAGGCATAAGATGAGATTCTGTAGGGCTGAGAAAGGTTAAGTGGGGGGAAAATAATTGAAAGTATGACTTATTCTTGTGGGCTAGAAAATATTAAAAATATGACTTATTCTTATGTCTGACCCTGAAGAGTGTTTATTTAATTTCAGCAGAAACAGGAATTATGGTAGTCAACACAGCCTTTTTATTGTAAAAAGCAATAATAATAAAAAGAGATATTATGAGATTTGAAATAAAATGTACTTTTTTAGTTTCACTTTAATTAAAAAATATATGGAAATAATTTCATTAGATTTGATAGTCTAGTTCCTTCCTTCCTTCCTTCCTTGCAGTTACACTTGCACTTACACTTACACTTGCAGTTTATAACTGTGATGGCTATCAATTGAAAAGAGCCATTTAAAGGGACTTCTAGAAATTCATTTTTATTCTTTTCCGAATTTGACTGTTTCATACAAGACTGCCAAAACAACTCTTTATATGCTTTTTTTTTGGCAGTATAGCTGTGATGGTATGACCCATATAATTATATTCCGTCACATAGTCTCATGGTATGTAAGTATTGCTTGTCATGAACAGGAATGGAATGGGAACATTTAATATATTTACAAAGTTCCTTTTTTATGTTATTAACTTAAGCTTTCATATATGAAAGCGAAGATCAAGTGCTGAATTGCAGATCCATTCATATATAAAATGAGTGTTAGTTGTGAATTTATTTACACTTAATCTATACTTTCAAGTGTCATTAAGTATGAAGTGAAATGACTTGGTGCCTTGTGTATCATGAAAACAAACACATAAAAGAAAAAGAAAAAGCAAGGAACTTCAAGGGTACTCTTTATCTGACAGTAGCAAGACATTCCACTAATATTTTTAGTCACCCTATTTGTTCAGTATTTGGATTCTTCCCAGGTCCATAGCTCCCTAAATTCATGTAAACTACGCTAACCAGGTGCAAGGTATATTTAGAAGAAAATACAAGAGTAAACTGAACAAGTCATCCCATTTTCCATATGTTCAGAACAAAAGGCTGGAGTGGTTATTTCTTCTTCACTAATATTTCTATTTCCAAAGCTGGCTTTTTAACATCATTGTTTTTTGGCCTCTTGATCCCTAGGATGCTAGATCTAAAGAAACAGTAATACAAAATTTGCATGCTAAAGTCTACAATATCACCTACTGCACTGACTGTGCAAAGTAATTTTTAGTAATGTTAAAGGTATCATGTGAACAAATCCCTGAAAGTGCCTTTGTCTGTACGAACACAGAAAGGATACAGTTATTCAGTTGGGAAGTTAATAGTTTATCTGATCCATTACTTGGAATTTATATTAAATTTGGAATTTATTAAAAATACCAAAGTAAGCAGGATAAGTAAAACTCTGTAAAGCACTGGTAACTCTTCTGCTGTTGCTCTTTTATGAATTCAGTGCTGAAATTGATCCTGTCAATCACTGTTCTTCATGGAACCCTAGAGCAAGAATTGATATGTCTAAAACGTTGAGTAGTTGAAAATTTCAATTCTTCTTTCTTGATTTCAGTGTTAATTTTGATGTGATCGATCAATCACTTTATATTTCTGAAAGCCTACAACAAGGATTTGGTATCCCCACTGTTTCTCTCTCCTGATTTAAATGTTTCATATTCTCTAACTACTGTTTTTTATGCTTAACAGAATTAGTTCTGTTTTCTCGCTGGTCTTCAACAGAGCTCTGCAAGTTCAGGGCCCCAAATTGCTTAGTTGTTAATTCTGTCATGGATAAAGATTTAAATCATTTGACTTTTTCTCAAAAATAGTTTTCCTTTTGTCTCCCTTATCATTTTTTTTTCCTTTCTCTATCCTACAGAATAGTTTGCTGTTGTTAAAAATATCACTTTAATTACCATTTCAGTATATTAGATTCAAATCTGGCAAACCATATTTAGACATCCAGGAAAAATGTATTGTTAATGCATGTTTACTTTCCTGTCAATTTATTATTATTCGTAATTTAGAATTAGTTTTTGTTTTTTTCCTCATTCATCCTATGAATATGATGCCTGGATCTTTGCACAGAAGTAGAATTATTGATTTGAGAAATTTAGTTCCTGACAAAATATCTGGAAAAGAGACTATCATTACAGAATCATTCAATTTAAGAAAATAAATTCTTGTTATTGGCACATATACTAAAGACTATTATATGTGAAATCACAGCTTTAGTACTATAGTTAAATTAGCTTGAATTCTGCTGAAATATGCTTAATTGTGACAGGATATTGAAAAATCTAGTACCTTTATGATAATTAGTCTTAATCTCTCATATTATCTCCTTCACAGTTTTCATTCTGTTTTTGGTCTGTCTCTGTATTATGTCTCTGATCAGGGAATGGCAGAAACCGCTGATCAGTTACTGAACATATCTCATGATCATAATTTGGTCAGGAAGTTCGAAAGTGAGTTTACAAACAGAGTTAGTGGCAGATTTAGAAATGATTCCACATAGATATGTGTGATACTACACAACTGTTGTGCTATCCCACCAACTACACCACATATAACTATTTAATATTATTATTTGGCTATCTGTCTACAATCTTTGCTTGTACAGATGAAATATAATTTGTGTCTAAATAATGATGCTTTCAAAATGAACATCAATTTTCAAGTGTGCTGTGCTGTATGGAAACAAGTTTGTACAAAACCTCAAATTTGTGGTGATTATGACTGAATAGTATTTGCCGTATAACCTTGTGTCTTGTATTGAAACTGACATTAGCAATGCTAATGACACAGTGTGAGGCTGGAAGTCTTGGTTTACACCATAACATTCATGTCAAGTCTAGGATTTTTTAATCTGAGGAAAATATGAGGTCCTACTACATTCTGTTGCGTACTGTCAATACCTAACAATGCATTATAGCCTTTCAGAATTACTAATTTTTTGTTTATATTACACAGTCACTAAAAAAAGGGAGGGAAACTCTAATTATCACAGAAAACCTCTGTTAAAGTTGATTGTGGGTTTGTCTCAGTATTAACTAAAGGACCAAGAGTCACAGTTTAGACTTTAGATTTTATAGAGCTGATATGAACAGTAGTCACAGGAAGCATGACTTTCCACAAAATAGACTAAGAAGCCGTTTCTTCTGATATGTCTACCAAATATCTGCTTAAAAGTCTATGTGCATCCTTTGTCAGTCTGCCGAGAGACATACAAGGTAGATAAGGCTTGGAATTTTCAAGCATTTTTATGACTACTTATTTGTCATGACATTTTGGAGAAATACTTGATATCTTCCTCCTCAAGTACAGATTAAGACAATTTAAAGTCGAACAAAAACAGTCATGATCTTGACCATTTTCTGAAGAAAATAGCCTTGTCTGATGGATGAAAATTTCAAGATGACAGAAGAGATCTACAAAGGAGAAATGAATGGCAACTTGGACCTTTCTTCACTAAAATTTGTATTTAATTAATGACAATCAAATTTAAAATGGAGTAAATAGCTTGCAGTTCATTGTGCTACTGATATTTTTCAGTGTTCCTATAGAATACGTAGATAAGATTAAATTCCTTAAATTTTGCACTGTTTTGCTGCTAAATGCATAATATTTAACTGTGAGTCATTATTCTCCTGCTGTGACAGTCTGATTAATTCTTATAATACTAGCCAGCAATTTATTTTATCCTTCCACAACACAAGTCCAACTGAAGGAGATAAGTGGCTGATAAAAGATGACTGAGAACAGTTATAAATGGCTCAATTTAAAGGAATAATAAAGCAACCATGAGAGACTCAGAATACTATCAGTACATCACACATAACTAATTTAGTTAGAAAATTTTAGCAAATTACTTTCAATAATTTTGTTGCCAATCTGCTGTTTAAGCAGAAATTTAACAGTGAAATTCAAATGTTTAATTAGTTTTTGATTATGAGGTTTATTTTTACTAATTCTGGTCATCTCAATGATTTTCTCCATTTTTTTTTATAGTTAACAAGTAATTGTTTTGTAAGGAGCTTTCTTTTTCCCTTTTTCTGTTTTCTATTTAACACTTAAAATTGCAAACCTAAATAAAAATGATTTAGAAAGTACAACAAAGGACCAACAGTTCCATCCCTTACTAATCAACCAGTCAAATCTGAGGGAGATCTCCTTGACTAAAAAGGCCTGGATGGGCCTGGCTCAAGTCACCTGATAACTCATTTTGTTCTGTAGAAATAATTGCATTTTTTTAAATTAAAGAATTAATTTATGAGTATTCTAATAATGGTCAAATTTATCAGGCTTCAATTGGCTGTATCTTTTTTTTTGGAAGATGTTTTCAATGGATGGACCAAGTTCTCTTAGTCAGAATCCCATGGAAAGAGAATATTCAGAAACCACAACCACCTCCATGCAGATTTCATTGTAGGATTTCTGGTTTTGAACAGCTATTCTGTGTATGAGGACCCAAGTATCAAGAAGGAAAATAGTATTAAGCTAAATCTATGTGAAAATATTTAAATAAAATGTAAGTGAAAAACAATATACCATGCATTATTTTGACTTGCAAGGAATGAGAAGCATGTAGTTTATAAGAACATAAGCATTTTATAACTTAGATACACGTCCCCAAATAAAAATAGCCTTGTTAAGACCAAATAGCAGTTATCTCTGTTTTTGTTTATTATTCTGTCCTCAAAATACTATCCTCATTTAATAACACTTTTTTTCTGACTGCACATATTTGCCAATGCTGCATACATAAGGACTACAACTTTGGGAAAAGTCTACGTATGTTTGTCAAATTATATGTTTTTATTTTTCTTCAGCCAGCTACCAGTTGAGAACCCATAAATTCCTTCCCTCATTAAATTTCATCTGAATAATGAAATTATTGCAGCATTGCCTACTGAATTGTTTTTTAATATAGAGTAGTTTGCCATTCAGATAAGCTGTTCAGATACTGTCATGACCTGGTATATTAAGTCATCACACTTAAAAAAAATTAATTTTTAATCTTGCAGAAGCCTAGATCAGATAGATATGCAGTTTCCTTAAATTGTTATATCACCTTCTTCCTACGTGACTGTCTGAGTGAATTCATTTATAAACCATTGGCATCATTAGCATGCATAGTCTAATAAGAATGCTCTTTGTGTTGTGAGGATCACCCAAATTCTCCTGAGGCTGTTCCGGGATCTTTCCTGGAAACAGGACAGGTTAGAGGGCTGTGACATACCTTGTCTCTAGAGCTGTTGGACTACTGCTTTCAAATTCCTGAAACAGTCTTTTCAACAAGTTCTTGTTGAAAGAAGTGTGGCACTCTGAGAGAGTGACAGTGCCACAGAGGACTTTACCATCTTTACAGATGTGTGATCTCCTTATTAAATGCCTACTTGCCATGTCAACCAGGCTCTATATGCAGGTGTTAGTAATGGAGAAGAAGGGAAATACGTGGGGTGATCCTGTATCCTATAGAATAAATGTGACCTATATGTGAAGGGGTTTCCTGAAACAGAAACATAGAATGTGATAATGAACTGCTAAATCATGCTGTGTTAGCTGAAATGTCCAACACAAAGCAGTTGCCCACCCTAATAGCAACAGGATGCTCTTCTTTCATCAGGAGCTGTAACTGTTGCTATGGTGACAGGAGGAGCCTTACCCAAGGTGGCAAAGAATTTGCAGAAAACATATAGAATACAAAACACCTGATGAAGCGATGCCTTTCTTTACAAGAATTTATTTACATTATCACATATAGCAGCAGATTTAGCTTAATCCTCAATTACACAGTTACAATTAACTGAAAATATAAGAAAAGCTACTAATGATAGGGAAGAATCATCCTAATTATCAACTGTATGAACAGACCATAATTTAGATACCAATTCAGAGCCATGAAAATCTGTAACAGAACAAGGATCTGACCCAGTTTAACAGGTCCCATTCCTATTTTGTGCATTACAAAGATTTACTGCATTTGTTTTAAGTATATACTAAATATATTAAAAAATTCCCTTCCCTTTAATACTGAACTCAAATAAGAGGCAATGAAAATTTAATTACCATGTGATAAATGGGATATTCTTCATGGTGTTCGGTTGCCATGGAGATGTGCAGTATAGAAGAGAAAGACTATGTAAAAATGAATTGACAACCTTCATCCACTCCCTTAGAAAAGATGTCTTTCTCGGAAGTGAATATATCAGGCACTTGATTTCACTCTCACCTGCCAAGGAGGGGAATTACTTCATCAGTCCCAGTAGTTCAAAGGAGAGCTCACACTCTGCTCAACTTTTTCTGTGATTAGATGAATGACTGAAGCTTCAAAGCATTTTAATTGTTTATTTTTGTTTAATCTGATTTCAAAAGTCAGACCTCTACCATCTCTTGTAGACAACATAGTCCAGCAGGCCAATCTCAAAGCAAAGGAGACTGACAGTTGTTCCACATGTTTCTGCTAGAGATAGAGCACAAATTATTTTATAGAATCATAGATTCATTAAGGTTGGAAGGGACCTTTAGAGAGATAATCTAGTCCACATCTAGTGCACACAGAGTCACCTACAACATTTTATACAGAATTGCATCCAAGGAGGTCTTCAATATCTCTAGAGAAGGAAACTCCACAACCTCTCTGGGTAGCCTGTTCCATGGTTACCCTCACTGTCATAAAATTTTTCCTTAAGTTCCCATGGAACTTTTGGTGTTTCATTTTGTGTCGCTTTCCTCTTGTCCTAATGTTGACCACCACTGAAAAGAGTTTTCACTATTGTTAATTCTCTAACCTACCCTTGAGAACTGCATAAGCATTATGAAAAGATATATGTGCACACTTGTTCTTAAACAAAACATAACAGTACTACTCTTGATCATTTCTGGGAGCTTGGAGAATATACTTGGTTGAAAAAAGACCTTTCTTTCCTTCTCCCACTCAGGTATCAGGTTCTTTTCAGAGAAGACAAGAAAAAAAGTCACATAAATTAAATACCTTTCCAAAGCAGAGAGAGAAAGAGAAAGAGAGAAAGAGAGAAAGAGAGAGAGAGAGAGAGAGAGAGAAAGGAAGGAAGGAAGGAAGGAAGGAAGGAAGGAAGGAAGGAAGGAAGGAAGGAAGGAAAGGAAGGGAAGCAAAGGAAGGGAAGGAAGGGAAGGAAGGGAAGGAAGGGAAGGAAGGGAAGGAAGGAAGGAAGGAAGGAAGGAAGGAAGGAAGGAAGGAAGGAAGGAATCAGAATAATATTAATTATTACCAGTTTCAAATGTTCCCATCTGGTTTTATTTTTAATAAGATAAGCATTTCAAAGGATATCTTTCTATATTTTGAGGCAGCCAGCTTGATCAAGCACTTGAAAAGTGCTGGTGTACAGAATATGTGAAAACAGAAATTATTTCCCCAAAGTGTTTAATCTTGCTTTCCAAACCTACCTCCTCTGGTGACCTAATCACATAAATCAAATCAAAGTAAAAGGTTAAAAATAAAGTTCAGTTTTGCCAATCTGTGTTTGATAGTTTCTGCAAATTGGATTACTTTCTTTTAAAGAGTGAACTCATTCCACTAAATAAACATATTCTTCACACAGCCACTGAAATACAGACTATACTTTGTCACATACTTTGTACAGATGAACTTTCTGATTATTCATAACTCTGCCACCTCAGAATAGCTGATTGAAAAGCCACTTTACTCTAGAAAGCAATCACTCTACCACTACTTTCCTTTATACAATGACAATCTTAAGTGTGACTTACAGATCTGAAAAATACTGATTGTGACTCCATTTGATTTAGTTCAGGGGAAAGCAAAGCATGGAGAAAAGGCAGAAACATTTTCCAGAGGTGGAAAATGTCATACTCCTATATTTGTGAAGAATTTTCTTCCTTCCTTCCTTCCTTCCTTCCTTCCTTCCTTCCTTCCTTCCTTCCTTCCTTCCTTCCTTCCTTCCTTCCTCCCTCCCTCCCTCCCTCCCTCCCTTCCTTCTTCCTTCCTTCTTCCTTCCTTCCTCAGACCATAGCACATAATTCCGAAAGGCATACTTTGAAATGCGTGCTTTCAAACTTAAAATAAACAAGACCAATGTGATACACTAGTGAATTACTACTAAAACACTAGTGAGAAACTATTTAAATTAATAAATTAATTTTTGTCAACATTTTTCAGTATGTCCTTAAATTTTTCTACTATTAATTTTTACATAAAAAGATCCTGGCATGATCTGTCTTAAAAACCAATACCACATAGCTGTTATCAACCTTCACAATTTCAAACTTTTAAAGAGAGTTTTTAACTGAACTTTTTCCATCCAAATAATGCAGAGAGACATTATATGTGTGAAAACCAACCTACTAGACATCAAGGAACCAGTTCGGTTGTCAGCCTTCTAATTACCAAGTAGTTTTAGTAGAATACTATAATTATTAGTAGAATTACAGTAGAGTTACAGTAGAATTAGTAGAATTAGTAGAATACTGTAATTAGTAGAATACTGTAACTATTAACACATAAATAGGATTTGATAATGTAATTTTGATAACACTAATTGAACTAAATATTTAAACAGATAACAAATCTTCACACAATAAGGAGAGTAAATACATAATTACAGAGAAAATAATATTAAGAAATAAAAAATAGTTATCATGCAGATTGTAATAGTAAAATAATAATGATGATAATCTGGAAATAAAGAGACATTTCCTCTAATAAGGCATTTGACCTGTCTACTGATGAAAAATATTCCAGACTTAGAAAAATGAGCACATAAAAGGGGATTGCATCCATCCATAAGACTTACCAGTTTCATGAGATGTGTATGTATGGGAAACTGAGGATCAGTATATGGATTATAAGGATCCTAAACTATTGTTTAAGATCATACATGTTGAGGCCAAGTGACCAAAACAGTCACAAAACATGTAACCATCCCTGCCACTCTCACACTGTGATCTTGCTGATTCCTTGAGGAAGGCAAATACAGCTGTGGGTGCGGAGTGGAATTGTTCAAGCTGTAGCTATGTCAGTTTGCAGAGAAACCGCATCATTTTCTGGAGATGTATTTATTTGGACCAGATTTTTCATACACAGAGGAATAGATTCTGGCAGCATAAAATGATAGATTTATATTCTTGCTTCACTTTTGTGTGAAGACATCTGAAAAAATATAAAGCTCTGTTTCAAAAGCAGATAGAAAAAGTGCTCTCATTGTCTCCCAGGATGTCTCGGCCATATTATCTTTCCGTTGACAGGTACAAGACTCTAAAACCAGAAATTCTGGTAAAATTCCAGGTGTTTGAAACCCTTTGAGAGTCTTAGTTTTGACTGATTTAGAAAGAGGACAGATGGTAAACTGTCTGAAACAGATTTCTGTCACTGAACTCTAAGCACTTTTTAAAGATGGTCCGCTCTCTCTCTCCTATCAAAACTAATGGCTTTTCCAGTATTTTCATACTAAGAAAGAAAAACTCAATTCCATTAAATACTGAACTTGTCAAAGAAATGTGATTGTACAGTAACATTCTCTGACAACTGCCACTGTAAACTGCAATGGGCAACATTAATAAATTACAAATCCTTTTTTCCTCTGTTACATATCTCTGAGCTCTATCTGACCTCCATTTTTGGCGTTTTCAAGGGTATTCTCACACTGTGCTATGGACATGTATATCTCCTTCAAGATATCTAAGCTCAACATTAACGAGAAGTACTGCTTTTGTGGCTGGCATAGGAATTGCGTTTGCATCCACTCAGTTACTTATAGAAAGACGCATCACCTAACATCCACTTTAATATCTTCAGTGAGCAACACCATTTTGCAAGATCTGTTTTAGATAACAACAAATATGTATAACTTCTGCATGTCTGCTGAGATAGCATTTTAAGTAGGAGAAAGCATCCTGAAGGAGTTTGACAGGTGCATCACTAAACATATTGTCTGGAATCTATTAGTATTTATTATTTCTGTCTGGAAAGATTTTTTTAAAATTCTCTTCTCCAAAAGAGTTCAAGTTCCTCCACTTCTGATTCAAAGCAGTAACAAGTACAATATACAGTGGGTGCACTTCTCTTAAAGTACACATTTTCATAGAATCACAGAATCACAGAATCCTCAAGGTTGGAAGAGACCTCTAGAGATTATCTAGTCCAACCTTCCTGCTCAAGCAGGCACACCTAGGGCATGTGGCACAGGGCGGCATCCAGGCGGGTTTTGAAGACCTCCAGAGAAGGAGACTCCACAACCTCCCTGGGTAGCCTGT
>JAUBOD010000396.1:143091-216267 GCA_032353885.1 Nothura maculosa | reverse complement strand
CCCCTGTGGGACACCACTGGCCACAGGCCTCCAACTGGACTCAGCCCCATTTATGACCACCCTCTGAGCTCTGCCATCCAGCCAGTTCTCGATCCATCGCACTGTGTACTCATCTAGGCCACTCCCTTGGAGCTTCCGTGTGAGGATAGTATGGGAGACAGTGTCGAAAGCCTTGCTGAAGTCAAGGTAGATGACATCCACGGCTCTCCCTTCATCCAGCCAGGCAGTCAGGCATGACTTCCCCTTGGTGAAGACACAGTGGTGACATAGAAATTTAGTATATTAAAAGCTATCACAGCTTTAATAAATGGCTTTCACTTGATCACATTGTTGAGATAGTGGAGTCCATTTGATCCTCCACAACAGAGTACAAGTCAGAACTTATCACTCCTGAGAGATTCAAATAAAATCTCTTCTCCCTAAAAAGTCAGGCTTGAAACAACACAAAAAAAGAGGGTTTCTGGAATACACCTTTAGTCTCCACAGAAGTGGTATTACAGTGACAGACACACATCTTGCATAAAGTCTTATCTCCAGGGTTTACCATAGGGTCAGATTTTCATGTGCTCCATTTTGGTAGCCTCTGGCAAGCACATGTTATGTTCTGAACATGTTATGTTCACAATTAGTCATTTTTTAAGTGGCAATACTCATGCCAAAGAATGAATCATTGCCAGTAACATCAGGGACATAACATTGAGTCCTCCAAAATTTAGCATCCTGATTCCTCCTGATTTAGCATCAACCAGGCCAGGTATAATGCCATTAATATCACTGACTTGTGAAATGCAAGGTCATTATAACAGAACATTGCCACCTGGAAACTAATAAAGTCATTAGGACAAAGCAACTAAAATCACAGTAATTAAGGGATGAAAAACCAAAGAAAATACACAGTGCTTCAGCTTTTGTTGTTGCAGAGAAATCTCATTACAAATCATTCCTCATTTTTTTTCCTTGTACAAAATGGATGCCTAGTATATCTGCTCACTGATTTCCTGTGGTAGTGAAACAGTACAGGAATGTACAATGATAAGAAAGAACATAGTGGCAGGAATATAGAAGTTTCTTTTTATTAGTTCAGGAGATCTGCATATTTATATAAAAAAAGAAAAAAAACATAGAAAAACCAGGCCGTATTTCCTATGCATAGAGATTGAGCGTGTAATAGGAAGAAACACCTACAGATTTTTACCTTTTTCCTATGTTCTACTCCTGATTTTCAGTCATATTATATTTTTTTACCCATAAAAGAAAGGGGTTTGTATAGCACAGTTTTGAAAGTGCCTCCTTTACTGTTCATACTCTAAGAGCATATCGCAATTTGGGAGGAAGAGGGAACAAAACATTGTCTTTCTTTACCATGTGCTTATTCAATATTAAAAAGAAATTTATTATCTTCAGCAGAATAGTATCTTCTCTTGGTCCCTATCCAAGGTGCACCCCTTTATGGAATGTTTTCTGCCAAGGCTGTTACAACTATATATTACTCTTGTACATGGGGCTTGGTGGATTCATACTTATCACAGAGATTTTACATTTATCAATTACACAACTTGCAACTGTAGAATCAGACCTAAAAATATATGAAATATTATTTAATGATCTAATACACAGAGATATCTGAACAAAAGAAAATCAGTAAGGCCTATTCTTCCCTCTGATAAGAACTTACTGACAGATACAGAAAAAAAACAGAGAGCAATATCCAAATCGTCATATAGCATTACCTCTAAAGTACTATTGTTTGAATATTGTTATTTATATTACAGTAACGAGGACACCTCAGAGAGGACAAGAGTCCCAGTGAGTTTGGTAGCACATATACACCTTTCCAGAAACAAAAAAAACTTCTGACTTTCCACTATTATCCCTAAACTATTATTTAATTATGTAATAGTAATGTCATATATTATGTAATATAATAATTATATTATAATTATATATATTATAAATATATAATAATTATTATATAGCTCTAATCTACTATATAATGAGGATAATATTATCTCTATTATCTATACCCAGAGAGATGCAAAAGCCCATTTATTATCTGTGATGACAGAGGACTGAAGTTGCTGTGTACATACTGCAAGTACGGTGTACATACTGCAGAAGAGCTACTTGACTCTACATTTGAGGGGAGCTGGGCTCTTCCTCAATTACATATTTTGTTGTTGAATTCTCATTTGGGGAGAAAAAGTAAAAAGCTCATGTTTTTCCACTTACAGAGACACAACAGCAGAAGAGTTAAAGTAAGAAAGCCGGAATGTTTGATTTGCCAGAAACACATGAGAAGAACAATCAAATCTGGGATAAGTAGCTCCAAATGAGGTATGCCTGATTGCTTTAGGCCATAATGTTTGTCAGACTTTTAAAATTCAAGTCATTACCAGATGCTGATCTGCTATAATATTGTGATATTTTATCTGATTACACTTATCTGATTGTGCCGTATCTGTTATTTGCCTTCTCATTTTTCCATGTATATTAAATGCAGGTGGTTTTATTATTCAGAGAGCTAGAAAATGTTGACTGCTCTGAATATAAATGGAGATATTATATCATTACCTTGGTCTGAAAGCAGAGCTATTCACTGTGTAAATCATATGCAAGGTACCTAGTGGAGATGCAATAAACCATAATGTCTTGAGAGAGAAAGCAATGAGAAAGAGATAAGGAGATAAAAATTTAAGGCATTGTTAAAGAAGGATAATCATCATAATCCTATTTAGTTATTTTCAGACCATCATTTGTTGCCAATATAACTTTTATATTCAAATCTTTTTTAAGTTCAGTAGATATTTCTTGATGAAGTTGTTGCCACATAGAACATTACAATAATGAGAGAATTTTTTCTTAAAAAAAAAGACAGTCAGATAGCATTTTCAAATCAGTGTTATTATCATTCAAATATTCATGTAAGAGCTCTGTGAGCTCTTCCTGTCCTAACTAGAAATTTGATCAGGATACAAAATACAGTGTTCCCTGAGACATAAGCAGGTAAGACCAACCTCTCTGGGGAACCTGCTCCAGTGCTCCACCATGTGGAGTGAAGACATTTTTTCTTATGTTCAAGTATTTCAGTTTGCTCCTGCTGCCTCTTGTCATGGGGCTCTTTTGATAAGGGGCTGGCCCCAGCCTCTTGGTTCCATCAAGTATTTACCTACATTGATAAGATGCCTCTTCAGTCATCTCCAGTCTGAACAGGGTCAACCCTCTCAGTCTCCTTCTCCTCGTTGTTCATCATAAGCCTGGATTTTGAGTTAAGGCTTATAAGTTCAGGATTTCATTTACTGTATTCTGTAAACATTGATGTGTAGCACCTGCACACAAACAGCCATTGAGTGTTTCAGCAGGAGATTGATCATATAAAGAAGAGAGAGGAGAGAAGAAGATGGAAGGCGGAGACGAGCTTGTAGCACAGAATCTGAGCTCAGATCCTAAGAGGATCTATAATTAAAGTCAGTAGAAAGAAGAATAATTCCCAAAGAAAAATAAAGAGGGAAAAAAAACCCACTCACAGGCAAATGATAGAGACATCAACATTCCAAGAAGAAAGAAAATGACTGCATATGGATGGACAATCTGCAGCTCTGGAAGTTTGCAAGGAAAAGCATGAGAGCATCAGAGGAAATAAGGATTGTGTATAGTGATGGACAGCTTATAGCAATAAAGAGGGTTTGAATTGTGAGCAGGATGCATTGTTATTGTGGAACCATCACATTCAGTGTTACATTCATAGGTATGCCTTTACAAAAGTTTGCAGGCCAACTAGTCCAGGTATGAAAATGTCAGGAATACTCATTGTCTTTTAATATACACGATCTCTATGCAGGAATAAATAAACAAAAAATATGGGGGGGAAAAAAAGAGAAAAAACAGACTCAGTGCTAAGTATTCAGTCTACTGCTAAGAATCATTAGACAAAAAATAACCATAAAATGCCAAAGTCTTAATTTGCCACTGATTTTACATTCCTGTATCATTTGTAGCATAGAATAACAGTCTAGGGTTATCAATGCACAATTCTGGCCTGTAGTACTTAGGGTTTGGTGGGTTGAAGATGTCACGCTGTACGGAAAGATAGGGCCCCTCTCCTGATAGCCAATAGAGTTCAGTTTGTGATGGAAGCAGATGGAAGTGACGTTGTAAAACCGAAGCTATATAAGGCTGTGTCACTCATCAATAAACACCATTTGCCATCCATCACATTGGTGTCTGTGAGCTGATGGACTGAGCGACCTGGGGTTGGTCACCGTGCCGTTCCTGAACCAGGTCGCCACACCAACATTAGGCAACACTGGCCCCAAGGGAATTAACTGAAAAACTTAACTGTAGTATCATCATGAACTTTGTAAAACACATTATTCATATAGGTCCTGCTCCTGAATTTATGGGACACAGGGAAGTTCTTGGTTAGTGTTCATATATTAGAAGTAAGTTTTTATCCTTCCTAATTAAGGAAGTTTCCCAGGAGGAGAATTGGATGTCCGCCCTATGTTAGAAGAACAGCAAGAAAAAACATTCATGTTGGTCTTGTAATGTCAGTCTCATGGTTTTGGAAGGCTTGACTCATTGTGTTTGATCAGCTTAATTTCTTCCTCAAGCACTCTGAACAGAAAGCACTGTACTCAGTTTCCAGGGAAAAGGTAATCTTAGAGGTCACCACTATAGTTAATAATCTGATACTCACTGGTAATAAAACGTTGACTTCTGTGGATTTGGGATCCAACTGTAAATAACTATTCTTTCTCAGTATATAAAGAGTCAATAAAAGGAACCCAGACACTCCAATAGCAGTTGTAACATGCACTTAACATTTTATTGATTCTTATTCACATTGATACATAATTATTTGCTTTCTCCTGCAGCCAATATACTTCCTCCTGTGGACATGTGTAAATGTCACAGTGTCTTACAGTCAAAAGGGAGCTCACTGGACAGAAAAATAAAGCATACTCACAAAAAATTCTTCTCTTAGGAGCTTCATGGAAATCAGATGCTAGTCATGGCATGCCAGGGATTGCCCACGGCACTAGGGACAGACCTTATTGCCAGAACATGTCCCACTGTCCCACGAGTGCACAAGGGAGCAGGGCAACCAAGGGCAGCACCAGACACAAGGGATAATGGCAGTTCCACATTGAGCTGAAGTCCATTTGGGACCTGAGGTCATGAGCATGGTTGAGGGGAGTCAAGGAGTAGAGTCAAAGACAGTAAAGGTTCCCTCAGGAATCTGACAACAAAACATACTCACTTTGCCTAGTTTCAGTCTTAAAGTTGGGGAGTAAGTGAGAATCATCATAAGTTGTCTCACAGAATAGGGAAATCCTGCTATTTCATTTACTAAAATGAGCGCCTGAGGTACCAGAGATTTGGAGTTTAATCCACAAAGCTACTTGGGCACCATGATGCTGAGTATCAGAATGACTAGCTTTTAGTCATCAGATAGATAATACTGGAACTAAGAACTCTGAATACAAAGTTCCCATTTTGTTCTATATTTGTCCAACAAAATGGACATCAGACATCTTCCTCACTGTTCCTTACAGTATTTCTTGCTTTGCTCTACACCTATTTTTGGTACACCTCTCTTTTGCATCTATGGATGCTTCCCAAGTGACAAGTTGGCATAATCTGTAAAACTTTCACTCCAGAATGTTCATTTATGAGCAGACTTATCTCCAATGCTGTTATACGGTTATAGAAAAGACTGATGGATTTTTTTCTTGAAGAGAGAACATTTGCATCTTTTCTTGCAGGTTCCTGACTTTTCAATCTGACAGGAAAAGGAAAAACAGGGTTCACTGGTTGAGAAAAAGAAAACTTCAGACAGAAGTAGCATAAACTGTATGTTTTGTTTAGTTTTTGATTTTTTTTAATTTATTTTTTATTTTTTTTTAAGTGAACAAGCTTCAACTTTTAATTTGTGGAAATCTTCTAGTCTATATGGAATGCAAGCAGGTTCAATTATACTTGGCAGTCTCAGGCCTCCTAATGAGACCCAAATGCTATCAGTAATACTTCTTTTCCCAAAAATATATATATAGGTTAGAAGTTTTCCTGTATAGAAACAGTCACAGAGTAAGAGGATGTAAAAGCAAAAGTATTGTGAGAGAGGCCTATGGAGGGAAAGAAACCTAAAATCCAGGTGAAACATGAAAATAGACTTGCACATTCCAACTATAAGCTGACAATCCGCTTATAATGTAAAAAAGAGACCAATTTATTCTGGGCTTTCTGTGGCAGCTCTGCAGGTTTACCAAGATCATAGGTCAGTCAAATCAGGCCTTATTTACAAACTGATACAATTTTGAAGACGAGGATTCCTCCTTAATGAGAAGGAAATGTCTGTGAGTCAGAAACTTTGCTTTTGTGCCAGAAGAGTGTTTTTCCGTGCAGTTGGCCAGTGTCATTAGGAGAGTGCAGTTGGTGTTTGTTGTGAAGGCCTAACAGCAGCAGAACCAACTCTAAATGCACATCCAGAACAGTTATTAATTGTGTGCCTGCTTTAAACCATTGCTGTGCAGGTCAGATTAGTACTTCATTGACAGTTCGATGATGACGAGATGGAAAGGTCAGTTATAAATGACATAAATAACAGCCTTTATATGTTTATTGGGTATTTCTAAGTAGTACAGGCACTAGTACAGAATTCACCTGCACCATTAGGCTGGGACCTAAAAAACAAAACTGGTCTTCCCTGAGCAATGCTAAATAATCAGTGAAATTCTGATGTGATATGAAGTTTAGGAGCATAGCTGACTGATTGAACCAGATTAATTGCTTTAAAAATCACAAAAAATATTTTTTTTTGCCCAAAATGTTTTCCTCATATTTTACACTATGTTGGATGTTCCATAGGAGGTATATAGTGAGTAAGCAGGGAAAAGAATTTTAATATAGAAAACCCCAGAGCTGACCAGAAATCCCTAATAGATAGAAGATGCTGTTTCTGTTGTGAAAAACTTTTGAGGATGTCTTCTGGGCATTTAAAATGTCTTTTGTAACACTTGAATAGCTAAATGGCAAAAAAATACTTTCCATTTTACATAGTCTACAAAGGATACTAGTCTTTAATTTCCTCATTTTCCTTACTGTTTCTCCCATTACTTGTTCTACTAACAGGCTGAGTAGCTCTAAAAGTCATGCAAAGAAATCAGCTGTGCAAATGTAGAGATTATTATTCCCAACAGGTTCTTCTAGTGAAGTGCAAGGCAGTGAGGGCCCTACTATAAAAGTTTCTCCTGAACCACTACTACTCTCCTCTGATAGTTAGCATATTATCCAAACTGCCATGACAGTTTTCAATGGAAAATCTTTTGGTCACGTGGGTTCTTCAGGACCCAGTTCAGTGAAACAAAACAAAACAAAAAATCAATAAATTCTCCAAACTGAATTATACATGCAAGTTGTAGTAACCCTGCAAATTTCATGATGCTACGATCCACGCAAGGCTCATTTACCACCCTGCTATTACACTATGTCATGGAAAGGCTAAAAAAGTTATTTTTTAGTCAATTTTTTAGTTTCTTGTTGCCAATCTCCACTGATCCCAGGTTAAAAAAAAAATTAATATATTGATCTCCTTCGAAAATATTCCAATTGTTGCACAGTTAAAGAATCAACCAATCAATTTCAGAAGTTGACATATATCTACCAGCACAGATTTTTGTGAGAACATGGTCTATGCTTAAACTTGAATGATGACAGCTTAGTAGAAGCTTTCTGAGGTCAAACGACCTCAATTATTCAATTATTATTCCATAATTATCAATTATTCAATAGGAAGAACTGTGCTTTATTTGTGTGTGTGAAAGGCAGAAGAACTTGACATATCAGCAGTGTTTCCTTCCTCTAAAGAGTATTAAATGACTGCAAGGCATTTTGAGTGGCCCAAATTTTAATTGCTGCATTTTTAGTTATACTAATTCAGTGCATTTAAAAGAGCAGCTGTGGCTGGAATGGTAGTTGGTTTGATACCCTATCAAACATTTCTGCTGTTGGCTGGCTAAGGGAAGCTGTCTCCTAACCTCATGGCAGTGAAAGACAGCAAATGAATCTTTCCTCGAGGAAACCAATTTATTTAGACACTCCTGTCGCTGTTATTTATTACTTGTCAGCACATGTTGTTACTTCGATTAAATACAAAAATATGCAATTCTCTTCCCTCACTCATTTTTTTTGCAAAACAACATAGAACAAACAAGAAAAATGATACAAATCTGCAGTGCTAAAGCAGAAACCCTTGGGTTTGCTGTGCTTCTTTTAATTAAATTTTATTAAACTTTTGCAGCTAAGGCATGGGGATTATTAATCTTTTTCACTAGCTAAAAATACAAGTTACCAGGAAGAGAAGACACAAAAATACAGTTTAGAGGTCTCCTTTGAGATTCATAAAGAAAAAGAGCGAAACAGCTATTAAATTTTGTCAAAAAAAATACCTGCAAAGAACCTGCAAATAGCAAGAATTTCCTCCCTTTTGCATATAATGGAATATGTAACAAAAATTCCCAGCTTTTATAAACAAGCATATACTTAATGTATGAATTTCACAGTAAGCTTGCCTTCCTCCTCACAGTATTGTCACAAGTGTGCAGATAAACCACACACATGCCTTTCAGTACTGCCTTTCCTCCTGCACCTGCATCCTTTGTTTACATGATGAGTGTATGTCTCAGAATTTATATCCCTCATGAAAGGATCCACTGTTTGTTTGCCTGAGCATAGAACTGACCTGAAAATCCTTCCTCAGGCTAAAAACTAAATGTATCCATCTACAGATAATTTGATATTGACATCTGTTTAATTCACATAATTGCAAAATTAACAATAATTTAATGTTATCCAAACCATTTTTTTCCAGAATGAAAAGGACTCCTGGAAGTCCTGGTTGACAAGTTAACCATGAGGCAGCAGGGCCCTCGTGGCCAAGAAGGCCCATGGGATCCTGGCTACATCAGGAGGATGTTGCCAGCAGGTCAAGGGAGGGGATCCTGCCCCTCTGCTCAGCTCTGGTGAGGCCACAGCTGGAGCACTGGGGACAGTTCTGGACTCCCCAGAACAAGAGGGATGTGGAACTTCGAGAGATGGTCGAGCAGAGAGCAACCAAGATGATTAATGGACGTGAGCATCTCTTATACGAGGAAAGACTGAGTGAGTTGGGCCTCTTTAGCCTGGAGAAGATTGAGAGGGGACCTTATCAACATGTATAAATACCTGAGGGGAGAGTGTAGGGAAGAAGGGGCCAAGTGGCAACGGGTACAAGCTGAAATACAGTTCTTGCTCCACGTGAGCAAGAACTTCCTTCCTGTGAGGGTGCCAGAGGCCTGGAACAGGCTGCTGAGGGAGGTTGTAGAGTCTCCTTCTCTGGAGATCTTCCAAGCCCACCTGGATGCTGCCCTGTGCTCTGAGTGTCCCTACCAGAGCAAGGGGGTTAGACTAGATCTCTAGACATCCCTTCCAACCTCTACCATTCTGAGATTATGTGAAAAGGTGAATCTAAATTACATTTTTAGCCAGGTTTACTTCTCTGGTGCCCAATGAATCCTGAGCTTGGTTACAGCTGTTGCTGACATTCCTGAGCTCTATCCCCTTCAGCTTTATGAGACTGTATCCCATGTCTCACTCTTCTCTGTTGTTTATAGCTTGGTTTCCTAAGACAACTTCCAATATCAATCCAGCAGCAATGAAGACACTTATTTTTCTCTTAACAACTGGTTTATTTAAACAGCAACTAAGTGTCTATAGAATAGGACTCTCTGCATGAACATGCTTCTAGGCTGCAGATAGGTAGGTTGGTAGGTAGATGTATGCAGAGATTTACTACTACAGGGCCAAAATTTACCATGCAGACATTAGGTAAAATCATGTTTTACTAGATCCTATGTGAATTTCTTTTGCCAGATGAATAATTTACTTATGATAAATGTCATGATATATAAACATATAGAGGCCTTTTCTTAAAAAAGAAGTGTCAAAATTGTTTCAATTATTTTGAAAGCATTCGGAAAGCATATACAGCTGCTGCACTTTTGAAAGGAAAATGCAGGTCAGTTAATGAAACAGCTGATTAAATTTTATTGTATGACTTTTACCAATATTTCAGCAAGATACACATCTTCTTGGACTTTTCTTATTAGTCCATTCTAGGTTGTCAGAGGTATCTGAATGACATGAAACAATTGACTTCAGAATTCAAGGGCTTAGGGTTAAGGATAAGATTGCCTGCATATGTCCCTACTATTGAATAATTTCTTTAAAATATCTTTTTATGCAGTGAAAAGACTGCTATAGAAGTCTATTCTGTAATGCAGTTGCTTAGATCCACAAAGTATTAGCAGAAATCAAAGGAAGAAAATTTGCAGTGGCAGGAAATTCCACCAGATCATTTTCCAATAGCATTTTTTCCACTATAGTTTCAATACTTTTCTGCATCAGTATCCTGATATGGCCTGGAAGGTAAGTCGGAGGATATATTTAACCAAACAACTAATATTAAGTTTGCTAAGGAGATGTAGCAGAGGGCTTCCTAAAGAGACAGAGTGAAGATATATGCCTGTACATGTAACAGAAGTGCCAAAATGTTGGGATATCATGGGAACTGGGATAAGTCAGCCAAAGAAACAGAACACTTGGAAAAGCACTGGAACATGCAGACTCTAGAAATAGAATGGGGAGAGTAAAATATCAAGGTAGCCACATTTTGTTGTCCATCAAACTTTACCTGCCAGAGTTGTGCATCCTTGGCCTGACTTGTGAATTTAAGACTGAAAGGACCAGGGTTCTGGTGTCAGCCTTGACATTCATCTCAAGACAAGACATTAAGAAAACCAATTTAACTTCAATATCTCATCAAAATATGTAACGACATCTCCTTGCTCCTAGATTTTTTTCCTAGATTCCATGATGTTTTCATTCCTCATTCCCATTCTAGTCCTACACCTTTTTCTTAAAGGGAAAAAGGGTACATGAACTTGCTTACACAGGATTTGGTTGCACTTCTAAGCATGCAGCCGCTTGAAACGGATATTTAAAGCAATACAGCCCTCTAGTGTGGATTTGACTATGATGTTTAATTTTCATAGGATTAGGAGAGTTACTAGTCTAGCCTCAGCAAGACCACATACGCTTTTGTATTTACAATTGGCCATTTATCTAAAAAGTTAGTTACTTTGCTATAAAAAAGCATATCAATAATCAGAGGTACATAGATGAGCAAACTTAACACTCTGCTAATATAATTAAGACTTTACTTAGGCCTACGACAATTTTAGAGTTCAGAACTGTACTACTTCACCAAGAGGGAATAAAATTCTGGGTCTTAGTTTTGACATTTCAGATTTCAAGGATGGGATAACCTGTGCTATCATTTCAGTGAGACTCAGTATCTTTTTTAGCAGATCTTTACCCAAGAACCAAGTCAGTTTAATATATATTTTTGCAGCAGTGGTGGCAACTGCACAGCCTCAATTACCTTCCAGTGTTCAGGCCATCCTTTGCATTTTGCCAACATTGTAAACTAGGTTAGGATAATTATACAGTTTGGAAAAGGAGCTGGAATGGTAGGGGAAATATAAAAATACAGTATCCTAATCAGATCAGCTTTCTCATACTGTTCCCTGCAAATCCATGCAGGCACAAGTAGCACAAGTGGAATGAAGACGAAGAAGACACCTACCTGAAATGTTTCCATACTCACCTTATTCATTCTTCTACCAGGAATCCTATCCAGTTTAAATTTCTTTTCTGGCATTCCTCTTCTGTATATAAACAGGAATCAAAGTATCTCTTTGCTTTTAACTCTAATAGACTAAAGAGGCTCTTCTGGATACTTCTCATGTTTTCTGATTCTTTGAAGATCTTTGCTGACTTTAACTACCTTTTTTCCTTTTCTTTTTGCACATCGAACAGATATGTCTCCAGAATGCATATCCAAAAATGTTCAGAGTATGCCATGGAAGTAAAGGTGCCTGGAGACAGCAGCTGAAGGATGGGCTGTGATATCACAGATTTAACAATTCAGAGTAGAATGCCATCCAAGAACTACTTTGTACGCAGACACAAATGGCAACCTCCAAGTCTGGCAATAAAAAAGACCATGAAAAAGGATAGGATTTAAACTTGTGAAACTTCTGTACTTAGTTGAATAGTATGAACATATATTTCTTAGAAGAAATGATTACTTACACTCTTCCGTTTAATAATCATACAATATTTACCATTTTTCTCCTTGAGTCTTTCCATATTTGACTACTAAATCAGTTTGATTCACTAGTGTATGGCTAAACATTTTACAAGCATGAGATTCTTCTTTCATCTTGTATGTTTACATATTTTATTATTAATGCCAAGAGAAGTTCATAAAATATGAGACTTGGCAAAAAGACTGCAGTAGTTTAACATTCACATTTGGACATAAATAAGATAAACAAGAATTTTTTTTTTCTGTCCACATAGTGGCCTATCAAAAATGCAGTTTATGTTATTTATGTCTCAACTGCTTCAAGTACTTCATAATCAGCTTTTGATTTGCTCTGCCCCTAAAGCTGTGATCCTTTTACTCATGTTACTGCATAAATTAACCATCTTGTATCCCTTCCTTACTAAAGAAGGTATTTCATAATACATCTTCAACTATTTTCTCTGATATTTGCATGTTTAACTAATGATCTGATAAAGCTATATTTGGGCTTGTAAATCTAGGACACACATATAAGGTACTATGTGACAATTATAAGTCTGTGTGCTCAGTCCATTTGCTTTTCAGAAAACTTTTAATACACTTCACGCCATAGTCAAGAATGAAGTAACTTAAGACAGTAGCTTTTTGTAAACTAATTCTTAAAAATATTATATAAAAATTAAGGAATATTATATGATCTTTATTGCTCTGAATGTTTAAGGAGATCGGACACAAGATGTTTTGATCCATCACGGGGTTGTTAAAAAGCTTGTTGTTAAAAGCTGTGCAAGACTTTCTTGGCATCTTAAGAATAGCAGAAGAAATACTGTAATGAAAAGACCTTTACAAACAAATCTAAATTGTTCAATAGAAATGACTATAATTTGCCTCAAGAAAATGACATCTTGAAGCCTAATTATTGTTCTCTACCAAATGAGCATAAAAATTACACTACAGCCTCTCACTAGGAATAATTGGTACTCTTGGTTCTCTAGGGAGTCATGTCTTTTATATAAATATGAATTTATATAATTTATAAAAAAATACAACCTATAACAAACACAATCTCTCCTCCTCTCAAAGAGCACCATGCTGCACCTATTCAGAAAAGTCAGTATTAGAAAAAAAACCTGCTCCTGCCAAGAACATAATCAGGATCTTTCTCCTCACATTAGGCAACATTTTGTGTGCCTTTTTCCCCCCCAGGCAAGTGGTTGATCAATAAACAATAAAAATAATTTCAAAAATAATTCATCATTGCATTTTACCTTGAGAAGGAAGCAAATTAGTATGTGAAATACTGAATTTGTTTTTAAAGGAAAAGGGTCATGGCAGAGTAAAACAATGAGCAATAAAAGTGTACTAAATATATTAAATACACTGGGTTTTTAAAAACTGTTGAATGGTAAAAAAAAAAAAATTGAAATTCGTAAAATTCAGCTCATCTACTTTGAACCTAAACAAATATCCAGTATCCTAAAAATGAACTAGCACTCATATAATCTATCATATTAGTTTAAGGAATCTAGTTTTCTTGGAATCCTTCTTCTGATTTCAAATTTAATTGGATTGTAATTACATACCATTACATCACTATACACAGTGAGCTTTTTTTTTTCTCCTCTCTGCTACATAATAAGAAAAGCAGAGCATGTATTATTGTTTGCTATAAACCTGCAAATAACAATCTGAGAGTATCAATATATTAGGCAAAAAGGTGACCAAAAAAAAGGGAAAAATAGAATTCAAAAATAGAGCTCAGGCTCAGAAATAAACACTGACTGTCTCCATTAACTATGTAGCAGAAGAGAACCAAGTACTAATTTAAGAATTAAAGTAGCATCTCTCAACTTCCGAACAACTGCAAGTCCCTAATTCTTTGGCATCGCTATGCAAAAAGACTTACTAAAGTTGACAGTCTAGGTTGTTTTAGTGGCAAGTGGAACATAATTATGAATTAAACTCAATTTCCATTTCACCTTGCTAATAAACTCCGTATGATGCCTTACCAAAGCTGAACTGTTACACAAAATAAACACTTGCTACTCAATGGCTGGCAGAAATATATCGGATCCTCACAGGACTTGGCAGTGCTAAGCAAGGAGCCACGTGTCTTTCGGGGAGATTGAACTGAGGATAAGCCCATAGGTGACAAAAGGTTTCGGTCAAAAAGGAAAGACACAAATGCATAAACATTTGTCTACTCTTGTCAAGTACTACAATATCACACATTTTCTTCATTATTAAGAATTGATTCTTGTTATTCATATTATGATTTTATAAGCCTTGTCAATGCAATACAAACCACACAGTATGAGAGGAGGCAAAAGGAGAGCTGGGCAAAAGAACCTGCAAATGAAAGAAGAGGCAAACAATAAAAAAAACATATTTCCCTACTGATTGTGATTTATGCAGTTGCACTAACATGATTTGAAAGCAATTCTTCTGGCAAGGAAGTCCATTCACATACATAGCCCAAGTGAGGTATTCAGTTACTTTTAGGATAGGCACTATATGACTATGGAAGCAGAAAAACTAACTTTTAGTCTGATGTGTTTTTTAATTACTAAAAATAATAGGAAAAAAGTTCTTGTGCTTACAGTGATGCTGTACATCCCACTTTAAGAATTCCCTCTGCTATGTTTAGTGAAGTTTTTAGTTGGTAACCAAATGTATCCTGCACTACATAGTTCCCATTTTACTCACAGAATTGTTGGTACTGCAGAAAATGAATCCTACTTTACTCTCAAGGAATACATAACAAGTTTGCTATTATACTACAAGTCTATCAAGAAAAGAAGAGGAAAAAGAAAAATATTTCTGAAAAGGAGTTAAAAGGAAAAAATGTTAAAATTCAAATGCTATAACATTAATGATACAGCGTGTAACTGGAAAAGGTCGACAGGAGTATTTAAAAGTAGCAGGTCGAAATTATTCTATGCAACTTCTGCTAAATATCTTATTGGCTTTCTGAAAAAGAAAGCAAAGGAATATCCAGTATAATAATAATAAAAGAAATCCTTTTAGAAACCATGGATCACGCATGAAGTTCAGACATCAGTGAAAATCAAGGGAGGAAGAAGGGAAGGGGTGTCTCTGTTTTGGTGCATGTTCATGTGTACATATACACACAAACTTTAATACGCAGCTTATTAGCAGCAAAGGAAAAAATAGCACTATGTCCCAACACAATCAGAATTAATTTAATTACTAAAAGTAATCACAGCAGGAAAATTAACTATATAACACAAGTCACTTATAAGGAAAGATAATTGAAATAGAAAATGTAGATTTGTTTTCAAAAAAACTGTATAATAAATAAAATGTATTTTCTAAAAAGTATTTATATTGAAATGACATGATTTTCCTATTTACAGTGGACATGAAATGACAGTATCAACTAAATATTAAAAACTCAAGAACCATTAAAGAGTTTCTAATTTGCCGTGTAATCCTAAATATTGTGCTAAATATTCAAGAATAGAAGCTTCAATCCAGAATAAGTCTATTTCCTTGATTTCAGTTATGACAAACAACAGAATAGTGTACAATTGTCAAAATTAATGCCCATCAGCATAAAAACCCTGGTGTGCATCATTTTCAGGCACTTTTCTAACTCCAGCAATAGCGTAGTTGAATTGTTTACTTAAAAGACAAGAAAAAAAACTCTTCTAAACAATTGAATTTTTAAAAATTAATCATCCTTTTATCTTGCCTAAAGTGAACCATCAATCAATTTAACATGTACATTTACAATAAAACGAACTGGGACCCAAGGAGAAATAAGCATCTCACAACACATCACAGAATAGTGAAGGCAGTCAAACCACAGAAGACCTCTTAAAAATGGCATATTTAATGAAGTATATATAAATCATTATTCCCAAAGAGTTAACAAGTTGCTCATAAATAAATCATCTGGTTAACTTCTAACCAGGGATTATAAAGAACTTTGTTCTTTTAACCTTTCTTAAAGGCACCAGGATCCTGGCACAGCTCTACACAATCTGTGTCTTTGTGATTCATGTCATGAGATAATCCCTCACAAAGAGATACTGATCTAAGTGCAGCATCAAATACATCCTTTTGTGCAAGTCATGGATAAAGCACATCGGAACCAACAACAACAAATGGTTTAAGTCACAGGTCGGGATACACAATACATGTTTGAATGAGAAATGTCATACCCAGTCCAAATACACTTTGAAAGCATTGAAGATAATTGACATCATACCATTCAGAACAAATACTAAAAATTAAAAAACAACAACCTTAGGGCTGTTTTTTCACATCACCAGCTTTCATTAAAGCCTTAATAGCTCTGGCTCTCATCTCTAGTTCCAGGAGCTCCAGTTGTTGCGCTGATGGTTGGACATCTTCTGATGGAGTAACAGGCAAGGTTGCTGCTTTGGGCTCCTTTGGATTGGATTCTGCCAACCCCAGGATCTCATTCACGCTCCTCTCAATGTCCTTCTGAAGGTCATCTATCTGACCAGCTCCACTTCTGGCAGCGCTTTCCTGCACTTCTGGACACTCTTCTTCATTGCATGGGCCTTCAATGTCGCTATCGTATGCATCTGCATTTATGCTGAGGACATCACTATCTTCTCCTTTGCCTGTAAGGCAAATGTGACGATCAGATAGGATAGGAAGCCTAACAGAAAGACTTCCCTTTCACCTAAAAAACTGCCAACAAACAAAGTGTTTTCAGATTCAGAGAGTGACCAAGGCAAATTAAAGACAAGTTCCATCTTCTTTCTCCTCTTCCAGTTTGAAAGACTGATCTAGTTTAGACAAGTTTTAATGCATTTTATATACTAATTTACCTAATTATAGGATTTTCAGTTTATAAGTCACCATGTTGCAGCGACTGGAAAAATTATTTCATCATATGAATTCCAATGATCTATTTTCCTAACTAAAATGGCGTAAGGTTTTATATCACAATAAGTCCCTGTGTGGTAATTCTGGAATTTACTCCAGTGTATCATTTTTAAAGTAAACTCAATTTTCAAAATGTAATTCAGTAAAGATACATTTAAACTATTTGATGTATTTTAGCAGGACACTGTAGCTGAGGATGCTGAAGTCTAATAAGAAACTCCATTTACAGTGTAGTTGTTCTGAATCTATCACACAAGTATTTCAGATGCATTCAGTTCAAGCGAGTAAAACAAAGTTCTTGTGTTGGCTTGATTTTATGAAAAAAAATACAGAATGCAGTGCAAATCTGTTTTCCTTTAGAAGATCATTTCTTTTTTATAAAGCAGACAGAGCATTAGTCTTTTGCCATTTTTAAATGTTAAGCTATTTTTAAGCATTACTAGCTTTCACCACCCATACCTTAGTTCTGAATCCCACATCGCCAGGGCTAGAAGAACTATTGATTTGTGAGAAACACCCGTATCAACAGCAACCCAAAAGCTGATATATTGGAAACCAATGCAGTACTTTCTCTACGAATTCCTGATTTTTGACAGCCAGGCAGAGTTTCATTTATTCTCAGACTATAAAAAAGGCATTAATATGATGCAAAGTAACAGAGAAGGGACCTATGATTTGAATATCTTTAACTGATTATGTTCATATTACTGACCATTTTCTCTTAAAGTTGTACACATTTACTGTTTTATTTCTGTAGAACTTTTGAAAAAAAATTCAGTACCATTCTTCCAAATATGTATGTGCCCTTGAAGATTGGAGTTTTAGTTTAATATAGGCAAATCTCTCCCCTTATTAAAGAGTAAAGCATCTTTGGAATGACATTTTTAAGTCTTTGTTTTAAGCTGTTAGTATTTCTGTGCCTTTCATTATAAAGAACTATTTTAAAAATGCAGTAAGAATAATGAGAGGCATCTCTTCAAAACACAAGCAAGACTGGAAAAATCTGCATGCACACAGGAGATCATAATTTTCCTCTTCATCTTTCTTCAAATCCTCTCAATTAGTGAAATTTGTGTGTAAAGGTCAGCATTAGAATAGGAACAATCTTTCTTTTTCGTTGGCTGAAAATTAATTTCAGCAACACAACCTAAATTTCACTGTTAATAAAAACTATTAGGCTTTAGAAAAAGTCCATCTCTTTTTAAAACTCCTAAGATAACTGGTTTTGGTGCAAATATGCATTTGCTTTTTATTCATAAAGATCTTTAGAAAAACAAAATCTCCTTCACTTTTATAAAAAAATCTACCCTTAACATGTAAAACAAAAGAAGTTAATGCTAAATATAAGGATCTAAAATATAAATGCATAGGAAATAAGTGCACATACTCCTTTAAACCTGAAGATTGTTAAGAAAAAAATATTTCTTTATCAGATAACCTTGTCTCCAGAAAAATCAGATTGATTTTTAGAAACAACAATAGTTTTTTAAGCCTAACTCCTGGAGTTTTATTTATTCATGATTAGAGGTTCTTTTCCACTATGTATAAATAAATTAATTAAAAAAAGTTTGTGTTTTAATCTTCATTCCTGATCACAGGCTACAATTCCGCACAGTATTTTAGTCCAGAGTACTATATGTTACCCTGAATGAAAAGGCTGATTCAGGATCTGAGACAGTCACCAATCATGACTTTCCAGCATCAAAGTAACAATGCTTAAAGAATATCACAAGAAAGCTATCACACCTTGTATACAACAAATATGAGAAATACGGCATTAATGTGCACAGCATCTCTGACATCCCAAAGATCTTGTATAACATTTATATCAATTTCAAATGCAGTTTTTCCCGTTTCTCATATTACCCAATGAACTTTGAACACCAGCTTGTAAGAATCAAAGTAGCTGACAGATCAAAAGAAATGAGAGGCAGTAGGATTAAAGAACAGAAATTCTTCTGTCTTGCTGCCTTGCATCTGCCAGCATTTACCTAATACACTGCTCAATTGAATAATATCTCCTAAATCATCAACAAGAAAGGAAACTGAATTCCACTTGGAATTTGTCAAATACTAAGGCGAAACAAAATATTAACAGATCTTAAATCACTCACTCCTGTCTGAAATTTTATATGGGCCAAAAAGGAAGACAAAATTCATTTGAGTTCTCTTCAGAACTGGAAGCATTAGAGTACTCATACAATTCCCAAACAGCCTAAGCCACAGACCCACTTAGGAATACAAGTCTCATTTAATTATCTGAGGGACTTTGTTTTCCTCTTTTGGAACTGTAATTTTATAGTTGCAAAAGTAATAAAAATCTTGGTTATATTGTCATTATCTTGATTATCTCTTATTTTGATAATGTGCACTTTTTCTTTCATCTATTGTAGTGAAATTCAGCAATGTGAAATCTGCTTTTGCTTACCCATTCCTCTCTAGTCCCATACCTTTAGTATCACAGACTCCATCTCAAAAAAAATAGATTATTTAACTCTATTTCATAAGTTTTACTGACACTCTCAAAATCTTTTCAAAGCTAAAATACAGAAAGGAGCTGCTGTTATAACCCAAAACTATCACCTTACTAGGGTTGACAAAAGTACATATGTCAAAAGGACATACAAAAGGACAATGAAAGAATTATCTGCAACAGTTATCAATTGGTAATACAAAAGTGGAAGACATTTGCAGAAAATCTGTCCATTTCAATATTAGTCTATATCATAGAACTACTATTTAAAGCACTCCTCACAAAGTCATAGAAACCTTCTCCTAATAGTTCGTTGCTTTTACTGTAACATCTTTCTTGTATTCTCCATTTAATCCACCTCACTAATTACTTGTAAAAAGCTTCCTAAAGTTGTTCCAAAACACACCTTTAACACTGGGTCCTGAACTGCAAGAAAGGACTCATAGGAAGCAAATAATATCAAATCTTCACAGAAAAGAAAGTATATATAAGAATGTATCTGATAATATAGAACATATGATGATATATTCATATACGAGTATATTATAAGACTATCCAACAAAATAAGAATTTGAAACTTTCTTATTGGTAAAATATGTATCTGACATTAGTCCAACATAAAAAAAAAAAAAAGAGAGAAAAAGTGAATTTTTTCACATACTGGGGGCTGCCACACAGTGTTCATGTAAAGGCAGCAACTGAGACACTGGTGAAGGTTAAGAAAGCGGTTTCCTTCTACCACAGGCACTCGTTCATGTATATCACTCATTAATCTGCCTTTTGTTTATCACTGATTATTTAACCACTGCATTTTTACATTTAAAAACAGAAACCAGGCAGTATAAAACTTCCCCTCAGAGATTCATGGATTTGAGCGTGCTGCTGACTTCAAATGAAAGCTAGTCATTTAGAGTGGTAGATTTTAAGCACCATTCAGATGGCCCTTAATTCTGTACAGTCAAAGCAAAAAAATACATGTCAAAATTTAACAGAATCAGTAAATTAAGCAGCGTTTTCTCCGATAACTGTCATGAGAATATCAAAACGTACTATTGCTGTCTCATATGATCATCTCAGCACAATGTAAAAATGACTCTGAAATTACCTAGACAATAGCAATGGCAGCATTAACAATTACCTATCTGCAAGGAAACTGAAATGACTGAAGTTTCTTTTTATCTGAAAATACCAAAACAATAGAAGAGGAGCCAAATGAGACATGCAAGATTTATTTCACTTCCATCTCCACTGTCTTCTCTATTTCTGATAGTAAACTAGCAGTCTTTGAAGAGCTGTGATTTGTTTTTGAGGCTACAAAACCCTTGAATCCCACATGTTGAAGAACATTCCTGCAATAAACTTTTTCATTGCTCCTTTGCTCTCTTTTACAACTGAGTGCAATAGGGAGGCTGTTGCCCTATACCATTTGATTCCTGTGAGGATGCATCCCCGGGGTAACAGCTACTGTTCAAAGGACAGGTACCAATTACTCTGAACTTGTCACTGTCCAGGATCAGGAATATCCAACTTCCATTTTTTCAACTGCATACCTTGTTTTGATTCCTGACCTTCCAATTTGTGATCTTCTCTCAGAGATGAAGTGGAGTCTATACTGTTATCCTGTCTGGAAGCAAATGAGAAGACATTTTGTATATGTATTTTATAATATGAAGAGCACTTTGTACTTTTCAAAAAAGAAAGAACAACAAAAAAATCATTAAAAGAAAATGTGTAATGGGAGGTTGAAAGGCAAGCTACCATATGAGAAAAGGCCAAAGGTATTCACATACTGCTATTCTAATTACTTGGAAAAGTTTTTTACTTTGCTGTCACTAGTAGTATAGAGGTAACTTCTCTCACTATATTAATAATTAAGAATAATAATCCTCAGTAGCAGCATCTCCCTAAAACCAGAATCATAGAACAATTACGGTTCGAAAAGAATTTCAAGATCACTAAGTCCAACAATAAACCCATTACCACTATGCCTGCTCAGCCACGACCCTAAGTGCCTCAACCTGCAGGCTGTCTGTAAAACTCAAGAATAAATCATCACACAACTAAACCATGTGAAAATATAGTTTCAATTGTATTCTAATACTGTTTATTATTTTATTTTGGAATTAAGCAGCCATTTTCATGAACAAACTACTACTCTACCCTATCTTTCAGTATCAAATCTCACATTTTCAAACAGGATTGCTTTCTAAAAGAAAATGTTTTTAAACTATAGTTTTATTCTGTTCGGTACTTGTTTTTCTCCATTTGAAAATAGACATTCTTTTAGGCTTGACCTATAGGATTTCATATGCTTTATATATGGTGTAAGAAGGGATATTCTTGTCTCCATCCCACATTTCATGTGTGTAACTACCAACAGAAGTTCTATAAATAAGACGTTATGACATATGGAAAATGGAAGGATAGTGTTTACAGAGGAAAATCATAAAATCACAATAATAGCCTGGAACCTTCCCTTAAGTTGAATATAGATCTGTTTTTTCAAAACTGTCAGAGATGTATTTTTACTTCAGAAGTAGAACAGCCAGGAGACAGGATGGAGAACACTGCAATAATGTCAGTGTAATAGTTCAGTTTTGTTCAAGAAGAGTTATTTTGGTGGTTACGTTCTTATCTATAAGAAAGGCAACAAATTAATTGACTCTATAATTCTCCTGCGCGTTTTGTACATATTGCAATAAAAATTATGTAGCCGTGCTGAAAATGACAATGAGAAAGAGTAGATTTCCTTAGAAGAGTTTCATTAACACATAGCATTTAAAAAAAAAAAGAATTAAAAAATGTTTCAATAGAATAGTAAATGCTCATGTTAACTGAAGAAATGAAGAAAGCTATAAAATACTGTCCACTGTCCAGTATTGTATCATATCATATCACAATAATGCAGGAATAGATTATTTACTATGATACAATTTTTTCACAATACCTCAGTGGTGCGTTTTCCTTTAAACCCATTTCTCTATTTGTTCATAGTTTACTCTATTCCCAAACAAGACTGAAGGAGAAGAACTGATACAAACTAGATGTACAAGTTGATATATTGAACAGGAATGTGTCTATGTAGATTCTCCTTCCAAAAACACTCAAATTTTGTCTCTTCACATGCAAAGAAGTTATTCACCTATTTTTAATTTTAGTTCTCAGATTTTCACCAAGAAAGACAAGAGGTATTGCAAGACCAATTACAGCCTCTATGTGTAAAATGTCCAGGAATTTTACAAATAAATTGTCCTTTCCCTTAGATAAGGTGATAACAGTTTTATCACCATCAACATAAAGGCCCACCGAGAAACAAAACAAGCAGAGCCTCAGTAATCTAATTCCCGCAAAGAGCACCCCAACCAAGGACTGTCAATAGACATGAATCAGCCCTGTGTCTAGATCTAACATCTCATGAGACAAGTCAACTGCAGATACTTCCCAGACCTCTCTAGATGCCAAAGAGAATTACTATTCCAGATGAGAGTGTCAAGCTTCAGCTTATGAGATGCTACAAGGAGCACTTAGGGCCTCTAAAATTTATTTTTAAAAAGATTGTGGAAATGAGTTAGTTTAGAGGAAGGACCAAAGGTAGGAAACAGAAATAATACAAGCCAATATAGTATAAGCAGGTTTCTTGTTGTAAATGAACCCTGTACCTGATCATTGGGATCTATCCTGTCTTCATACTAAACTCTACTACTATTTTTGTGAATGAATGAGTTCTCTATTCTGTGTGCCTGAGTGAAAGCCTAAATGCTAGCAATTGGTCAGACTGCAGAACGCATGCACTTGCTTCAATATCGTGCATCAGTGTGTATACGAAAGTATACATAATTTGTATACTTTAAGATATATTATCCAGCAAGTTGGATAATAAACTTGAGAACCAGTTACCAGAGAGACTTGTAATCCTAAGAGACTAGGGTCTACATGAAGATATCCAAGAGATCAGTGGACTAAGAGTCAACCACTGAGAACTTCACAGGTCTGAGCCAGCTTCTAGAGAGACTTATGTATCTCCACGCACATGTCCAAGCAGGTCCAACAACTGGCAACTGGGGTAAGATTCCAAACCTGCAGGGCTCGTGTTCAAGTGCCAGGAACAAGGTAGACTAGGGACATATATATGCATACATTTATATATAAATTTATACATACACATATATATTGCATATATTCCAAGTGTAATCTTCCATCCTGGATAGCTGGAGAGAAGGAATAAAACGACATCATCCTCTGTTAATGCTCTTGCATGTGCTACTCCTAATAAAGTCAGCTACTCCTACCACTGTTAGCAGTGATTCAGCAAACTTAAATCACTCAACTCTTGACCAAGATAGGGTCATGATGCCCATATCATGCCTGCTCTTCACTATGAGCCAAAGGTGCACAGCTCTTGGCTCCTTCTGTCCTGTACACACACACTTCATCTTTTTGATCTGTGTTTGACTGTATACAATCCAGCACTAAAGTACGTAACTGTAATGTCTTGCTTGGGAAACTCTGATTTTGTATGATCAAACACTTTTTAGGAAGAACACTCCAAATAAAGTTCTAACTATCCAAAGTCCTTAAGCCAAATCCACTGAGGAATTATAAACACCCATTGGACAGAAATTTCACAGTACCCTCTATCAAAGTTTTTCCCCCCCCCCCCAGAGTGAAATTAGTTACATCTCTTTTCGTAGCTATTGCAGAAAATACAACTAAAAAGTAGCAAAAACTGATCTTTGTCTGTTGCTAAGTCAATATCAATGACTAAATTAAAAACCAGATTCTTTTAAGGACTACTTGCTGTTCGTAAATAATTTTTTGAATCCCAAAAGCAGTCTTTCACAGAACATTTTATCAGAATTGGTGTCTGCTTGGTCTGGAATGATGGTCAACATTTCCTACTTAATAGGCAAGTATTTTGCACCATCTTGTGGACAGCCACAAATATTTCAGTTTACTGACCATTTTTGCTCTCGGCTTGTTAATCTTGTCAGTAAGCAACAGCTTTTCAAATCTGAGATATAAAGTGGAGCACAAATCTACCACAGTTTGCTATAAGCTGGAATTTGCAAAGCTGTGAAGGCAATCAGGGTCAAGAGTGAGTTGGTGTCAGAGTTGTAGCAGATCAGGCATAATGCAATTAAATATTTTAATTCATAAAAAAACATGAAGTCAGTGTCGTGTCACTGCAGTTTTCAAAAAGGATAAGAAGCAGGATCCTGGCAATCAGTTTCACATCTCTTCCTGGAAAGGTGGTGGAAAAGCTGAACCTGGAGGCCAGTCCTACTTATGTGGAAGAAAAGGAGGTGATGAGGAAGAGTAGGCATGGATCCATCAAGGGGAAGAAGTCAGGCTTCACTTGATTCTATGACGGGATAACTGGCTGGATAAGGAAAGAGCAATACATCTCTCTCTTGAATTCAGTAACAGACCGTTTCTCATAATGTCCCTCATAGGTAAGGTCAGGATGAGCTCAGATCTCAAAAGGTTATGTTTGGACCTCCACTGTTGGAGATCCCAGTGAAACAATGCTGGGATCAAATTCTTTACCAGTGAAGGGACAGACAACACCCTCAGCGTCTTTGCTGATGATACAGAACTGGGAGGAGCGGCTGATAGACCCAAGGCCTGTGCTGTAACAGGAACCTGGAGAGACTGCAGGCTTGCACAGAAGAGAACCCTTGGAAGTGCTTTTTCCTGTCCCTAGGGAGACATAACCTTATAACCTCAGGTGTCACTGTAAGCTGAGGGTTGACCTCTTGGACAGCAGCTCTCCAGAGCAAAACCTGGGGGTAACAGTGAACTAGAATTAAGCATGAGCCAACAATATGCCTCTGTGGCCAAGAAGGCCAATGGCATTGTGGTCCTGGAGTGCAGCAGGAAGAGCACTGCTAGCAGATAGATGAACGGGATCCTCTGCCTGCTACTCAGCCCTAGTGAGGCAATCAGTGTGTAATGATACTGCTACGTCCCAAGTACAAGAGGAACACGTACTTGGGAGTACATGTTTAGGCTAAACATATGGCTCCTCATAAGGAGAGGCCTGTTTAGCCTAAATAAGAGATTTTATCATCATATGCAAATACTTGAAGGGAGGGTGCCAAGAGGATGGGGCAGACTACGCTCACTGAAGGCTAGTGACAGGACAAGAGGCAAGGCAAGAAATACAGGAAGGTTAATCTGCGTAAGAAGAAGATCTTTACCGTGAAGGTGCCCGAGCCCTGGCACAGGCTGCCCAGGGAGGCTGTGAAGTCTCCTTCTCTGGAGATCTTCCCAAACTGCCTGGATGTCACCCTGTGCCCCGTGCTCTGGTTGTCCCTGCTGGAGCAGGGGGTTGGACTAGATGAGCTCTAGAGGTCCCTTCCAACCTCAACCATCCTGTGATCAGCAGAGATTAGAGAGAACAGTATTGGCTGGAGTTATGCAGAGCTACAGATTGAGAATCCAAGCTGCAGTGGTAGCTGTGTGTCATTCAACAGGAAAGCTTTATCTAGAGCAATTCTCTTGGCTTAACTGAAGTCTGTTGCAGAACAAGTTATAAATAATTAACAGCAGAGACCCCAGAACTGCACACTTAAGATATTCACAGCTCTATAGTCCTGAAATACATCCATTGTAATAGCAATTTTCAGCTTTTGCCAAAAAAAGTTCTGATGCTTCTGTCTTTCTACACTATTTCAGAATTTTTAGGATCAGTTTAAGTTCTAATATGACAGTGACAAGATAGCAGAATAAATGTTTTACATGCTGAGGGAAATGGCTGAACCTTTTTACTAAGCTGAAGAAAAATCTCAAGACCTCTGTGCCAACAGAATGAGGACTTTCTCATATGTATTAGCAAAACAAAGGGTAAACTTGTAATTAAAGATATGACGCTGTATCACGACACATTAAGATACGAGTTTTGCAACTTGGAACCCTCTCTGTACTTGGCGAAGCTTCTCTAAATCCCTGCTGCTTTCAGGAACAGCTATGCAGTTAGACTTAAGGTGGTCTTCAGAGACAGATAAATATTTGTGTATTTAGGAAAAGTAAAAAAGCACTGTATGGACAACACACTCTTCCAGGAAAACCTGTATAGTAGCATAAATTTTGAATTTCTTCAGATATGTTGATTTAAGCCTTCTGGACTTCTACTGATAAATGTATATGGTTTAAACTTGTCAGTATTTTAAAAACAAACAAAAATCTCACAGAAGTAGGATCAAAGAAACAAATCAAGCTGATGTTACCAACAAGCTAATAAAAGAACCAAGGCAAGTAGTATGCAAAACAAACAAATAAGCAAAAAAAAAAAAAAAACAACTGTTATGATGTTGTATCATTGATACAATCCACAAGGGTACCACTTTATAAGAAATACTCACATAAACTGAATTAGCAGTGACATACAAAAGAATTGCCATTCTGCTTTGTGAAACATCTTTTCTCAGGACAACTTTACCCATTAACTCAATTATCAAAAAAGTTTTCATGATCATAAACAACATAAGGTTGCTTCAGTGGCTGTTTTTGCTATTTCTTCACAGTTGCATCTTTTACGTACTAATGACTTGCTGCTCTAGTTGGAACACATTTCGGATGTTACATTTATTCACTCACAGGCAGGTTACGAAAGAAAAATCTCAACCACTAAAGATTACAGCTACTTAGAAAAAGAAAAGGACATTTTACTGTTGTAAAGCATAATGCTGACCTACCTATTGAGCAAAAGGTTAATCATAAATAACCTTTTCTCATTTCACTTATTTTCTGTTCTGCTTCTCTACCCTCCTAACAATTTAACAGTTTTCCTTTTTTATTTCTTGTTAAAGCTAACACATGTTTGACCCCATGGACAAAGGAGTGTTCATGTATAACACTCCATATAAAAAAATATTTTAGTCTCATTCCATGAACAAGGGAAAGATAAATGTACCTTACCTCCTACACTGAAACATCACATCTCAGGAGTTTGTAGGTATCTGAAATACCTAAGTTTTCTAACAGTACTGAGATGGAATTACAAGAAACAGAGGCATCTCAACCATTCTGTTCTTTCAAGAAAGAAACAGCAATCTCTCTTTTTCTTCTTCAACATCTTATTCTTTATTGTGTTGTCTGCTCACTTTCTTATCAGGTAAGTAATCTAGTTATGTTAGTTTCTACTAATTGAAGCAAAGATTAAAGAAGCTGATCAGTTTTAATTCTGCTGCACTTCTACACAGCTATGTTAGAGAGTGTACACAAGGATAGATCACTTTAGTTACTTTTTATTCTAGAAGCTTTTCCTGTAGAACAGTAACTCAAATCAAAATATGGATACCAGATGCCCTTGAAAAAGATTCTAAATTGCTGTGGGGGCAAGGTATTACACAAATGCCTTTAGACACCCATTGAATAAAAATATATATTTCTTCTTATTTTGTGTTTTATTCATTATGCGACAATAACTTCCACCTTTCATTCTCCTTTTCCCAACTCCAGTCATTACTTTATCTTCATTTAAATAAAACTTTACTATTTTTTCTGTAGCTGAAGGTCATGAATAAATATTCTGAACAGCGGTTTTGAAAATTACTGTGACCAAAGAACTACCTTGCTCAGACCTGACAGCAATGAATCAGCCATTCTTCTCTGCAATGAGTTGTTTGAATCAGGTCTTAAATAAAAAGTAAATTAAAACAAAAATTCTCAAAAAATTTGTGTCACTTTTCATAGCTTCCTTATGAAAGAGGCCACTCTCTTTCAAAGTTCACTGGCAAAACAGCAGTCACTGGCAGAGAAGCTTTCCAGAAAGAGATTTGATTCTTTTTTAAACTTAAAGTTATAAATTTTCAGTAAAAGTTAAAGACAAAAAGATTAAACTAGTCCACATAATGAGTCTAATGACAGCATTCATAGATTATGTATGAAAGAGGTAAGAAAGAAGAGAATATAGACACAAAGTAATTCACAATGAAAACCAAAAACACATAGTGTCAGAGGAAACTAAAAATGCATCACAAAAACATCACGCATCTTAGGGCTTTTAGGAGAGCCTTTATACTTTTAAGATCCTGAACGATGACAAGCAAAGATCAAGAGAAACACTAATAACACCTCTGAGCAAAAAACAGGAAATTAAACTCTTGAACTTCAAGGTCTCTTGAATCAGAATAGTGACCAGAATAGGAAACTTGGATTATTGTCACCCTCTCCCTCTTTCCATGTCAAGTTAGTAAGTTTTGATGAACTAGTCAAATCAGTAACTAAAAGGCATCTTAGTCATGTAATTCGGTGTAAATTAACCTACAGTAAGTCAACTACCTGTCAGAGTGATTACTAAGAACGAGACTAGACGTTCTTACTCTAGTCAGGAAGCGTGAAGGAACTATTCAACCTACCTTAGCTCAGTGAAAGAGTTTAACTAATCATTTCTGCAGCAAGCTAAGCATGTGCATATGTTTGATTTGTAGTATAAGTCAACTGATAGGCAGTGACGACACTGCAAAACTTACTTATGTGCCTAAGACAAATTTGATGTTACAGAGACACAGATGTCTTTGCTATTAAGTATTAAATTTAAAAATAGATGGCTATCATTTTACTCGGTTAATCACATAACTAAGGACATAGTGATGGAATATTTCAGTATTACATTTGATCACTCCTCACAAGAAATTCAAATATCACTTGGTATTTCTACATTAAGTTCCAAAGTGTTTTCTTTTACTCACTGACTGACTGATTCACCTCCAGTCTTGTCTCCTCCATCTGCATCCTCATCAGTATCAGACTCAGCTCCATTCTTGCCTAAATAGAAGCATTTTCAAACAGATGAAAATTTAACCAGTTAATAAAACTTAATGCTATGCAGTTAGTCTTATTTTTGATGATCAAGAGAATTTTCTTCCCTCTAAGAGATCTGTACTAAAATTGAATTACTACTCTTACCCAGATACAAGGTGCTATTTCTGAAATAGTTGCTTGCAACACACTAACACTAATAACGCAACAGAAACATGCTGTATAAGTTACTTAAATATAAAGAAATGGTTTGGCTAGTATAACACTATAGCCACTAAAGTATATTGAAGGAGACATGAAAAGCTTATCAAAGATGAAATGCCAAATTAAAATTCCAAAGTATTTCAGATAATTGTCAAAATAGCATTATTATTACGGAAATCAGCCCGTAATTATCAATTGTAAGCTCAATAAAACATTGTATACCCAAAAAAAGTTATGCAAATGCAGTCTTTTTTTTAAAGGCACCACTCTATACTAGAGAAGAAATATTTAAATCATACCTTCAAGAATTTTCAATAGTTTTTTTTCAGATAACAGCTCCAACTGCTCCAAGCAAAGCTTTTTTATTTCCTCCATGGAACAGTTCTAAGAAGACAGTTAAGACAGTCAACAACACTAAATAAAAAGCTAACAGATTAAAACAAAACACATATAGGTACCTCAACTCCAACAGCCAATAAAGATAAATCTTTTGAAATACTAAACAATAAACACTATCAATTACTTGACCTATGACTGAGTATTTTCACTGTGGTTGTAACAGTGAGAAGTAAAAGCACTGATGCAGTGTTTTTAGTGTTTTCACTAGCAGTGAGGTATGAAACAGTAAAACAATTGTAACCCAGATTATCCTTAATTTTCTATCAGTAGGAGCAGCTGGATTACACAATCAAGTCTGCATACAAAGGGCTGATTGCTCAATTCAAGCTCAGTTTCTGAGCTTGGATAACATTAGCAATAACACTGCTAATGAAAGAACACTAACAGGAAATATGTAAATAGCCACGTATAAAGTCTGAGAAATTGATCCGATTCTAATGCTTTGTATATAAACTTATTAAGAGATGTATACAATCCTGCAACAAAGTTCACAAGTTTTCTATCTAACCTTGTCTCTTATAAAAAAAAAAAAAAGAAAGGATAGAGTCTTGATTAAGTGACAGTGAACTATGACACCACACCCATACACCAAAATCAGTAAGTGCGGGGGGTTTTGAAACACTGATGCTACTGAGGCTTTGGCTCTATACCACAAGGCTCTTTATTTCCTACTGCTTTTGCCTCCAGCACACTCCAGATCTCTTTTCTTCCTGTAGAGTTGAAAAGCAGGTGAAACTGCATGCAGTTTAGTAGCTTACTTTGAATAAGTTCTGTGTTATATTAACAGTGTAACTCTCAGATCAACAGAAAAATTGAGGACCAGTGTAAAAAGCAAGCCAGAAATTCAGCAACAGCTGAACAGCAGAGAAAGGATCAAGAACTACAGAATCATACCAGCATTCTACTTTCAAATTTCACCTAATCTTGTGAAGTAGGGGAAGAGCACCCCAAGAGCATTTCGGTTCCGCTACAAGCAGACTGCATTCCTATGTTTCACGTATCAAAAGGAATGATGTCAAGGCTTGGAGATAAGGCCTATATGGGCATCAAGACCTGGGAAACAAAAGTCTCCTCTCACTGCTGGAGTGTGATTAATTTCGAGGGTCTTGACTATGTTCCCCTCATCAGGGCCTTGACAGACAACATTGGCTTCACTGCTGGGGCAGTATAAATCACTGAAGGCTGGAATTAACTCCTTACCATCCTAGCTATGGGATCTCTCCTCAGGAACATCACTGCAAGCACAGAGCAGACAATGCAGACTCTCAGACTGCTTTCTTCAGTGCAGAGGAGCACTGAGGCAGATGGTCTGACTTTTGGGCTTTCAGCCACCCTCCACCCCATGACTGTGGGTGTGAATGTCTTAGTCACGTTGGAGGAGAGCTGAACTGTGCAGCAGCCAAGCCAGGGACTGCAACAAAAGGAGAACAGCAACTGGCCTCAACTCCTCCTTTGCCTGAGGCTATGAATAGGTTGGCCCTGGGCAGCCCTCTTGGGATCTTCATGAGTGACAGCGGCTCTGTCAACTTGAAGAACCCCTCGGGACAGGGGCTGACCCTATTTCCCTGGAATTGAGCATGTGTTGGCCATGGAAGTAACAAATGCATGGTAGGATCAATAACAATTAACTTTCCTAATTCATTCGTTCAGGTAATTACATTTACCATAAATTAGCTAGCTTGTCTTACCAAGTAGTCTGTGTTAGTGCATATTTTCATGTTACTAGAAAGTAAGTATTCTACTGAGGGTAAGTTTCTGTTAATAAGAATTATTGTCTGGCACCATTATAATTTGTGTAATAAATTTTGATCTTTCAGACAAGTTCTGTAATTATGCAGTAAGACTCCTCCCCACCAGTGCAACAGGGAACACACGTGGTCTGTGATTTGGGACATTAAGGTAGTCAGTTGTCCTATGACACTTTGAGAAATAAACAGGAAGATTCTTAGTTGGAAGTCCTCTAGACGTGAAAGAAAAATCACAGTTTCTTACGAAAGCATTCAAGCCCGCAAAATCAGTTTTAAAAGCAAACATATATTAGTACCTTCAGGATATCAGGCAACATCTTCTGTAGTTTCTTCTCTCCTATGACACAGAAACACTGCTGAAGCATTTCTTTTTTGTCTGCGATGTAGAAACTGACTGGTTTGAGTGTCACACTGAGATCTAATCCACCTTCCTCTATATCACTGGGTTGTTCAGCTTCTTCCTCTTTCTCTCCAGATGGCACATTACATTTTGCTTCCTAAAATTGAGAAAATAGTTTCCATCTTTACTAATGAATTACAAAAGCAACATACAGCTTCATCTGTGTTAATAAGTTCTTCTTCAGAACTATTTACAACTGTAAGTTGATAAGCTTCAAGCTTATCAGCTTCAAACTGAAGTTTATAAGCTTCAAAACAGTCTGCACAGTTTCCCCTAGAAAATTCTACAGTGAAGCAATCTTTAAGCAAAAGAAACTCTTACAGCCCCTTAAGGAGATGTTAATGAGAATGTACTATCGGAAAATGCAACTGATTCCTCTAGTTTATGCTTCTCTTTTTTTGCTTTAAAGTCCAAGACATGTATTTCTTGAAGTTTCTGAGCAGTTAAAGGATCAGGTAACTTAAAATCATCTTACTAAAATGGAGATTGGCAGACAGCACTCTGTGTGAGACAGCTTTTTGAGAAGTGGGATTCATACCAGATAGTCCTAGCAGCAGAACATGCATAACATAGACTTTATGCAACTTTATGCATATATATACATATGCACATGTGTACATATATATATATATATGAAATGATTCGGTGACAGGCATACATTTTGCAGCTTGCTGAGATTCATAAGGAGTTGGACTCATGCAACCTGCTGCACACCTCGGAGACAAAACTTACTGGAACACACTCACTACTCTGAAAACCGAGCCTCACAATGCAGGCTTGTGTCTCTTGGCTTGTGTCCCTTGCAACTTTTCCCAGGAAAAAAACGGACAGGCTCCTCACAGACATGTGCACAAGGACCATCCTGCTGCTTCCCTTCCTTGCCTGCCTTTGCTAGGCAGCCAGTGAGCCAGGTGTCTCTTGTATCCGGTTCCACACACCTAAGTTTTGCGCAGACATATCCGACCGTCTGCGTGGCTACAACGTTAGCGCAAGGCGCACACAGCACAGGCCCACATGCACATAAAGGAGCTGTAGTTAAGCAGGTATTTTACGGAGACGAATGACCCAGCCGAGGAGGGGGACTGTAACGCAGGGGCCAGGCCCCGCGGTGATGCTCCAGCCGCAACGCCCCTCGCCCCTCGCTCCCGCCGCGGGCCGGAGTTACCTCCGGGACGTCGTGGCTGGACTCCGTGCTCCGCCGCTTCCTCTCGCTGCCGGGCGGCCCCGAGGCCCCCTCGGGGCAGGCGGAGCGAGAGCGGCGCCGCTTCTTCTCCTTGGAGGACTTGCGGCCCGGCATGGCCACGCGGGGAGCCACGGCCGCCACCGCCGCCCCCACGGCGACCGACCGCCCTCCGCGCCTGACGTCAGCGCCCTTCCGTTGGGGCGTGGCCCGGGGACAGAGGGGCGTGGCCAGGAGGCGTTGGGGCGTGTCCGGAGGCCGTTGGGGCAGGGCCAAGAGCCGTTGGGGTGTGGCCGGAGGCCGTTGGGGCGGGGCCAGTCCCGGTCGTTGGGGCGTGGTCGGGGGGTCGTTGGGGTGTGGCCGAGAGCCGTTGGGTCGTGGCCGTTGGGGCGTGGCCGAAGCCGTTGGGGCGTGGCCGAAGCCGTTGGGGCGTGGCCGGGGCCGTCGGCTGCTGCTGGTCCGGGTTGAGGCGCTGCCGCCTGCCCCTCTGCGCTCCCGAGTTCAGCGCGGGACGGGGCTTCCCGGTTTCTCAGCGAAAAATGAAATATTCTCCGGTGCATTTTGAAGCTTGGTTTTGTTTGCTTTGTTTCCGCTCCCTTTCCCCAGCCCAGATTTTAGCCTGTTACTAATCAGCATAAATGTCTCTTTTCCCTGGGCAGCTGGTTAAAGCTGAGGAGCCTGTCAGAAATCTCACAGAAATCCAAACGCGTATCAGCAAGTCCAAGGCAAATGCATGGGCTGTGCAGCCTCCTGTCAGGAAGCTGAGGAGACTTGTGCAATGTCCTGCTGGAAATGCCCAACTTGGATCTCCTTCACCACGGTCACCATTCATTTCTGCAGTTTGCACAGTGTGCACCACCAGAGCATCTGTTCTTCCACAGATCCCACTGGTAAGTCTGTTCATAAATGTGTATTGCAGATCACTGCTTCAAGGCTCTAGAGCGACGTTTAACGAATAGGCCATGTATCAAAGGTAACACCTTATCTTCTTCACACCTGATGTCTTCATAGCTTTCAGGTTCTGTCAGGATTGTGCGCCCCAGAAATTTGTCACTGGCTGTCACTAATTTCTGAGATTTCATTTTGAGCGAGATTAGGCTGTTCTGATGAGTCAGACTGGTTGGACATAAGATCCACACACATACTGATAGTGACAGTGTCAGTCTTCATGTGTGTTTTAGAGGTTGGAGGTTTTGTTATGAGGTGATACAGAGGAAAAGTATACGTTTGGAATAAAAATGGCATATTTGGTACTTCTAAAATATCTATATGGAAAATAAAAGGTTTGTAAGGTTCCTAATCTTTTTCAGATGTGAAAACTAACTGGTTTGGGTGCTTCATTGAGATCTGCTAATCCACCTTTCTTTATTTCAGTGGGTAGTTCATCAAAAGTTTTGTTTTTCTTTCCAATATTTAAGCACTTAATTAAGGGGAAGTGTTTAAATTTTAAGGATAAAGTATTATCAAATATTATATAAATGTCTGAGCTATCATATGTAAAACTTACACCTTTGCATGGAATACAATTTCAATGAGTATGGCTTCTATTGACAGAGTAGGGAAGGTACCTTTGTGTTTTGATAAGGTTATTGATAATGATACTGGCATTTAGGTAGTCAGAGTTAGGCTTCAAAATTAGCCATCAAAAAAGAAGTAATTGATACCTCACTTTTTTTTTTTTTTTTTTTTTTTTTAAATACTGATGAATAGTGATTTGGTCCACAGTTGCCTCAATTCCACAACCAGGAAAGCTGGAAAAAAGATCCAAGCCAAAGTGGAAAGCTTAATCTCTCATGTGAATAAACACCAAAACTCCATCGGACAATATGAATTCTGAAAATGCCTAGAAAATCCTTTAAGTTGTTTAACAGTCCTGTAAGATTGCTGAAAATCCATTTCACGGTTTATATAGAACACATTTTTACCTTGAAATTAATATAAAGGCAGGTCAACTTCTGTTACATGGGCTCCTGCAGGTGGGGCACTAGGTCTAACTTTCATGCCTGTGTAAAGTGAACTCTGCTGTATTGTAGGAGACTTCCTGGCTGTACGCTCCTCTTACTAGGTATAACATTAACATCCTTTCATGGAAGTGGAACCTTCATCCGCATGACATCTTATTAATGTTTCTTTGGGCTACTGGTTATGTCCAAAGCACAATTTGTAATGTATGGAAACTCAAAAGTATACACCCCATTCTACACATTGTATTCTTACACTGTTACATACTACATCTTGAATATATTGCTTCCACTGCCTATGGGGTACATTGTTATCTGATCAGTTTATAATATAGTGTTATTTAAGGGAACAGAAGGGGACATTAGGGCCCTTTCCTCTGGAATTTTGAATGTTCTGCCTCACCTATTCCTTGAAACATAAGTTCTGATGTGATCAGATAACAACATATCCCACAGAGGAAGCTGTGCAGCCTCTAATGCAACTATCATTCTCCTGCTTGTTATACCCTGCCTTCACATAAACTCCCATCCCTAGATGGAAAGCTTTTCACCAAAGCACTTGCCTGCACATTCAACTCAGCATAATATTTAATACCTCTTCTTATATATTATTTCTCAGAGTTGCCAGAGTTATGTTTATTAACATAAACTTCTTTTTGGTCTAGGAAATTTATGGCCATGCATCTTCCATGCAGGCAGTCTGTAATCCCACAATAACAAAAACAGTTAAATGTAAAAAGGCTTTATAAATTAACAAATGTACAAATACACTAAGAACACAACATTTAAAAGCTGGAGTTTCAAGAACAATGTTTAGCAGGTCACAAAAGTTCAAGAGGCAGATAGGATATACCTTAAAACTATTTTCTAAATGTAGCTTCTCAGAAAGGAGTTGATCTATCGCAAACCACCAGATGTCATAAAGAGCTCAAGTGCCAGTTAAGCTTTCTCACTCCTTCATTTTTTCTATCATATTAATCTAATAAAAATTAGATTACTTTAATAAATTGTCTTTGACATGCTGAACATGGACCTGTTCAACCTAAGTGTCTACTTGCTTTAATTACAAGCAAGAGAGTACATCTGCAGGACACTTTACAAACTCCTTCAGGCAAATGGCTATTTAAGGTGAAGGCAAATAGCCCACAGAAGACTTCCTGAATGTGTAATCAAATGAAATGACCAATAGCGAATAATAACTCTCTCTTGAATTGACCATCTTACATCTGCTTGACTAGCTGTAGTATATTTCCCTTTCAAAAATCACTACTGACACTGTTAAAGCTACTTGATTTTGTATTTCTGCACTTTCTGCTGTTTGATCCATCCTGTACACTTGAAATTCCATTCCAAGACCACTTTTTTTTTTTCTCCAATTGCCATACTCTTCTAAATACAATCCAGTATTTTATAACATATTTTAGAGTAAGACTTTTGCTGTTAACTTAATACCCTATTCCTGTTCGTTAAATAAAGGATTTTCTAGTAGGGGATATTTCAGCCATTTTAAAAACTACGAGCCATTAATTTACCACTGGAGCACTACAGCTACATGAGATAGAGTCTGTCTTTCAGGATTCTAGATTAAAAACTGCTGCAGTACAAACTGCATATGGCAAGAGCAACAAAATAGTTAGGTTTAAGGAAAAAAGTAGGAGGAAAAAAAAAGATGGAAAATTAAGTAAATGCAACTTCTTTACCAGCGTATTTAACGACAGCTACTATTTGCCCAAATTAACTATAATTCATACAGACATTCTGCTGAAGCTTTTGTTTTGCATCCTATTCTTTCTGGTTAACAATCCAGCTTTTTAGTGATTTATTATTTTGACCTTCTAAGCTATTCCAGAAGGATTTTGTGCAAAGATTCTGTATACAGCATGACTTCAGAGAAGCAGTCACATGACAATTGTAAAAAGTTTTATTTGCTGTATAACGTCTGACAATATCAAGGTTTTAGCTCATCCACAGTATTTTCTCAATTATACACTGTCACATGAAATGCACAAAAGCATCATTTTTTTTCCCCGAATACACTGTCTCCCCCATACAATAATAACAATTACAGCAGATTAAGAACGAACCTACAGCATTCACTTACTTTAGTCGGTTCTGATACAGAGGCATACTTTTTTATTTGAGAGTCAACTCCCAGGGACTTGGCTAATTGCACAGCATTTGTATCCCCACTGATTAGTGTCCCCAGAGCCACAAGCAGTCTAAAAACAGCTTCCAGATCTTGAACAACTTCCATAACTGTGCTGATTACTGACAAACATTGAGCTTTGCCCTCGATGTTGCTGACTTTATGTAAACAAACAGCATAGTTCAACGTGAGTGTAGCAAGTGCAATATGAATGTTCTTATTACCACCCGATTTCAGTTCTATGGCTTGTGTCATTATTTCATCCCTCTGTTGCATCATGAGCTTCTGGCCTGCCTGGCTGACAAAACAATTGCAAAGAGCCCTAAGTGCCAGCAGCTGGTTTGCCTGCTTTCCTTTAGGGTTCAAAAATTTAAGGAGGAGGAGGATAAATTGCACATGATCCTTTTCGCTGCAGAAGTTCTCATTAACAACAGGATGTCTGATAGACAATCTAAGAATGTCTAGCGCTGGAAAGACAATATCTAGGGAACAAAAAAAAAAATATTAAAGCATAAAATAACTGCATAAAATAAGCAGTTTGTTCTTAACTTCATAACAATGTATCCTCACATGCCACGCATTTGTTTTTTTCCAGGATGTTAAAGTAAAGCCAATATAAAGTCCTTCTGGTCTTCAAATAGAACCACCACCCTTCTTGACTTTTTAATATTACATGTATGAAATAAGACTACATTATCTCTGGTAACATCCATCGAAAACTTTTCACCAGTGCTGTTCTGACTGCATAATCTATCCTGTAGTAACCATCCCTTTTCTACCATATTAAACAAGAGTTTTTTTTCCTTCAATGTCTTTCATAACTTATCACCATAATTTCACATTTTATTTGATGAAAACTTCTGGACTCCAGTCTCCCACTTTCATTTCAAAACAAGTCTCATTGCTCTTTTTGGAATATACTCTTTTTATATGAAAAAAACTGTAACTTTATTTTTTAATCAAGTTCCTCCTTCACCTTTACTGTTCCATCAACCAAGAAAATCTGACTACCTATTACCAATTTGCAGATCATGTTGCTGCCATCACTGATGACCAGCATTATCTCCTTGTACAAGGTTATTGGTGCCAGTATCCCATAGAATCATAGAATCATAGAAGGCATAAGGTTGGAAGGGACCTTAGAGGTCATCTAGTCCAACCCCCCTGCTCCAAGCGGGTTTTAAAGATCTCCAAAGAAGGAGACTCCACAACCTCTCTGGGCAGCCTGGAAAAGCAAACAAAACTGCCCTCAGCAGCACTGTTGCAGTGGGAACAGCTGCACATTTTCTGATTTCTGTTTCTATTTCTTCAAGGCATCATCTTTTTAATGCCCATGACCACAGAATTTGGGTTTGTGGTGAAGTATTGATGATATGACCAAAAGGAGGAAAAAAAGAAAAAAAAAAAAAAAAAAAAAATCAAACAAGCAAACGTTGCCTACCTTCTGGCCAGTTAACTGCTTTCCATAAAGTCTGAAGTTGCTGTGCTGTAAGTGTTTCTGCAGGGGTGTTGCATACTGTGAATAGAATCTTCTCAAGAATTATCAAGTCATCTTCTGTAAGCTTTTGTTCGTCAGATGCAGCTCCATTAAGCTCCTTCAGTTTGCCTGTGTGACCAAGAGCCATAAAGCCTCACAGCCAGAGCTCTCTGACATTAGAACTTTTCATCCGAAATAGTTTTAAACATACTACACAGCATTTTATGAATAATGCTAAAAAGATGTATTTTGCAGAAAAGTGCTTTAAACATTAAAATATTACTTCTCCCTCACTCATCTTATTTCTAAGGCTTTAATAACTAGAATTACTCCCACTGCAAATCTCCTAGTTTTGCAACACAAAGAATCAGAACTCATATCTTAGTGCACAAGAATGCAAAAATGCAAGAATCACAACAGCATCAGCTTTTTATAACTTAGCTACGACTCTCTTATTCTTTTATGAGGCAGCCAAAATAAAAAATAAATTATGCAACTCAGAAACACCATAAATCAAACTATTCTGATTTTGATTTGCATGTCACGGGGTACGACAGCTCAGTATCCTGCATTCAAACCTGAATGCAATTTAAAGATGAAAGTTTCGAAGAACTAATTGCATTTTGCTTAGAATGGTTCTAAAATTAGCACCTGCTCTTCACAATTCTTCCAAAACTTAGGATGGCCATGTCAATAAAAGCATAAGCAAACAGTATCATACATATTAACATGCACTTAGAAGATTTCTAGCGTAAATAAAAATTAACTGAGGGCTTACTGTGGGGAAAAAAAAAAACAGCAACAAGACCCAGAGCTATTAAATTTAGTCCAGTCTGGCCACAAAAATTACAATTCTATTTAACCAGGCATTGTTACTAGATCATAGGAAACAGGAAGCCTAATTTTCAGAATTAAGCTTCTAAAACAAACATAGATCTACTACGTCCTTGTGACTGATACTGGTTATTATTCAAGGTTTGAAACTGCCAACAACTTCTGGTGAACTGAAGTTTTTAGCAGCAGGTTCAGAAACAGATTGCATATAACCTGCATAGTGAGCCACTAGAATGGGAAAAAAAAAAGCCTTGAATTGTTAGCTTTACTTACGAGTTTAGTAAGCAAAATGTCAAACAAATGAAAGCTTATGGGTGAGCTAGACCAGGATACATTATATATTCTTTAAAGTTCCAGTAAAAAGCACTCCTATGCCTTCAACTATATGCAAGATCCAGTTGATGAATGTGATTTTAAAGGTCAAAACTAAGGAAGTAAGAAAGTTGAGATGCCAGGTTTTTTGAAAGATTAAAAATGAAATTACCATTTCAAATGGAACAGAAAAACAGACAGACTCAAAGTCATAAAATACTGACCTAGTATCTGTGTAGGATTGGCTTGATCAAAGGTGACCGCCTCTTTCTTAGGAAAATAAATATTTTCAGTTTTAGCTGCAGGCGATTTGTAGGCACCCATTCCTATGAAGAAAATATGACAAGTTCAATAATGTACCAAAATATTTGACACAGCAAAATCTCTGTTTAAAAAAAGTAAATGTTTATGCAAATAGCTGTAATTCTTTATGTTTTTAGTAAAGAAAAGAATTACAAAACTGTAGTAATAATTTCAGTCAATTCCTTCATAAACTGTATTTCTCTCTCATCAACAGAGAGGTGCCCTGCTCTTCCAAACAAATCCAAACATGCCTGGTCACTTTTCACATTTAGGCATCCCAGCTGTGGAGACAATGGTGAGAACTGAGCACGAAATACACATCTTTAAATTCCTGAAAGATACATTGCAATAAAGAATACAGATTATAAATTACCTGTAAATGGATCTGCTGCTGCAGGTACTGTATTTGATCCAGATGAAGAACCTGGGACATAACGTCCAGCACCTAAAGAAAAACAGCAAGAAAAATAACTGCTATAGTTGTTAGTATTGTTTAATCACTTTTCAAGCAGAAGTAGCACTAGAAGGAAGGAAGCAAAATATCAAATACAACTTACAGTGTATTGTGGGGTTATAAGCCTGATCTGCTGCACAGATTTACCTTGACACTAAAACAGGATTCTTCCTAACTATTCTGGGTCAGCTCTCTGTCTTCCTAAACATATATATTCATTTTAGGCAGGGCTAAATCATAGGCTCAGCCACCTATGATGGGAGCAGAGTGAAGTGCACATTGACTTCTTAGCTTCAATGAATGGAATGCTGAGGAAGTATGGACCAGCTGAGGAGACAGTGAGGTGGTCCAAGTGGCTAACGCCATAGCTCAGAATTATGCGATTAGCACCAGTGATTTGTCCTGGTGGACAAGAAGGCCACTGGTATTCTGGGCTACAGCATGAAAGACACTGACAGCAGGCTGAGGGAGAGGATCTTTCCCTCTGTGCAGCTTTGGTGAAGCCACATCTGGACTCCCCAGCTCTGGACATGCAGAGGGTTCAGTAAAGGGTCGCTACGATTTATGTACAATAGCAGCTCTCATACGTGGAGAGGCAGAGAGACTTGGGCCTGCTTAGCCTGCGGAACACTGACATGGGAGATCTTGTCAACATATAAAAATAGCTGCAAGGTGCAGGTAAAGAGAACGAGTCAAGGCTTTGTTCAGCAGTTCCCACCAACAGAAAATGAAGCAGTGGACACAAACTGAAACACAAAAATTTTCATCTAACATGAGGAAAACTTCTTTACTGCCCTGGAACAGGTTGCCAGAGAGTCTTCAGTCACCATCCTTGCAGATGGTCAAATTCGGATGATATGGCCCTGGCAAGCTGCTCGAGCTGGCCCTTTTTGAGCAGGGTAGTTGGACTAAGTTGTTTCTAAATGCCCTTTCCAACCTCAACTATCCACTGAGTCTGTGTAACTCTGTACCTGCCTAAGTTCACATGTCCTAGTTTCAGTTTTATCTGAACCTGGTAACAGTCTATCTGCTCATTTCTAGCCCTTTCTAGAAAAAAAAAATCATTTTCATAGAGTTTGCACTCTTAACTGTTATGAAGATGGCTGCAGTAAAAGTGGTTAATGTAATGTCTGATATAATTTTCCTGAGTAATTAGCTTGATCAGTTTTCTTTTCCTGCCTAAAAAAAGCTTATTTTCATCTCCATGTTGAGTTTTGTTTCCATAACAACATTTTGACACCTACCAGAATAATAAAAAAGTTTTTTTTTCCTACTCAGTCTTATACTACCAGAGAAATAAAGCTGAAAAATACAACAGGGTTAATAAGTATTTTTCTGAAGATTAGTTTTAACAAACATCTTGAGAATTAATAACCTTCCATATTTTCCTGTCCAATCTATCCATGCCTTTCCTCCATAACTCAAGGGCATGAAATAACCGATAATGAAGTACAGAAATTAGGACTCTGAAGTGTCCTTCTGAAGTGACCAGCATTGCTAGGAAAATATTATACAATAAGGCTTATACTACACTTCATATCATTGTGCTAAATTTGTGCTCCATCCCTCCAAAGAAATACATCTACAGAAAAAAAAAAAAAGCAATTAAACGAAATTATTAGAACAAAATTCATTTTTAAATACGCATCTTTATATCCTTGATAGCTAACATACTTGTGCACTAGAAACTAATTCTTTTACCTGTAAATGGATCTGAAAATTGAGTGGTTGTATTCCCCAGTGTTTGCCCTTTAGTGTTGTCTATAATAAACTTTGCCACCTGATCCAGAAACATAGGATTTAGATCATTCTTTTGCAGGAAGTTGTATGCAGTCAGCCAAGGATCCTCAGTGATGTTATATGGCAGTTTGTAGGAAGGTCCACTTTCATTTACATCAATGGTGAAAACATAGTCATATTCCTTCAAGCAAAATAAATATGCAGATTGAGGAAAATGAGAAACTTGTCATCATATTTGGTATACAGATATATACAACATGAACTCTATTTCATTTTAGCCCTTAGTCTTTACTGTAGCTTGCGACTTGCATCAGTAATATTCTCCTACACAGACCGCAAGTCTGAAATATACAAACCATGTTCTGTGTTTTCTAGAATGCCATACCTCAAGAAAGAATAGGCTAACAACAGATTCTGCCAATACATATGCAAAAGTATTAGAAAAATAATTCTGGCATCAGATATAATGCTGCAGGGACAAATCTGATGACCTGCAAAACTTCCAGGCAGTCAGCTGCCTCAAAAAACTTCAGGCTCAGAAGCATACTTTAATAGCAAAAAGAACAACTTCTAGGTTTTGTTGAAGCATGTTATGATCTGAACATCCTTTTAGTGGAGTCACTAAATACAGACTTTTCTCTACATAAGCATCAGTAAAGGGCATACTTGTCTTTAAAATTAGCATCTGCATTTAAGCTCAAAAGTTGAGCTGAAGGGAGGCACAGAAATCTGGTAATTAATAGATTAGATCATTCTTAAATAACTTTTAAGATTCATTCTCTCTGGAAAGGAAGTCAAACTAATTTTTCAAGGTATTATCAATAAACGGTAAAGAACCTGATCCTTTCTTTACTAGCTAATAGTTTACTTTTTTGCAAAATAACTTTTTTCATGTCAGCTAACTTTTTACAAAATGCATTTCTACTATTTCTAATCCTGGCAGAAGCCAGGAGTTATACTTGTATCTTAGCCTGAACTGAGTTTTACTACCACCAAATCCCTGCTTTCTAATTTATATTTTAGGTACAGAAAGACCAGGATATTTTGCAGTGGCAAAAAAACTGCACTGTCTTAAAAAATGTACAATTTGAGCACCTAACACTTGAAGTAATTAAAACATAAAACTTTTAAGAGTGCATACCTTTCCCTCAAATAAAACCTTTCCAGATGTTTGCTGCGTAGCTCCAGAAGAACCAACAACATCACCTATTTTTATCCACCTTCCTTCACTAACACTCCACTGATAGGCTTCGACTTTCCCATTATCTTTAATGAGACGTGTCTGTCCATCTCTTGTACCTGTAGATAGAAGTATTTGAGTAAGTTAAGAAATCTAAAAACAAGACCTTTTTTTGGGGAAAAAGTATACTCGTTGCACTCAAATTTTAAGAGGAAAAGACAGTTCAAGAAGATTCAAAGTTAGGGCACAGAAAACAAAAATATACAACATGTTTTTATTGGCTTAAAGTACTACATGTTGTGCCACGTACTACAGCTATAAGAGAAATCCACACACTAGCATTTTACAATCACAAACTGGTATTTGCAACCAGCCTAAGATGAAAAAGTAATCCTTGGGTCAATCACTGCAGCAGTTCATCATTCTTCTGTGAATATGACAATCAGAGGTGAAAATCTCATGGACTAATATGATGAGAAGGTTCATACAATTTTATGAAAGGTGACTGGCAACTTATACTATTTGGTGGTCAGCTCCAAGTGCTGATTCTGGGAAAAAAAAAAATCCTATTTATGAATAATTTTAACTTTCACTGATTCTTCTGTATTCTTAGTAATATCCTGAGAACCTGTAAGAACTACATTCAGTCAATTAAGACAAACTACAGACTCCTAAGTTTAAAGCAGGGAAAGCAAAACAAAAAACAAAACACATCTACTTCTCTTTAAAAAAAAAAAGAAATCCATGTTAAAGAGTCCATTCACAACTTACACAACTTCTTCTTACAGTGCTGGCGTAGCTGGCGTTGCCAGATCTAAAACACATCCTCAAGACATCGCACCACCTTGAAAACTATCCTTTAAAATGTCTCATTTGAGAAATATTTTTACCATATATGTCTACTATTGCTATACATTTTAACTACAGTCTACCTTCTAAAAAGGATTAATGAAACAATATCAAATTAAGCTGTTTTCTTCAGAAACTCTATTAAAAGAGATCAAAGTTGTCTTAATTTTAAAAGATACTAAAAGTTTCAATGCCTCAGAATCAAGATTTGGAGATATCTGTAACATAACAGAAGTGAAATAACTTACCAGGATCCTTAAGATGTTCTCTTCCTGGAAGGTCATCAGCATTAATATCTCCTAAATCACCAGTTTTAGGGTCAATTGATGCCTGGGAAAGCTCATTTTCATAAGCCTGAATCTCCTCTGCACTTGCTGTGCGTTCTGATGACTCTGTAAACACTCTTATGATTCCATCACTGAGCAGATAGAAAACATTCAAATTACTACTAGACAAAGAATCCAAGTCTGTGACTGAAAGTAACTTAAAATAATTAACTACTTAACTTCAAGTCCAAAACATAGTATAATTTTAAAAGCATAATAGGAAATAATCAAATAAAATTTGATCGATGAAATCAAATTTCATCAATCATCTGAGCCAATCAAATACGTACTGTTTAACCCAGAGCGCTGCATTCAATTGTGAGGCCCATGACCCAAAGCATTCACTCTTTATCATTGAAGTACTAGTACCTACTACATAAAAAAGCGATTTTTTTTCTCAAGTACAAGAACACATACTTCAATTACTCTTTTCACATATTGGTGGCTTTTTTTTTCAATGTCAAAATTATTTCTCTTAAAAAGAATGCATACAACTTCATCAAGAATTCTCCAATTTTAGATCACAATCATGGTGACAGTAAAACCAGGATACCTTGCACCAACTACAATGTCACCGTTGTCCAACACACAGCAGCACCACACGGACTGAGCAGGGAGTCTGATTGTTTGAGCACATTCCCCTCGTTTCCAAATTCTAAGAGATCTATCTTCTCCAGTAGTTACAAAATCTAAAAAGAATAAGACAGAAAAGTTTAAAGCTATACATCTATTGACTAAATTGTGATAGACAATGGGATTGTCTGGATTCTTAGAACTGCCTATCTAAGACTTAAAAGTGTAAGAAGAAACTTTTTGTAATTTAATATTTTTTTCTAGTCACAAGAAGAGAACTAGAAGAAAGCAAAAATCATGAGTAATTTCTTTCATGAAGAAAAGTGCATAAATTGTGGACTCATCAGCTAGATAGTGAATGAAATTGCTGTCATGGCAGACAAAAGATTCTTTCCTTGTTTCAAGGATATAAACAGAACTTAAAAGTAATTCTGAGACTATCACAGAATTGTATTACCCCTATGTTTCCAGAGTTTCTTAGTTCTTTGAAATCTCAGATTTTTTTCAGAGTCTGTTTTTTCAGGAAGCATGCATTAAGCACCCTCAAAAGTCAATGCCTAACTTATAGAATCTTCTCTGACAGTTTTCAGACAGAAGAGAGTCGTGACCTATGCATCCACTAATACACATCGCTCACCTAAGCAATGAATGTGGAAGTAACACATGCACCGCAACAGTCAGCAGCTCTGAACATCTTCTGCAACTCTCTACAGCTTTAAAACTCTAGATCTCAAAATTTAGATATATGTTATAAATAGTCTAGATGAAGAGATTTGTGTGTCTGGGTTAATTACATTTTTATTTCATTTTTTTTCATGGAAGCACCTAAACTTGAAATATCTCCAAACATCACATGTACCATTCCATTACTCTGTTACAGTGACAATATGCAAATGACATTAAGTATAGGAAATAATCTGTGCTTCAATAAAGCAAGAATTTACTCTGTCTTTCATCTCATTTACTGTCAGTGCAATTCTGCCAGAGACAGGATTTGAATTCCATCATCTACATTTTTATTACTGACATAAAATGGAGCAAATGGGAAAAAGCAAGCAAATGAAGTAAATGAAATGTCAATTGAGTTATTCTACTATGACAATTCCACAGTCCTTCTGCAGAACTGAGTATCTTCTTGTTTTATTTTGGAAGAATATTGGGTTATAATGACTAGAAAACCTTACCTTTACACTGAGGGAAGACAGAGATGCTGTAAATGTAATTTGTATGTCCATAATACACCTGCAAGCACTCGCCAGAGATTTGCCATCTTCGGACACTAGCATCGTTAGCACACGAAAGGAACTCTGTTTCACTAAGGATAGCTAAACCTCTCACACAGTCTTCATGTCCTTTGCAGAAGAAAGAAAAATAACTGAAAATTTCAAGGCAACTTCATGGTTTTTGACCATTTTCTTTAAAAGAGTATGTATCCCTCCTTTCCTCACCCCCTTGCCAATGAAACTGTCAACTATAAGAGTACTTACCAGTGAAGGTTCTTTCACATCTTCCTGCCTTCCACAGTTTAATAGTTTTGTCAGCTGAACCAGTCAACATTAACCCCTGTTCAGGCAGTATTTTCACTGCCCATATAGCAGCTGTGTGACCCTGCAAAAAACCAACATTGTGGCTTATTTTGTTGACAAAAATCAAAGCATCTATTTAACACTCATGTCGGACTTCATACCTGTAATGTCATCATACATCTGTCATTCAACCACACTTTGGCTGTTGTATCCCATGATCCACTTAGCAATGTGCCGAATTTTCCAGATGAAAGGCTGCAAACTGAAACGAAAGTTTAAACTCATATTGACAAGTTTCCTGCACTGCCACCAATCTTAGGTCAGCAATTTAAGCAGATTTATTTCAGGAGACTTGGTTCTATTAGTAGCTATTTGATTTTCTAGTAGTACCGTAGACAAGTTTAAGAAAGAATTAAAACTGTCACTGCAACGTCGCCATTGCTTAAAAATCTCTTCACATTAAATGACAAAATTTTGCTCTTTTTATTTTTCAAATTTCTCTTAGCTCCCATTCTTTTCTCACATTATCACAACACTTCTAACAAGCCCCTCTGCTCCAGCAGGGACACCTAAGGCACATGGCACAGGGCAGCATCCAGGTGAGTTTTGAAGATCTCCAGAGAAGGAGACTCCACAACCTCTCTGAGCAGCCTGTTCCAGAGCTGTGTCATCCCCACAGTAACCTGAGCTTCACACTTTGAAATATTTGCAGATTAGCACAAAAAAACATATTTTTCAATTATTTCTAAACATTTCGTTATTAGGTTTTGGGTACAGCATACAACCTCTTTAGAAGACCTCATTGATATTTACAAATCTATAGAGAGCACATCATGTTTCAGAATTAACTTATCCATTCCAGCACCAAAGTTATTCCTGCATAATGAAGTTACTTACTTGCTTTTGCATAGCAAATTGAGAGGTTTAAATATATATAATTTCTGGTTTAGATCTTTGGTGCGGCTGAGAAGCCCAGGATGTTCCCAGATTGGTGCCCACAACCAGCTTTATTCAAGCACAAAGAGTCCAAAACTTACGGTAATATATTTCATTACATTAAATTACCAGAGAATTCAAAATTTAGTTTTAAAGATTCAACTTATCATCCTAATACATCAATAACTTTCATGCAACACAAACTAAAATAAGATTGCTACATACCTGTGTTTTTATGGCCCTTCAGGACATAAAGAGGAGCTGGGTTGTCAACTGTGAAAATGCAAATATTATGATCATTGCCACCAGTTGCAATCAGCCCACGAGGATACAGGTCACTTGGAGGTATGATGCACACACAAGATACAAAATTTGAGTGGCCACTCATACAGTGTATTTCAGTAAAACCCCTGTTAAGACTAAACATACGCAATAATCAGTTCAGAGTCATAGCAGAAATTACTTATCTGAGGCACTGAAATATAACAGGTGTTTGATATTCCAACTACTGAATTAACATTCATTCTCACAATGGGCTGAAGAACAAACTATCAATTACACAGAAAGATTAAAATTGAAGAGAAAAAAAATATTCTGAATGCTTAGCCCGATTAGGAAATAAGTTTACCATTTAATAAAAACAGGTAGGCTTGGAAGGACTCAACTTTATACTTCCTTCACTTTCAATCACCATGCCTAAGGAGACCAGAGGTAGTTGCAGCTGCAATTTGCCTGTAAGAAATTCTTGGCTGTCTAAAGACTTAAATGCTTATTCCAGGACACCCCAACAATGCCCGAGTATGTAAATGGAGAAGAAAGCTTACTGACCACAAAATCTGTTCAGTGATTCACTGATTCTCAGTTACAAGCAGTACAAGGATTAATAAGCAATGGATTATAGCTAACTCAAGAAGCATCATTACTTCTCCATTTTGAACTAGACTCCAGTAAAAAAAGCACTCATTAAAAGGAAAATAATAAAAATGGTAACCATCCCACATGATAAAGCCTTTTTTTTTTTTCGTCTCCTCCAAAAGAAAAAGAAGTGTAGCACTTTATGTTTTTACATTTACATTTTAAAACCTAGAACTGTGATGCTCTTCTGGATTCTAAAATGCCTAGAGGTATACAGAGTAAATGAAGGGAACCTAACTTCTCCTAAAATTATATGTTCAAAAATAATACATAAAAAAATCTGGTTATTCACCAAACCACATCTTCTCTAATCATACAATCTTCATAGTACAAAGGAGATCAAAACTTAACATCTTTGCTCTATGCTACCTCTATCTTCTTCTCACAACTCACAGGTAAGAAGTCATAACTAAGGACTTCCTTCCCTGAAAAGAAAAATAAATCCAAGCATTTTAGGAAGTTCTTCATTTAATTAAGGGCAATTCCATGGGGCACATCTAGATTTTTCTTCCTTGCTCTTAAACACAGAGCTGCCTAGGTCCACCTGATAAAAAGCATACGCAGGCATTCAGACAAAGTTGCTGGTTATCTCTGTTTCACTGAAAGGCAGCAAAAATCCCACACATCCCACAGTGACTTTGGGATACTGTTTGCAGCTGGAAGCTACGGATAAGAGCACAAACATGTCTCACTGCTTGCTGCAACTGTGACCTGTATCACCAACACCTCCTGACTACACTGCTGAGCAGTATCCAGATCACAGACATGACAGAAAAAGGAGAAAAGATGATGGACTGACTGGTAGAGCCAGTTGGCACCCACACTGAGCAAGGCAGGAGAAAACAAGAGATTCCCTTTCTGCAAAAATGGTCTTGCGTGCTTCGTTTATTTCTGCATAAATTTTGTATGTGTACATCTTCTATACAAGCTTTTTTTACAAATATTTTGTTTAATTCTAAGGTCTTCTGTTTAGCAAAGAGAGAATAATGCTTCCTAAAAGCATCCAAAATGAAGGGCCCTATTACTAAAACCGGAATGTTTTTACAACATGAGATCGCTCTCAGGCTCAGCAGGGTCAGACGAAAGCGACACGGACGCCCTAGGAACCAAAGCCGTTACCCTCACAGAGGTCGCCAGCACCGACATAGACTGAAATTTTTGACTGAAACGCCGAAACGCGGCTCGATAGACGGCAAACCCCCCGCTGCCCGGCACGAAGCGGCCAGCGGCGGAGAGCGGCCGGGCGCAGCGGCCGCAACCGGCCGGTGCCGGCGCGGGCCGTGCGGCCCCTTCCCGCCGCGCCATGGCGGCCATGGCGGCGCGGCACTCACCCGTCGGGAGCCCAGAGGCGGGCCGTGCGGTCCCGCGACACGGACACGAAGGCGCCGGGCGGGAAGAGGCCGCTGGTGAGGCCGCGCACGTCCTGCCCGTGCCCGGCCAGGGAGCACCGCAGCCGGTAGGCGCCGCCCGCACTCGCCATGGCGGCGCCGCCGCCTCTGACACAGCAACAACCGCCGCCGGCCGCCGCGCCGGAAGAGCCGTCACCGCGCCGGCGGCCGTACGGACTCCATGTCCCGGCAGCCCTCGCTTTGAACATCAGCGGGGACAGCGGGCGCAGCGCCCCTGCGGGGCACGCTGGGAGATGTAGTCCTCGCACGCAGTGCCCTGCTGGAGCGTGATTTCTGAATCTCGCGATCGCTGTTATCCCGGCCGTTGCTGCGATACCGGCGTCGTTGCTGGGGTTTAAGGGCCGCTCGCGAGGCCGCGGCGCCGCCCGGGACGCTGCGGGATTTATGAAATTCCAGTGATTCTTACCACTCCCGAGGCAGTTGTGCTGCTTTCCAGGAGCAAGCAGAGATGTCCAGTAACCACAGGCCGCCCACAGCGCGCCCCTCTTCCAGAGGAGGGGTGGGGGTGGCAGCAAGGCCCACCTCTTCTCTGAGGACGCCGTCCGCGACCAGAATTGGAACAGGGGTCTGTGTCCGAGAAAACGGTGATTTCCATCTGTTTTGGTTTTTATCTTTTGTTATTACATAAGACCCACCATGACTACCGTGACCTGGTTTGTAAATTCTCAGGAAGAAATGCAGGTTTTCTTGTTTTTTACACCATGTAATCTTGACAGAAAGGGGCGCCTTGCAAAGGCAGTTCCCCTGGCATATTTTAAAAGCAGATTAAGTCCTAGATGGAGACAGCAATGAGTGGGCTGCCCAGGGGTCATTACCCACCTTCCTGTAGCCAGACATAAGACTAAGTCTTGTTTAAGATGTACAAGTGCTGAAAGATTCCTAGATGAACTTTCCAAAAGTGGAAGGCGTCTCACTCTTAAGACTTTGATTGCTTTGGCATTCGCATAAGAATAAAGAAATCATAATTCAAAATTGTTTGCTTGTTTCCATCTAGATGCCTCCTAGTACATCAAGGCCTGGTTCTCGTGGTGGTTCTACAAGTACCGCAGGAGTGTTGTCATCTCAGATTAAAGTTGCTGACCGTCCAGTGACACAACAGGGATTAAGTGGAATGAAAATGGGAACAAAAGGTATTGTTTATTGAAAATAGTTATCAGTATGTTTGAGATCTTTTAAAAGAAATATTTACAAATTTTAAAGGAAAATAAAGGTTTTATTTCTCTCTGCTGTACAAATTGCAGGGTGAATAACTATTGAGTAAGAGTAGTAGGAGAAAGAAAATATTTTATTCTGATTTTTTATTCTATCTTTGAACTTTGTTATGATGTTTACAACTCATTCAGAGTCCTTGAAAAAGAGAGATGTAAACTGTATCTTCTTGCAACACTGTAGAGCAAGATAGAATATTTCTTTACATACTAAATGTTCACATAGCTTCCCAAAATTTAAAATAGATTTCTGACTTCATTTTTTCATATGCAGAAAACACTTAAGACTATGTTTTCTGATTGTAAAATACTGCCAATGTCTTTTTTTTTGTTTTGTTTTGTTTTTTTTTCCCATAAGTCACAGGTCATCAGAAGGAATAGCTCTCTAGCTAAACATCATTTGCTCTCCTTTGACAGGTCCTCAGAGACAGATAATGGATAAAACCTATTATCTTGGACTGCTGAGGTATGTATTAACAATAGGAACTTTGCTGCTCTGTTCCCTTTCTGAGATACTACTGAGATACTGAAGATACTGAGATATTAGTGAGATACTGAGATACAACTTCTGAAATACTAGAGAATGAACTCAGCAATCTGAAATTAGGAGCTTTATAATACAGGTTCATTCATGATGAAGGCTATCTTTACATAAGAGTTATGAAAAACATGATGTGAATACTTTATAGGGGAGCAGAAGTTTATGTTTAGATGCAAGTAGATTTTTCTTTTGCCATTTGTTATTTGTCCTGTTAAGTTAAAGGCACCCTCCACTAGTTTTAGTAACATGAGTGTGACATTTTAAGCTTTTATTTATGCCTCCTGATAGAACTGACAACTGCAGTTGTACAAAGCAGCATCTCAAATTAAACACGTGCTTCGCTTGATTCCAGGCAGTAAAACAAAGCCATTGTGGAACTGTATAGCTTACACTGTATAGCATACACTATTTTGTGACTTGACCATATTACAATACTGAATAATAGTCTTAAGAGAGTTTTTTTTTTTAAAGATCATATTGCTGTTTTGTGAAAAGATTTTTTCCCCAAGTCAGACAGAGATGAATTCACAGCCCTCTTAGTGATGAGGCAAAAAGCAAAACATTTTATTTGAAATCTTAAGTTTTCTGTTAATTGTCTAGATTTTTTTTTGATAGAATGCTTTGCTTTTTTTCATCATATCTTTCATATCTCATATGGTACAATGTTGTCACCCAAATGGGGAATAAACCTCTTGAAACCTATGTAGGCTTCACTTTATTGCTGCAGGAATGCAGAAGGGATAATGCTTTAATTTCTCTGTTATCAACATGGGCATTAAGTTCTTGGAATGATTATATATAATCCTTATTTTTCTTGGAATCAATTACATTGCATGTGGGTGCCTTCTGTCTCTTTGTGGTCCCTGGGAGTATTTTGACACCCGTGGTAGTCATGTTTTGGCACCCTTTCCCTGAACTCTGGTAACTCACTTCCTTATGTGGTCTCATTTTGCCTCCATGGAGGTAGGTGTTTTGGCCCTATTGCCTAGTTTCAGCTGTTTCCTTGAAGTAGTCCTAATTTTGTTCTTCAACTGTTTTTTGTTGTTTTGTTCCTACACCTGCATATCCCAGCAACAGCAGTGAAAATTGCAACCTTGGGTGCATTCTTGTTTACGGCTTCTCATGACAATGTGATAAAGTACTACTAATTTCACATAACTAATAATGAAATATAATTTAGATTAGTTCTATGTTTCATGTATATATTTAAATGTGAGTATTTTTTTTGTTTGATTCATGCTTTTTTGCAGAAGTAAGATAAATGATCTTACCGCAGAAATTAATAAGCTGCAAAAAGAAGTGGAAATGTACAAGCAAGAAAATTCTGTCTATCTGTCATATGAGAAAAGGTGAGATGTGTTTCAGCTATTGGAATGTAAACTTTCAGTCACAGACTGTATTTGAGAATAGTATTTATTTTTATATATATAGTGCTTCCTTTTGTAAGTTTGGCTTTTTGGTTTGTATTTAGGGCAGAGGCTTTAGCTGGTGAAATCAAAGACTTTCAAGGTCAGCTAGCAGACTACAACATGGTACGCTCATACCAGTTTTTGATACTCAGCCCTGTCTCTTCTGTGCTCTGCTTTGTACTGTTTTTACTCAAATTCAACATATCTATAAAAATGTGCTAGTTAGTACTTCTGCATTTGCACTTATTGAAAGGGAGGAAATTGTGATTAAGGGGAAAATATGAAGGAAGAAAATACTGGAAATGCAGCTGAGTGTACGTTTAAGTTACTGCTTTGTGATATTGGCTGGTTTTCTACAATTATGTATAAAAATGATTACTTCTGAAAAATATGTAATTTGTTCAGTTTCCCTTCATATTTTCACATGTTTTTTAATTGCAAAACTAGAAATTTGCCGTCCTTTCATGAGTGATCTGTGCATTGGTACAAGTTCATCTGTTTCTTGTTTCTGTAATTAAAAGAAAGTACTAATATCTTGGAATTCTGTCTTGTTTCAGCTCGTGGATAAACTTAACACCAATACCGATACAGCAGAAATGATTAGTGATTTCAATATGGTAAGAATTAGGGGATTTGCTGTGTTTCAACATATAATAGGAGCTATCTTGGTACTTTAAGCACTTATTATTCTCTGACATATATAAAAAGCATAGATCTAATTTAAAACTTCTGTATTTTTTCCCAGATATATTGAATGCCATACATATCCTTGATGAAATAAATGCTAGCAATTAGATAATTGTCTGAGGTTTTGTCCTGTGAGCTCCATGATAGTGCTTGTGTGTTTCACATTAGAGAAGGCTGTCTTCCCAACACAAATTACCAGAGTTAAAATGTGTTGTTTGTGTAGGACACATAGAACACGGATCTTCTGAAAGGAAAACTCACAGGACTGTGCCACCGTGCAGAGCTGCCAGAGCTTTTGGAGCTTTATTTAGTACTCTTGAGTTACTCCAGTGTAATAATCATTAAATAGGTATATGGATGACGAACAACAGAAACCATGAACTTTGCTCTTCCTTAAGTTTTTCTTGGTTTTTCAAAGTCAGTAAGAATGTGACTCTAAGCATTAAGAGCCATTAACTTTTTTTCCATTCTACATGCTCATTTTGTGCATAAGAAAAGGAACTAATGGTAGAAAGGATCATTTTATTAGAACAAAAAGCCAGCTAAGTATTTTTAGCCATCAGAGTTAATGGAAAAATAAAGTCACAATGTCCCTGTCATAAAAACAGGAATGCTTTGCAAAGGTCACCTTTGTCAGTAGGTTTAACAATGTTTTACCAGGAAGTACTCCATCAGTGAATTCCACAATAGGAGCTGGTGAATTAATTTGTTACAAAATTATATTTTCTTTCTTAAATATAGACACAGTGAATGTCATCTTATTTCACTTGATTTTCAGTGCAAGAATGCGATTGCAGAAACCATTCAAAACTCGGGAAAAAATCTGGAGCAGGAAGCCTCAGCTGCTCCTCGCTCTTCCGCATTCTGAGCAGGCTCTTGATCATTTAAGTGCAGCCTTGCATTTGTGCATATAATTTGTATCTTTTTGTGTGTAATTTTGTTGCTTTTTTTTTCTTTTTAGTTGAAAGTTCAGAATGACCGAGAAGCTCAGAGCGTGGATATAATTTTTACAGAAAAACAAGCGTAAGTACATGGTGTGTGTGCTTCTCTGAAGTTGTTGAATTATATCTGACCTTCGTAAAGTAGGGAAGATCGGGGTGTGTAAAGAGGATGGACCCAAGCTCTTCTCGGTGGTGGCCAGTGACAGGATAAGGGGTAAAGGAGTACGAGTTGAAACCCAGGCAGTTGCATCTTCATGTGAGGAGGTACTTCATATGAGGGTGCCGTAGCCCTGGCACAGGCTGCCCAGGGAGGCTGTGGAGTCTCCTTCTCTGGACATCTTCCCAACCCACCTGGATGTCGCCCTGTGCCCCGTGCTCTGGGTGTCCCTGCTGGAGCAGGGAGTTGGACTAGGTGATCTCTAGGGGTCCCTTCCAACCTCAACCATTTTGCGATTTTTCAAGTGATGTAATTTGGAAGTTGCCTAATGTGCTTATGTGTACAACAAGCAGCAGTTTCTGGATTTTTACTGTTCTGACTAACTCTTTGGAAGGCTTACCATCTCACTCAACCTGTAGAGATAGTTTGGTTTTGGAGAGCAAATATAGAAGTCATGACTCTTGGAGCTTGGTCTGTCCTGTCTAAGTTACAAAGTGAAGACTTGACAGGAGGAACTAGGAGATTAATTACGTTGCAAATGTTTCCCTTGATGCTCCCTGTATTAATGTCAGTAGTTAAAACCTTTACCTTACAAAGGCCACAGGACTGTCATACTGGGGCATAACATCCTGTTCTTCCTTTTGATATGAAAAGAAGCAAAAAGTTCTTGGCACTGATGTTTGAATGGCACCTCCTGTCACTAGAAATGTCAAGCCATATCATAATTCAGAATTCCTGGTTTAACTAACATGGGCTAGCTTTCTCTGTTAAACTGTATCTAGTATTTGGATGCCTGCTATTTGCCAGCCTTGACCACTAAATTATGTTTTTAAGAAAGGAAAATTCACCTGAACATTTTCATGTACCACTTGTGCGCTTTATAGATGGTATAGTCTACAGTATAGGCAACTTCTACATGTCCAGGAGGTTTCTAAACTAATTTTTAAAATAATTAATCATATAGTTTAACAATAATGGCAGTCTGTAACTATATGAAACACTCAGAAATGTTTTTTTTCTACATGAGTTCATGTAACAGTTTAACTTACTGGTTAAGAGACTCACATTAAAGAGGTATTTGTGTTTTCTCATCCTATTTCTCTACTTGAATTGAGCTATCATCAGAGTGGATTCCTTTAGATACTCGGACAAAGGAATACTTACACTTTGGATATTGCATTACTGTCATCACTGCGTGATTCTGTGCATACACATGGGCACATTTGTATCTAGCTGTCTATGAAATTTAAAATCAGTAAATGAGATACCTACATAGCTTAGATGCCTCAGGGATTCTTAGGTAAGAGTTCTAGATTCAGAACTTTGCTAGTGTGGTTTGATCTTCACACCTGACATACAAAGATATAGAAAATTTAATTACAGAGTCTTTAAGTATAATAAAATAAATGCATATTTCATGGTACACAAGGTTTTAAGGTGATATATTTTTAAATGACATATTTTTAAATGATTTTTTCTGTACATACCTCTGTAATGCAACTACTGACTTTACAAAAATACATTCAAATCATATTGAGATTCTTATTTTTTCATCCTGTAAATATTAAACTACTTTGGATGAAACTATGCAATGCAGAACATTGTTACACACTTAATCTATACTCACTTTTTTGAAAGTACATTAAATTACATTAGCAGAAAGTACATTAGCAATAATATTCTTTGTTGCTTCCTATGTGTAATTCATTAAAGATATTGTGTTTTAAAAAACAGCATTTTGCTGTATAATAATAAGCCATTTTTCAGTAATACTTTGGTTTCAACAGCCCTTAAATATATCTATTTTATCCCCTTGAATGTATTTTCAAGTGCTAATAGAACAATAAGGTAAAAAATGTTTCAATAGCAAATTAAGATCTAAAGGCATTAGCTAGACAGTAATGATAATTTATTATTGCATGATATGTGAACACATTTAAGCTAGAAGAAAAGTTAGTGTATTGTTCTGCTAATTCATGTGAATAAAAAAATTATCACCACTCTATAGCTGGAATGTGTTAGTTTTCCTAGTAGACTATTGAGCTGTGGTACTCGTACTTTGGATTCAGTCTACAGTCTGCTTCAGCACTTTAGATAAGTTATTTTTTCATTTCTGGGCTTCCTTGTCTTTAAAGAATCAGTAATGTCAGTGATAATAGCTGCCTTGTAAAGATTTGTAAAGGAGCTATTATGTTATGCAGCTGTTATCTTAAGCAGTGTACAATAGATGATCTATATTCTTATGTGTTTTGCAATATTATGACAGTAATGCTTGTTACATGGAAAGAGATAGACTGCTCAGTGTCATTTTGTGTCTTACATAAGTAACATAAAATGCAAGTAATCTGAAAAAGGGTACTACAGTTTTGAACATCAGATAATCCACTGCATAAGAAATTAGCTCTCCTCAGGTATTTCATGAGTATCTATATATTTGTCTTCAATAAATCCATCTTCCTCAGGCACAAATGCATGAGTTTTCTCAAATATGACTATGGAATGTTCGTCATTTGTACCTGATGCAGTGGGAAAAGAATTCATGTCAGCTGAAAACTCTTGTTCAAACATCTCAGAGTCATTTTCTTCCAGACGTCGGTGACGGTAGCTGATCAAATAGCGATACCATGTTGGGCATTTTATAGCAGTAAAAATCAGGAGAGTAGTACTTAGGACAAACCCTAGGACACCCCCTAGAAACGTCCAACTTTTGCCAAGAAGAGGTAACTCTTTAAAACAGAAAAGAAAAAAAAATCTTCATGCATAAGAAAAAAAATCTTCCTGTATAATATCTAGAAGAATTGTAGCATGATTTCTTTTTTTCATATTTGTGCTTAACTCGCACAATAAAAGATTAAAAGGCAACTTGGGTCTTTAAAGGATTAACGATTTTTTTCTGTAATAAAATTGTAATAGATTATTTAGCAGATTGGTGCTTGTAGTCTATGTTTACATATTTTTTTTCTTTCTTGATACAGTGTACAGTATACAGAACTTAGAGCAGGCAAGTCCACATCTTTTATGTTGAACTGTAGTAAAAAGTAGAGCTATAATTAATGGGCTTGCTGTTTTACATATTAAGAGAGCAACTCTAGTTTAGAAGAAGAGGTGACAGTTTTGTGAAGTGCTTTGCTAATATTTTTAGGCAGACCTATAGAACTGTCAGAATTTAATCCTTTGAAATGTTCAAATCATTGCAATTTGAGATTTTGCTTGAGTGTGTTTGAATTGAGATATAGCTTGACTATTGAGCTTTAAGGTTTGGTATATTTATTCTGAGTGCTGGTTAAATAAATGTGAACATTTACTATGATATGCTTGTAGTTTGATGAAATCTGGAAATAGATCTTTCTTCATAGCCCTAGCTTTTGTGGAGAACATACAATACACTAGGAATGTAGAACACTATTAAATCATCAGACAGGAACTTGAATAGCATAAGCTTAAAGGGAAGCATCAATATATTACCTGCCTGGGTTCTGTTGTTTCCAGTGACGTTGCTTGAAGGAGCCAGAAGTGTTTGAGAGGCAAAGCTCTTAAGCTTATTGCCAGAAGTGGAGGTTACAGTGGTTACTGAAGAATTTTTTTTTAGACCACAGTCTGTTGTTGGGATAACTGTAGTCCTGATAGAAATGGATTTCTCAGTTTTTGGAAATGCACATACAGTGCTGTTTTCATTTTCTGTGAATATAAACAATGAAAAAGCTGTAATATTAATTAATTGGCTGATCTTAAACATGTCAATGGATAATTAATTTATCACTGCAAAATGTGATTTTTGAGTAAGTTGGTGTTAAATATTATTTGGATCAGAAAAACAACAATGAAAGATAAGGTTGTTCAACATCAACAGTTATGAAATGTTGCTTTTACAAAAACGTACCCATCGTCACATTGAAAGTAGTTAGCCATTTCTGTAGATCAAGAAGGTCACAGGAACAGTTCCACGGATTTCCAGCTAAGGTGATGGTAATCAGCTTAAAAGGTGATTTTATATGGAAAGTTTCCAATAAGTTATCCTGTAGATTCAAAACTGTCAAACTCTTTAGTGATGTAAATACATCTGAATCTAATTGACTAATATGGTTGTGGAATAGATTCAATTTTGACAACTGACTTAAGCCTGCAAATGCTGCTTGATGTACTGTGGTAATATTATTATTGCTGATATCCAGAATTGTGAGTTTTGCCAGATTGTAGAAACTGTTATTGTATAGTACAGTAATTATATTGTCATTCAAGTAAAGCTCAGTGAGGTAAGTAAGCCTTTGAAGAACCTTTTTGTCAGTATCATTTAAAGTTATCTTGTTGTTTTTGAGGCTTAATTTTGTAACATTTTGGCAAAGGCTAATGGGAATAGTGTGCAGTTTCTTTCCAGATTCGTCACATGTGACCTGTTGAAAAAAAGAAAACATTGAGAATTAAAATAACTGCCTTAGAAAAATATGGTGATGAATGATTTCCAATGACTACTGATGGAAAAATAATATCCTTTCTATGGATATTCTAAGTACTGGTCATGCCAGTACTTTGAAAGAGAAGCTCTAGGTACAATTCTGATTGTTTTTCTAAATTTATTCATAATTAATTAAACTAATTAGTTTAGTGTATCAAAGACCTGAGATTCTGAAGCACACAGATTGAAAATCTTTTTGAGGTACAAAGTTCTGTATGTGATTATCAGCCAAAACATAACCAGTTTGGCAAACTTTGGGAGTTAGAAGTGCTATTGTGTGAGTATTAAAAAGATTCCCTTTCCCATAATTGGGAAATCACATAAAGGAGGTATCATAGGGGGAATTGTATTCAAAGATGAGTGTTAACTTTTTTTTTTCTTTGTAATATTTACTTTTAAAAGTGTTTTTGGAATCAAATTTCAGCAAAAGATTGAGTGCATGTTGTTATTATAAATAAAGCATTTGAATTTGCTTTGGATTTCTGAGTTAAGATTTGCTGTAGCCTTTTTAGTCCAGAGAATGTTAACTCCCCAAACCTTCAGCATTTTCTGAAGTAGAATTCCTTTTGTGTATGTGTGCATCACTGCAGACTACAGTGACATGTCAAGGTACTTTAACTGGCTCTAAATTAGCTCTAGACTAATGTATACAATTATATTCTTCTTCTTGCAGTATAAGTAGCCCATGATTGGTTTGTTCATGCTGTGGACAGACGGAGTTGAGTTTGGGCAGCTGCTGTCTCAGTAACTGTCTTTAGCATGAGTAGTAGTTAGGTTTTCCACAAATGAACAACAGCAACAAAACTAAAAAAAAAAAAAAAAAAAAAAGCCTTTTAGGTCTATTCAGAACTGTGTAAAGAAAAGGGATATGCTCCTGTGGTCTGCAATGAGACTTGTATGAGACATAGAAGAATTTTGAGGTGTATACATGCCTTTTTTTTCATCTCAGTGCTGATTTCTTCGGGTATTAAGTGATCATAGCTTTTTTATTTTTTTTAAATGTTTTAGTTTCTAGCATGCCTTTCATATACTTATAAAACTTACTATTTTAGAAGTAACCTTGCAGTCAGCTGTGACTGGATTCAAAAACAGTATTTCAGCACAGAGCATGAGCCAAGAGAGTTTCATGTTCAGAATCTAGCAAAAAAGAACATTTTTTGGTATGTTAAGTGATATATTAGTGATTTCTGTCACTTATAGGTTTTAAAAATACTAATGGATATAGTTATTTCAATGATAACTTATTTTGTTCTGAAAATTTTATATTGTCAAATAAAGCCTTAGTGTGTTAGACAAAATTGACAAATCAAGAGATCAGATAGAATCTGAAGATTAAAAGGAGGCTACTCAAGTTAGTAAATAGAAGGTTCATAAATGGATAAAGGGAGTAGTCAGGGGTGAACTCATTAGTATCCCTGAGAAAGTAGTTATGGTTACTAACGGAATATGAGATGAATAAACTGCAGAAAGTATCCAGGCTTCCATGCTTTCTCTAAATAACTTCTCTTGTTGCCACTGATGAAGGCAGAATTAATCCAATCCAACAATAAACAGTCTAATCAAACATCTCTGTATTTTATCCATGCGCTTAAGCATTTTTTTTTGTGAATTTATAATAGATAGATGTACCATTTTTATGATATTTATGGTCCATATTATAACATATAGTGTGAACATGCAGCCCTGCAGTATAAATGTGTACTGGTTACTTTAATCTTTAGAATTAAGGAAACATGATTCAGTATGTACTTTATTTTTCTGAAGAGATACGCACCTTTTTTTGAAAGTCAGGAGAACTTTTCTGAGATTAACTTCTCTCAGGAAAAAAAAAGGAGGTGTAAATCACTAATCTTCTCTTAAAAATCATGTATTTTTTAAAGATCTACTCATTCTGAACAGGAATATGCAATGTTTTCCATCAAATACCAAAGTGATTTCTATTTACAGCGACTTTTAACTAAAATGCCATATAAAAAGTAGAACATTACTTTGGTGGGATTTTTGGACTTTTTTTAAGCATTTGCAGTCTATATGACAAAAAATTAGAAAAAAAGATATGATGTAAACAGTTACTTCAAATGCTTATTGTATTTTAAGCAATAGAATATATTTGCTGAATTTATCAGACACTATAAGAAAAATTATCAGACAATTAAAAAAATGTGTAAGGAAGCTCAGTTACATGAACTAAGAATAATAACAAATCTGGGAATTCAGATTACAAAATATCTCCACCACTTTATAAGAAGAGAGCTAGGAACCCTTCACTAATTAACATCATAATAGATGAAATAGATGAAAACAGTTAGGCATTCCTGATGCAGACTATATTTACAGTTGGAAATTACAGCATACTTTGAGCTCATAGATATCTTCTTCCAAAACATTCAGAAAGAGAGTAGGCCTTAACCAGGCAGTCTAGAAACAAATTAACAGCATTATTTTAGTTTGCAGATTTAAATGAAAATATTCTAGTTGATAAAATGAGGAAAATGCTTATTTTAAATTAATCAATCTGTAAGTTTATACCAATTAATCCAGTTAAAAATTAAGTAAATCAGAAATCTTTTAAAAAATAAGTTAAAAAGTTAATAATTTTGAATGAAAGTGATGAAATCAACTTCAAAAATCTTTCTACTTTAGAAAGTAACATAACATTTGTTTATGTCAAAACATACTTCTGGGCTTTTACTTTCGTGTCTGTTTTTCCTTGGAGTCAAGTTCTACTTCCATGTAAAATTTTCCTTGGAGAGGCTTTAAATATTGGTTCATTTAAATGACTGCTTTTGTTTTTCTCATATTTGTAAAGCAAAAGGCAGACTTTAGGAAATAATGGAGCTTGCATAAAGAAGAAGTAGAGAAAAAGAAAAAATATTCTAGTAAATCTTTACTTTTTGAGAAAGATCTTATGCTGAGTGTCTTACCTTTGTGTTGCTTCTTAGACACACCATATGTGCATAGGAGTGTGCTTTTCTGTGCAGTGACAGTAATATGGTGCAACGGCACTTGTTCTTTTTCAACCTTTGTACCTGATGAATAAGCAGGTAGGTTTAAAAAAAAAAAAAAAAAAAAGGTTAGAACATCTTTGGCAAAAGATTGACTAGGTTGAGCAATTCCTTATAATGGTCTTAGGTTTAATTGGATCTGCAGCCAATAGGAATGTGTAATAATTATGCTTAGGTGTTAAGTTCCAGGTCACTCAGGAAGCACTGAGGTATAATGCCATGGAGATCTGCAGGAAGCTAGGTTATGCTCAGTTAAAGGAAGTTCATTGGTTGGTTTAATTCGTTTAATGTGATCCAATCATTGCATGAATAAAAGTTAGTAATCTTCAAAGAATTTCAAGCATTTAAGGGTATCTGTTATATGGGTGATATTTTGTGATGAAAAACTGAAAAAAAAATCATTTGAGAACATATTTATACACATTCACAAAGGAATTATATTGATGTACATATAGTATAGAGAAATTTTTTTTAAGCCTCGTTTGCTGCAACGCACACCAGGAAACTACATATGTGTTTAACTTGCTGTTCTTTTTCATTGCTCCCAAATGCTTGGCTGAGCAGGAAGTATTTGAATTAACTGGTCTTCTTTGATGTTTTTGCCTCTCTGATTTTTCTTAATGTGGATGTTCTGGAACTTTTATCAATATGAATGTTCTGGAACTTTTCCAGGCCATAGCCTTGGTTCAGCTTCCCCAGTAGTCTTAAAGAATTGTTATCTCTAGTAGTAATTATGCTTATTATTATTGATATTTTTAGTTGCTTGTCAGAAAAAAAAAAAACCCGAAAAAAAACACTTTACCTTTTGTGAAAGTAAACTAGCAGATAACCTATGCCTGGTCAATGATTTTTGCTATCAAGGATGAGGTCCCTTCCAAGCTCAACTGTTCTGTGATTCTGTGAAAGATATACCAGATTAGCTAAAGGGATCTTGCTCTATGTCCACATTATATAAGAAGAAAGACTTGTGTCAGGTAAGGAGGCTCCTCAGTGACAGGACCTCACCCACATCAAATCCATTTATTTTCCTTATTCTACCAAGCAAATGTGGAGTCTCAGACACAGATCAGGGGAATTCAGTGTAGTTTGGCTTTGTCTCTGGCTTCAGTAGTGGCAATTTGCCGTGCAGACCCTTTTGGAGTACAGGAGGAATGTAGTAAGTATTATTATTCTTTTCCTCCCTAAACACTCGAGGATTTCCAGAAAAAGGCACTTGTTCTCCGTGTAATGGAGGTAAACTCCCTGTCACAGTGTCAGGGGGTGACATTCTCTCCAGAACAGTTATATTTACTGACAAGATGTTTTTTAGATACATCCTTGTCATTTCCTGCATCCTTCCAATTCTGTTTTCATTTGTGTCTTAAGCTCAGCTTGATTTGGGAGAAGCCTTTACTGCTGAAACCTGGCAGCAGTTTTTATAGGCACAGATAGAGGAATAAAGAGATGACCTCTGAAAGCTCGCCGCTAATCTCCTGCTCTATGGCTTCTGTAGAATCTTGAAGCAAATTACTGCCATAGCTATAACAGCATGCTCTATTTAAGACGTTAGGCCTTTCTGCCATGAGGAGGAACATCATAATCCATTCATACGCTTGTGTATTTACTGCAGGGGATTTATTTTTTTGACTAGTTTTAAACAAACCACCTTTACTCTCAAGATATTTCCATCTGCCTTCCTATTACCATCTATCCAGCATTTCTTGTGCAATCCCACTGCACTACAGCCTTGCTAAGGAACATAGAAGGTCATTGTTGCTTCCTCATCAGGCTTCGAAGCATCTTTATACTGCAGGTGGCTGAACTAGTGGGTTTTTTCCTCACATGGCTTTGATTCCTAGGCTTTGTAGGCCTTTCTTTAAACTCCGCACTAACTTATAATACTAAATAGCTCCCCGTTGTTAAAAAATCCAACAAATCCTTGGTAGAAGTACTTCTAATCATCACTGCCTGGCACCTTTGAGAACTGATGTCTTTATAATAATGTGTTTTCTTTGTAAGCATTCGCAAATCATATCTCAGTGTCTTTATTTCATGCTGCCTAGTTGGACTCCTAAGAATTCACTAATTGTGACTCAATGGGGAAATTCCACCTTATTTCTGGGACTATGCTTGCAGACAGCATGGAGATATTGGGAAAGACAGTATGGGTACGGTGAGGGCAAAGAAGTCTTCATTTGCTGTACTGTGTGGGAAGAGTGTTCATCTAGCTAATACAGCCTCAAGAAGATAAATACACAAAGATTATTCCTCTTCCAAGAGTCTGATGAGTTAAGGGATCATTTTCAAGCCAGATTTCAAACCACAGTTTGAAATGGGTGCTTAAAATAAGCATCAATTAATAAAAGTTGCAAATATATACTATTTTTACAGCAAAGAAAAGTTAATTCAAGCTGTGGAAGAAGATATTGAACGTCAAAAAAAAGTAGCAGATGACATAATAAAAGACATGTCTCAAGAAAATCAGGCCAAATATATGGAGATGAAGACTGCAAATGAAAAACTCTGCCAGGTTGGTTTGCTTAATAGTACTTACTTAAAATATTTCTGAATCCCCAAGTTCCATGTGCAATTTAAATATTAGAGAACTTGAGGGTTGAGTTACAACATGCGAAAGCTTGCTGGTGCCTTAATCATTAGTGTATTGTAGGAATGCCTGAAAAATACGTCGAGCAATTGACCAAAAGCAAAATAACGTTCAGCATTTTCTTCCTTTCAAATCTGGAAACTGATACACAGGTAGCTCTTAAGAACCTCTGTGCTGCTTAGATATTTAGTTGCATGTGTCAAAAAACATGACAAAAGATGATGCAATCCTAGCATTTTTTTTAATTAAACTCTACATGTAATTATTTCTTCTTGTGTATTAAAATTGATCTGACTTTGCTGTTGATACTGTAGTTGTCAGCCTGGATGAAGAATAAAAAGAAAGTGGGCTTCTTAAAATCTACTTGGCTTCAGTAATCTTAATAACTAACAAAATAAACAAGAGCTCTAGGGTTGTTATAACTTCATGTAAATTCAGACATACATTTTTAATTACGCTCTTGTGTATAGCCAGTATAAAGACATAGGCATCTTCTGAGGTAAATGTTTCACACCTGTTTTAGGATGAGCTGAATCACTAGTTGGGAGCAACCTGTCCCTTTATTGACTGTAAATTGAGAGGCTAGATGATCTCTAAGTATCTGACTTTTGAAGATCTAAAGCAGAAACAATGAATTCCACTATTAATACCTCCTTTAAGTAGGTACAAAAAGATGCAAGCAATTTTTGATGATATGAGGCATCAATGAGATGATTTAAATTTTAAGATGTACAACAAGAAGGTAAATATCACTGAACTAGAATTTGTGTTCTTTCCTCTTTAGGAGCTAGTTGTTCAACAACAGGAGTTGGATGCACTGAATGTGAAGGAGGAGTCTCTAAGAGTTGTATGTATGACAACAATTAGTCATCATAACAGTCTTTTGCTCTCTAATATCAAAACCAATTTTCTGCCAGCTGTTGAGTACAAAAGATTGATAAATGAAGTTTCCTCATTTTAGTTACTCATGGGATTGTTAAGTGTTCTGTTTGACATTAGACTGACAGGGAATTCTGTGAACATAAATATGAAATAATCATTCAAAGCCTTCCAAAGGAGTTGTGAGACCTTATTGCTCTGCATGTTACCAACTTTTACCATGCATGCAAGATGTCATTGTTCCACATTCCATTTCAAAAGTAAATGACATTCCAAACACAAGTGCTAATTGACAGAGGGATGCTTTTTCCTATCATAAACATATATAGAATATTGTCACTTTCCTACAGAGAAGTTTCTTATATGGGATTTCTTACAGAAATAGGAATCCATGAGATAAAACACACAGTCATGAACATCTTTGGAAAGTGTCTGAATGCTAGTAAGCATTTTTGTAGCCTTTTTGAATACTGGATATTACTGGTGATCTAGAAATGCAAGATGAAACTTTCCTCATAGAAGGTATTTGAAGATGAGTTCATTAGGCATGGTGATGCTAAGGATTTTTTTTTTTATACCATCTTCATTATACTGATGTAACACGCCTTTCAAAATTATAGATGTTGCTGAGCTTAAACATAACTTCTGCAATGTTCTTGCCAAATTTTTAATTGATATTTGCTTTTCCAATAGGAAATAGCACACTCCCAGGTGAAGCAGGAGGCTGTGAAGTTGTATGAAAAGCTCCATGAGCTTGAGGAACATCGAAACCAAATGATTACTGAGGACAAGAACATGGGTTCCCCACAGGAGGAAAGAGAAAGATTACTCAAGCAGGCAAGAACCTGAAATAATTTATTTTACAGTATTCTCATATATACAAAACAGACAGTATGTTTTGGTACTATAAAAGATGAAAATTTAAAAAAAAAAGATTCATAAGTTTTGCCCTTGTTCTCTCAGATGTACAAGTCAGCTGAAATTGATTACAGTTGATGGATTCATTGGAAAGGATGTTTCTGGTTCAGTCAAAACAAGTTTGTCAGTGAGCTATTAAATTAGGTGGGATAAATTAGACCAATTTATCAGTCATGTTGAACAGGAAAATTAATTTGATCATATTTAAGAGCTCTGTGATGCAGGTCCAGACAGTATCATTTCTAGGGAATAGAAGAGAAGTAATAATTTGGGAGTAATTTAGTTTGTTTACATGGATCCATGCTGCCAACAACCCATATATTCTGTACAGGTTGTTGGAGTGCTTTAATGACTGTGTTTAAAAGTTTTTAAAGTTTTATATGTGTATTGAGAAAGAAAGTATGTGGAAAAGAGAACACCATTACTTGTCACTTCAGTGAAGAACTTGCAGAACAATGTAAACTCCTGTAAATTTTTATAAGTATCTATTCCATATAATAATTTGTAAATTTTATTTATGTTAAGAAAGCTGTGTGTTTCTATAGGTTAAAGAAGATAATCAAGAAATAGCAAGCATGGAAAGACAGTGAGTACTGGCCCTGTGTCATTGCTACAAATTACATTTATCTCCTAAAGACAGATGAGAGAATTTTATTACATTTTCTATAGACATTTAAAATATGCCTACAGACATAGAAAGAACATTTTCTAACTGCATCTGATGCTAACCCTGCAAAATATATTCAAAATATATTCTCCTCTTCCACACTTGTTCACAAAAAGAGAATTTTTGGATTTAGTTACTGACATAGATAGATTTGTGCCAATATACAAAACCAAAAATAGAAAATGTGAAGTTTGAGTACACATATTCCACTGTATGAACACTGTTTGGAGGGACAGTAACCTCTGAGCTAAAAGATAGTGGTTAGCAGCTGGAATGTGATAGTATCTTAATTTGCAGTAGCAGTTTGCTCAGTGAATATGTAGTTGTCTATAACATTAGTTTCAAGTAAAATAATAGTCAGGAAGATCAGTATTTAAGTTCAATGAAGTTTCCTTCTGGATTTTTTTTTGATTTTTATTATCTTTTATTATCCCTGTGTAGTGGAAAACCACTAAAACACACTCACATTTTTACGGGGTTGTAAGGCTAGAGAAGTCTAGAAAAGTGCTTTTTGTTTGGTTGTTTTTTGTTGTGTATGTTTTGAGAAAATTATTTTAATTATTTGTAGAAATTACAGTTTTCTTATCTTAATGTGTTGATAAATGTGATTCAACATAATGCCAACTTTGGCAAACAAATCCTTTTATATGCCCAGCTTAACACAGCTGCATTAAATAAACACAGTAGTTTTCCTTCAATTCTGTTGTATTGTTTTACTAGAAATAAATAATTATTCAAATGTATTATTTAGATCTGCATAATAAGATACTATTTTTTTTTTCTTTTTTTTTTTTTTAACTGTACTTATAACTTTGCCTTGAGATCTAGACATACATTACAGCGCACTCACATTTTGGGCTTTTATTTTATTGTAACCTGTGCCTAAAGAGATTGATGACAAGATGTTTAGTTCTATAGAGCAATTCAGTATTCCTTCTTGACTAGTGTAAACATTTTTCTGAGGATTGACAGAAGCTGTGGTTAATGTCATAAGAAATAGTGCTGTAGTAGTGCTGTAAAGTAATACAACGTGATTTTGAATCTTCTGATTTCTCTTTCTTTATAGAAAAATAAAAAGTTAATACCTTTTTTTCTGTGAAAAAAAGTGTGTACTTTTAAACAATATTTCCATCTATGATCATTTGATCATATTTAACTGCATTGGCATCTTTTGATTGGCTAATGATTTGCTTAAAATAATTCCTGATAAAAATCAATAGCAGTTAATTGTATTTGATAGTTTACAGAAAAATGCTTTTGAGGTAATTTCATTTCTCATTTTGATTGATTATGTTATATATTGTTCTCCTAGGAAATTTCTTAACTAGTTTTAGGAATATATAGGTAATTTTACCTAACAATTTCTTGTTAGTAGTTTGCCATGCTGTACTGCTGCAAAGCTATGTAAGGACCAGCAGAGGGACTAGTTAAGTAAGATGAGAGCAAATAACAATGATTCATAAAGGAAATGTTTTTAATAAAAGAGCAGCAGCATTTAGTTGGTATAAGAAATAAAGTGACTAGTGATGTACACATACCTTTTATAATAACAGTAATCTTCCTAGTATTATTTTGTTATTGATACACTTAAGCTTGTTATTTTTATTCTGAACCTTCTCTTCATTGTTTTCCAAAATGTATTTAATAATCCTTTTTAACTTCAGTTTTCATTATCTGTTACTAGGCTAACAGAAGTAAAGGAAAAGACAAACCATTTTAGAAAAGTCATTCAACGCATTGATATGGATCTGGAGGATCATCAAGGTAATGTCATTAGAGTTCTAGCAGATTACCCAAAACAGATAGGAAGAAAGCATGCTCTCTTTGAATGTGAGAAATTGCAAATACCTGGAGAAATTGCAAATACCTCTTCCCAAGAGAAATCTCCTAATGATAGGCTCTTCTCTTTAGACAGATGTTACATAAATATTTATATATTCTGGAAAATTTTGTAACAAATTTATTTAAATTCTCTATGATACGTATTGATGTTTTTGTGGCCTTTTAATTTTGTACCTTTTCTTATTCTTGGACAATCAGTGTAAAGTATAACTATGAATTTCATTGAAATGGACAAATAATTCCTAAGTTGACCCTAAATCAGTGCTTCATGTTTTTATTTCTCTGCTTCTTTATTTAAAATCAATTCCATATTTCTTCAGATTCTTCTTTTGGTACAAATAATTAATTAAAGCTGTTCTATTAGTTCTCTTGTTGCTAGACAATATTTCCAACAGTGCTATTTTGCTTTTATTTTACTTTTTCATTGGCTTTGCGACACTTTTGTTTTCTTTGGAGAAATGCAGAAGGTAAGGAATGAATTGCATTTTGTGATTTAAGCTTTTGTTTAGACCCAATGGTTTGTTCCTGGTTCTTTTACCATTTTAGAAAAAGACATCTATTAAGTGTGCTGTAGAGTTTAGCCCTCACAAATAGCCTGTCCCACAGTGGATTTCTGATGAGCTGCTGTCACTTCTGCCTTGTTAATCTCTTCATACTGTAAAGAAGAGAATAATTGTCATGGGATTCTCAACTTCCAAAGACTGTTATACACAGTTAATAAGCCACATATATATTTTTTTCTCTCTCCTATGAAGATCAGGTTTTTAATGAAGCTTGTCCAAAGGACAAAATTCAGCTACTGCTATCCTGATGAATTATGAAAATGATCTGTGATTTTTTGCAATCAAACATAAAAGAAAACTAATACATACCAAAGTATCTTCCTGAAGAAAGTGACATGAATTTTTCATTTACTTTCTGGCAAACAGTGGGCATAATATAGAGAGAATAAAGAGGATATCTGTAAGGATTAGTTTTTGGAACTGAAGGCTAATCTCCCAAAGCTTCCTCTCTGGGGGTTAAAAAGAAAATCCAAGGAGTAATTTATGCTTCTCCTTTAACTCAGCATCTCAAGCACTCCTTGAGATTACCACTGTCCTTCCTGCTTTAGTTACTTCTGTCTCACTATTTAACTTGTGTGTCACAAAGCAATAGCAAAATGGCAACTTTTTGTTTGTTTGTTTTTGGTTAGATTTTAGAAAAAGTAGCCTATGGGGGAAAAATATGCAGATAATAATGTTTCAATCTTACTATTCCCATTCTAGAAACAGTGTTCAAAATATCAAAAATAAACATTGTAAATAGAAATTTGCTTTTCAGTTGCAAAAATCTAAAGAAAAAAATAACTTATCAAGTTAATATTGTGATCCATATTTTGGAAGCTACCTTTAAATGATTAGTCAAAATGGGAATTATAGATAGTTAAGGGGTTATAGGTATTGAAGACCTGCCTTTCGGAACGAAAGGGAGCGAAGAACAGACCTACAGCTGCAAGGAAGCTAAAGCAAAATCAAAGCCCCCTCAGGGCCCCTTGGCATTCTTATTGTTTGTATGTACTAGATAAAAAGGAAATCAGTAGGATGTGGAAATAGAGACATGTAGAAAATATGCTTACTCTGCTAAACCTGTTTTATTCTCTTCCTTTCCATTTCTTAAAGTTCAGCATATGCTGAAATGTAATAAATGTCCAAGACTCAAAAAATTTAAAAAATGAGATTATTGCATTTAAAGATGGGCTGAATACTATACTCCATATTGTCTATTCTACACTCATTATGTCAATACTATTATAAAGAATATACTAGAGATCTGCTCGTAAGCATAGCTGTAGAGAAAGCTTTGCCTTTTATTCTCCTATTTCCATTGCTTGTACCATTTTCAACCTTATTACTGTATAAATGGCATATCTTTCCTTACTAGTTTATAAAATTTTATTATAAAAGTATATAAATTATAAAAGTATAATAAGCTAGGGGAAACAGTTCTTGAAATGGTTAAAAAGAATTGCAGAAAATTTTAACTAACCATGGTATCTGAACACATGAATGTACCCTTTCAATATATTAATCTTTTATTTCAGAAAAAGTCTACCAACTTTCTTTGCCTAAGCAAAAATTCTAATGATAAACTTCTGCAAACTTTTAGAAGTAGTATTTATCCTCACTTCCTTATTAAAAATCCTAATCTCTAAGTGTTATAAAATGACATTGAAACTGACTTATTAATAATCATCTTTCTTAAATAAATGAAATGCATCATGTAGTGTCGCGGACCTTCGTCAGGATTTGGTGCCCAGCGGGCGGGGAAGCACGACTGACTCAATATGAGTGATCAAGGCTTCACTTTATTGCTCTGAACAGGTCCATTATATACCCTCAGCACACACTTATTACAATGTCAGTGGTCACAACTTCTGCATACTCTTTGCTGATTGGCTGATCACTTGGTGCCACGTTGCAAGCTAGGAGCTCAGGTCCTGGTTTTCCCCCACATTTACTTCACTGCCGGTACCTTGCCATTACAAAAGCTCCCTTGGTCCCTTCCAGGCCTTGCTGGTGCACCTGATTGTGGCCCTTAACGATTCCTCAACAATAGCCCTCAACGATTCCCCAACAATTCCCTTAAGGATTCCGCAACAATGTAGTTTGTAGATATGCAGAATTTTTATTTTTAAAACTGCCATTTTTGCAGCCTTAAGGAATTTAGAATTGAGTTGATATCAATTGTATATCAACTATCTGTCTATCTGTATATTTGTGTATAAATGTTACCTCTGTTGCAGGAGAGGAAAATTGGAAATACAAGGAACTGAAGAAGAGAGAAGAAAGCATGGACAGTAAGTTGTTAAATACACAGTAATTAATCCTAATTCTAGTAAGACAGAGGTTATATTTGTTTCTAAAAAAGTCAATTAATTTAGAGGTGGAAATATCCCATTTGTAGACCATTTTGTAGAGCTTCTGTGATTTCATTTAAGGCTATAGCAAAACAAGGCAGATGATATTTTTAGGACTTGGAAAATATGCATAGATGTTTGGAGAGCCTTTCAGGGCTTTTCATCAAAAATGAATAGTTTTAGAAACACTGCTGTATTTTATAAAAAGAATGTTTTTACAAAAAAAAAAATTTGAATTTCGCAGAATCAAAAAATAGTTGAGGTTGGAAGGAACCTGTAGAGATCATCTAGTCCAACCCCCCTGCTCCAGCAGGGACACCTAGAGCACGGGGCACAGGGCGGTGTCCAGGCAGGATTGGAAGATCTCCAGAAGGAAACTCCACAGCCTCCCTGGGCAACTTGTGCACCCTCACAGGAGAGCTCTCCCTTACCGGCAAATGAAACTTCCTGTGTTTCAGCTTACACACATTGCCCCTTGTCCTGTCACTGGCCGCGACTGAGAAGAGCTTGGTTCTTTGTCCCTACATTCCCCCTTCAGGTACTTAGACATTTTAGTCAGATCCCCTCTCAGCCTTCTCTTCTCCAGAGAAAAGAGACACAACTCACTCGGTCTCTCCTTATGCGAGAGACTCCAGTCCATTAATCATCTTTGTTGCCTCCACTAGACCCTCTCTAGAACTGAGGGGCAGAATCACTTCCCTCGACCTGCTGGCAGCATTCTCCTGATGCAGGCCAGGATCCCATTGGCCTTCTTGGCCACGAGGGCACTGCTGACTCATGGTTAACTTGGTATCAACCAGGACTCCCA
>JAUBOD010000396.1:86525-142991 GCA_032353885.1 Nothura maculosa | reverse complement strand
TCGGTACTGGTGCCTGGGGTTGTTCCTCCCCAGGTGCAGGACCCTACACTTGTCCTTATTGAACCTCATGAGGTTCCCCTCTGCTCAACTCTCCAGCCTGTCCAGGTCCCTCTGGATGGCAGCACAGTCCTCGGGAGTCGGCCACTCTGCTCAGCTTGGGATTGTCTGCAAACTTGCTCAGGATGCCCTCTGTGCCCTTGTGCAGGTCACTGATGAACAGATTGAACAGCACTGGGCCCAGTACTGACCCCTGGGGGACACCACTGGCCAGAGGCCTCCAGCTAGGTTTAATCCTATTTATCATGACTCTCAAAGCTCTGCCATCCAGCCAGTTCTCTATCCACCTCACTCTCTACTTGCCCAGTCCACACTTCTAGAGCTTTCTTATGAGAATATTATGGGAGACAATATTGAAAGCCTTGCTGAAGTCAAGGCATACAACATCAACGGCTCTCCCCTCGTCCAGCTGGCCAGTCATCCATCATAGAAGGCTGACTTGTTCATCAAACTTCACTTTCCCTTGATGAATCCATGCTGACTACTCCCGATCACCTCTGTCTCCTTCATATCATAGAATCATATAATCTTCAAGGTTGAAAGGGACCTCTAGAGATCATCTAGTCCAACCTTATGCCTAGACATGGTCTAAGGACAGAGGTGAGGCTGACGGGCCTGTAGTTTCCCAGGTCCTCTCTCTTGCTCTTTTAGAAGACTGCAGTGATGTTGGTATCTTCCAGTCCTCCAGCACGTCCCCTGCTCTCCAGGACCTCTTGAGGATGATGGAGAGCAGCTGAGCAAGAACCTCCGCGAGCTCCCGCAGCACTCCTGCGTGCATCCCCTCTGGGCCCGTATATTTATGGGTGACCAGTTTGCCTAAATAATCTCTAACCCAGTCTTTCCCAAGCAGTGGAAATTTTCTTCTCTCTCCAAACCAGCTACTCTGTATGTGATTAAAGGAAAAGTTTTAAACAAATATGCACAGAGGCCACATAATCCTTGAAAATTAAAGTTTCTTCCATTGATTTATTTAGAGTGAGTGCTACTTAAGCTCTCTTTCCTTTTAGAAGATTTTCTTAGAGGTCTCAGCAGGTTATTTAGTCTTTATCACAAGTGGTCTTTTACAAGACAGGATGTAGAAAGCTATAGGCCAACATGAGTTAGTATCATACAGACAGTTCTTTAGCCTTGGAGCTGGTGAATTAATTAGGTGACTGTCCCTTCCTTCCAGTTTTTTGATTCTTTGAAATAGATACTGCTCAGATGAGTCTCTCAAACATATATGATAAATAGGAAAACAGGGCTTACTGGAAAACATTAGATGAGGTGTAAATACATACCTCACATAATGTTTTTAAGGAAATTCAAAGAAGGTTTAAAAATCTGGAAATAGCCACAATGCCCGAAGAGAATAAAATCTTGAAATAATTTAGATAGAATTTTGAAGTTCTAGGTCCACAATTTTAGGCTTTGTTTTATAAAATGATATATTCGTGCATATAAAGTGATTTGGTTTTTTTCACTGAGGAATTACTACCTAGTAAAGTTCTCACTGTATGTGTTTTAATGAATATAGCATTTCCCTCCCTCACACTTTTAGTTCTTTCCTTTGCTGTTCCTACTTACAGATTTTGTAAGATTAGTATCCCAACTGCCTACACTAGGTTAATGAAGAGAGACTGCAGTTAGCCACTTAAAACAAAATGCAGAGATGTAATTTCTCATGATAAGATGCATCAAAGGCTATAGAATCATCTGTTAGGTTGAGAAGTGACTCAAACCCCATAAGAGAGATTAATGAAGCCTTCTCTCCTTTTAGAATTTTAAATAATTAAATGAGATTCCAAGTTTTGTATTAGTAAATGAGTTATTCAGCTTATACGAATGACCCAACAGAGCAGGAAAGAACAGATCAAATATTTATAATACAAACTATTAAGTAAGAATTTCTATATGTTTGTTTTCCCCACAGCCTTTCCCTGTTATACCATACTCAGATATTTTGGCAGTAAAAAAAATTCTTTTCTGACTATAATTCACAGTAATAAGCTTTATGAAAAGAGCATTAAGAGTACTTTGGGGAAGGAGCTGTTTCTGAAGCTTTTAATCATGCTCTTTTTATCAAAATGCAAGGGTTCTTTCTTCAAGATAAAATGTGACAAGCTTATGCTGAAGGATGAGAACATGACCGAAAAGAAAACTTCTCAATGATCATATCTGTCCTCACAGATTCTATTCTGAATCTTATTGACCACTTAAGCTAATATATATCTTTGCCTATGAAAATCTATGTACTCTATGTGAAAGTTTCTCAGTTTCACATTTTACCATATGAAAGCTTCTCAGTTAACTCACAGACAGATTTGCAGATGATGTCATTCAGCTATTGTATTAATTTATTGTGCATGAATATTTTCATTAGATCAGTATTCCTGGTGATATTTCAGGAGGAGAGCAAGCAGCAAAGGGATGAGCATGATATATAGCTGCAGATGGAATCCTCATATACCTCTGACATTTGTGATGTGTCCAGCATCAATGTTTCCCTAACCAAGAATTCAATTCAGTATGCTTAGGACACAAATACAGATGCTTACTGGAACGAATGCAGAAGTAGAAAAACAGGAGAAAAATAACAAAGAGAAATTCTATTGCAAAAAGAAAAAATGTTACTAGATGGTTATGCAGTATCTGTCATGTAGTTCAAGCTATTAGAGATGGTGAGTTTTATCTCAGTTTCTTTCTGTTTTCTTTGCTTCGTAGCATGGTTTGAGAGCTTTCAGAAAAATTAAAAGCAGCTGCTGCTGGGACAAGCATTCAGAAGGAATATTAGAAATGATGATAATAATGATGCAGCTTTTTCCTGTCCCATTGAATGGCTCCTCCTCCATATTCTCTAAGAGAGGGACTACCTCAAACCCTTAATCAGTCCAATAAGAGTCTCTGGAATATTTTTCATGTCTGTCATTTCAATCCTAAACTTGACAAGTTTCAGTGTCTTTTTAAATAACATTCAAATTGCAGTCTGTTTGAAATTTTGCACTTTTTCAATTTTATTCCTAGTTTAGCTGAGAAATACCAGAGCTTATGTTGTACCCATTCAAATAGCACCCTCCTTTATCTTGTCTGTTCATCTCTAGATTTTCTTGAAACTTTTGAAGGGGTGAAGAGGCAGGAATTAGGACGAAAGTCCCAAACAGAAGCCAACATTATTTTACTCTTGGAGCACTCAAGTAGGGTAAGTGCTTTTCCTTCCTGCTGTGGTAAATCAGGAATATAGAAACAGAACAGGGAGCGGAAGGGATAAGCAGGAAGATGATGTTTATATATTATCCAGTACATATTTATATAATACACTTTAAGAAGATTAAAGAGATACCATGTTCAGTTGTAAAGAATAAAAATAATTTTTCATTATTGCTAAGGAAAGCATTTTGAAAATAAGATAACAAAATGGAAATGGTAGTATCATTTGTATCTCAGAGTGTAGTGCCAATGTTATAACTCATCATCATTGTTATAATAAAGAGCATTTGTGCTAAAACATTTCTGAATACTGCAAATAAAGCCACTATTCTTGCAATTTTGTTTATGCAAAATTTACAAACCTCATTTAGTGAGAATGCTGTGAGGTCTGTTAAGTAACCGACAGTATTTCAGTTATACTTCTGATAAAATCAAAAATTTTGTCAGGAACACCTAACCCAACCCAAATTTAAAATAAACATTTCAAATATTGTTCACATTTTCAATATTTCTCAGGTTTTACATTTACAGGATATTTTCCCTTTTAACATTTTTGTTTCCAATAGTCTTTTTCTTGTTTCAGAAATGTTTCAGCACTATAATGCATTCATGGAATCCTAAACTGCCTAAGGTGTTTTACTATGTTATATAGCATCTTATGTAATGATACAGAATCACAAAGAATAGTTGTGGTTAGATGACACCTGTGAAGATTGTCTGAATGCCATGCAAAAGCACGAACAGGTACAGAATGCTGCTCAGAGCTGTGTTCAGACAGTCACGAAATATCCCAAATTAAGTGACTCCACAGTCTCTCTCAGAATACTTTGTGATGTTAGGCCGTCTTAAGAGCAAGGCCGTCTCATTGGGCACCACTAAGACAATTCTGAACTCATCCTCTTGATAATCTCCTATCAGATATTTATAATCATTGATAGGATCTCCTCAAGGCCTTGTTTCTTTCAAGTTGGACAGCTTTGGCAATTTCAGCATTCTGTTTATGTCAGATGCTGATGCTTCTTGTGGCTCTTTGCTGGACTCACGCCAGTATATCCAAGATTTTCCTGTATTGAGGAGCCCAGCACTGGACGCAGCACTGCAGATGACACTTTAGACAAGACAGGTGTGGCAACAGGGTTTATTGTGATCTCTTTATCTTGGCTGGGCCGTCAGTGCATCAGAGCAAGACTACATTTAAATCATCAGAGTATTGACAGTATTTTCAATATTTGCAGTAGAAAAGCCAAATAACAGAGAAGGAACTAGGAGAGTTCTTTTTTGTCAGTGTACATTCATCGTTTCAAAGGTACAAAACATTTAATTGTTATTATTGGTAACATGCAGATTGTGAACCGTATGAAACAAATTTCATCTGTTACCAATCAAGAGTTGAAGATTATGCAGGAAGACCTCACTTTTAAATCAACTGAAATGCAGAAATCACAGAGCACTGCTAAGAATCTCAGTACAGGTGAGATGAGCAATGAATTTTTAAATTCCTTACTTTTTGTTACACTAATAACAAAATACAGCATCAGTGATCTCTGAGTATTAAAACACAGTTGGCAAGTTGAACATCTGAAACAACTATGAATAACAGATTGTATATATTCCTGATAGCTATTTCCCATACTATTATTTTAGAGACATGTTGTTCACTGACATGGAAGTTTACTATTTTTTGCTTCCAAATAAAAGATATTCACAATTTTAAAAAAATATTTAATAAACAGAAGCAGAGAGCTGCTCAGTTTATTAACCATACATAGATGCAAATATGGTTCTTGTATCTTTTACATTTTGTCCTTCTTTAAAAAGGTGTGCACCTTCTAGGTGGTATAGATGACTACACTGTAAAATGTTCTCATGGTTAAATTCTCAGTCTTGATTCTGCATAGTTATTGTCTATGTTAACTTCAATTTGAAAATGCTCAACCTAAATCTGAATCCTAAGAATTTGCAGTTTCTTGCACGTACTTTCAAAAGCAGACAGTATCCTTCTTTCATTTGTGTAACAGGTGTCTGTTTTTTTTTTTAACTTGCCCTGTTTTTAATGGAATTCTTCACATAACTCTAAACCTTTGCCAGTATCATTATTGGTTCAGAAAGCTTTTTCGTGTTGCTTTAACTAAAAGGAAGGAACAGGAATGAAGGACCATAAATCTTCTTGTTAGAAAAGTATTATGTGCTGTACTTGGTAGCAGTTTCCAAAATAGGAACTGATATTGTGACTTTTAAGTGTTTATGTGCAAATAAACAAAAAATACTACTAGGGAAAATTGCTGTGTTTACACCTTAAGGGTTTGTGTTCACTTACTTTTTTTGCAAATCTGCAATTTGCTGTTGTAACATAGTTTAAAAAGCTAGATTGTCTATTACAGGTTCAAAGAACTTTTTTTGTTCTTTTGTATGTTCTCTTTTTTGTTCTTTTTCTTTTTTTATGATTTTTTTTGTATGTTCTTTTGTATGTTCCTTGCATGAATTGTTACTATTTTACAATATAAGAATCTACTCAAGCACATGGCAGACATTATTGAAAGATGTAGCTCTTTCTTGGCAAAGGGAGAGGAGAAAGTTACAACATATAATTTTCAGCAATTAATTTAAATAATTTATAAGTAAAATTCCTAAAGCTAGGAGTTACAGATATTGAATTAGATTCTTGCAAAACACAATGACTATTAAATTTTTACAGCTGAAGTTATTCCTAACCATAGAATTACAGGTTAGTCATCCTCAAAAGTCTTTTATTGCGATTAAAATGTGTATTTTCATATTTTCTTGCTGCAATAGTAGCATGAAAAGTCCACCAGCAGAGCCCTTTAAAAAAAAAAAAAAGAAAGAAAAGGAAACTATGAAGAGTAAACAAAAGTGCGGATGGCATAGTTTCCCAGGAACATTTCCCTGGGTCACAAAGCAGTTTGGTCTCAGAGTTTGTTACTGTGCACACGCTGCCTGCTAGATGCTGCAGCTCTACGGCATATCAGAAGGAACTGGGCTGCATCCTCTTCCTGTCTCTCCTCCTAGAGAAGTTTTATATGTTTTTATTTATTTTTCGTTTCAGCTATTGCTGGGTGAGGATAAAATTCTAGTTTCTTCCCTTTCCTCTACAAAGTGAGACTGAATAAAATAGGTCATCCCTGTCTGCTCTACCTTTATTTGAGTATATGGATTGAAGAGTCAATCTCTTTTGACAGTGAGGCTTATGTATTTTAAATAATTATATCATTGTTAGAATAGCAACAATACTAAGGCAAAAATGTTTTGATAAGGTATAAATCTTCACAGAAATTTAAAGATGTTTTTGCAGACATTTCATTCTGATTTTTTAAAAATGTTTAAATTTTATTTTTTATGATTATAATGCTAAATATCTTGTTTATCAAGGTTTATGATCCTTCCCTTGAGATAAGGAACAAAAGAAGTACAGCATTGGTGTCTTCAGTCTGATTTGAGGATTTGACATTGGCCAGTGCCACTTACTTCAGAGCAAAATATTATGGGTGGTTCCAAACACTCAAGTCACAAGGAAACTGTTCTCTTAGTTTATGAACAAATGCAGCCTAACCATTGATTCAGAAGTACGTAATACCATTCTGAATCTTGTATTTTTATATCCTTCCTTTTATAGGTATGGAAATTTGTAGTGATATATAAATGTTCTTTATATACACAGGCTGTTTAAGTCTGAACCTTATGGGAGTGTGTTCCTCACACATATTCTATCTACATATGGGACACAAACCCCTTTTGCCCTTTTTTATTTTTGAGCTTTCCTAAAGACTTTGACTCTGTAAGAAGTCAAAAATGTTACTGAACACTTTTCATTTGGAAAAAAAATAATTAGTAGGATACATATATACACAAAGAGAAGTACCAAAGTCTTTTTATGTTAAGTTTGTGTCCAAAACTGCATTTTCTGGAAAGAAGAATTTTCTCTCTCCTTCTCTCTCTCTCTCTCTCTCTCTCTCTCTCTCTCTCTCTCTCTCTCTCTGTCACTCACACGTACACACACACATATGCATATCCATTCTCTTCTACCTCAAAAACCTGTCTAGTCATGGAAAATTATATACAACTCTGAAAGCTACAGTTATTTATCCAGTGTTTGAACATTTCGGATTATGAAAATGATATAAAAGAGAAAGGATCTGGAAAACGATCCGTAGGGTTTTTCTTTCTTTTCTTTCTTTTTTAACAGTTTTAAAGAAAAAAATATTTACTCCTATAAGACAAACACTTACTATAAAAAGCAACAAATGTTTATTAAAAACTCAAGAAGAATAGATTTATTCTTACTCTGCATTACTTCAGTCAGCATTTTGCAAAGGAGTGCTGCTGCCTGAAAACTTGAACTTAACTAAAGTATATACAGCCCCACTAGTAGTGCCACACTCAGTTCTATGAAATCAACCTCTGTTAGCAACATTTCTCACAGTTGTAATACAGTTGTGTGACTTGTGGGGAGCTTGGGAAGGAGGTGAGGAAGTTCATTTCATTCACATTAACATACATGACAGAGAAGGAAATGCAGAAGCTTCTTGCATTGCTCTTGCGAAGCGTAAACCTTTATATAATGTATTATAACATTAAAAATATTACTATTTAGAGATTCTGTATCTTATGATTTAAGAGAGTCAAAGACTGCAGATGGATCTGCAGAAGATGGAACTTTTGGAGGGGAAGATGGTTGATGAACTCGCTTCTCTTAAAGACAAAATTGAGCAAACCAAAAAGGACCTGGAGATCTATAATAATTTACCAGCACTGAAGGCAGCAGGAGAAGAGAAGAAAAAGGTAAAAATAGAAATGAAAATTAAAATTATGCAGAAGATGTGTGAGATTTGTGTTCTTAAGGACTTACATCTCAGTTCCCCTATACTATGAGGATCATGGTGGCTGAAACCTGGCTTGCACAGTAGTACAGGTGAATCCAAATATAGGTTTTATATATCCCTTAATATGTGGGCACATGTACCAGCCTGTCATTTGGGTGCTTTTCTATAACTTTCTTCCACAAAATTTGTCACTTTACTGACCCATCTGACCTTTTCTACTCTAACTTTAACAGTCCATATGCTTGAATTTAGCAGCTAATCACATAATGCAAACAAAGAGAAAAATGTGAATTCTTTAGGTGTATAGACATGTTCGAAGAAGAAGCAGCATCTTGAGAGTCACATTTTAATTTAGCTGGCAGAAAATGGATGAATTCATCCAATAATCACAGTGCCTCTTTTTTTTTTTCCTTCCCCCAAATAGAAACTACAGGATGACAAAGAAAAACTGACAAAACGTAGCCGAGCTTTCAAGAAAATAATGGAATACTTAAATACAGAGTATGAGAGTCTGAAGAATCAACTGCAGGAGAATGAGACTCATGCTCAGGTATTGTTCAAGATACATGTTATCTCTTGAGTAATTGCTATCTTGAATAAACTTTTCTCATAAACATGAAGCAATGTTTGAAATGAATCAATTAGATCCTTCTGAGTGAATTCTCAAAAGTATGTGGTCTAAATGCATATATAGTCAAATTTTCTGCACTCAAATGTAGAAGCTAATCCTATGCTATCAATTTAATTTTGGCTTTGGATTTGAATACAGGTTTTTTAAAATTAAAATTGTAAAAATCTTTTGTTTAAATCTTTGCATTAATTTTGTTCAGAAATATCCCTCATTTTCCTTGTAATCCTGTTGGGATGACTTAAGTTTTGAGGACCAGCTAAGAAAGAAACTCTAGGAAGAAAAACTCACTATTAATTATGTAAGATCAATTTTGCTTTAAAATTTGTGATAAGTCCCTACTTTGCAACTCATGTTACAATTTATTTTCTCCTTTTTTCAATCTATGAACCAACCCTTTCTATGAACCAGTGAAGTTTAAGGGTTCATTTTGGCATTTTCAACCCAACATCACTTTGGTATATTTACATTTACATTTCAAAGTGAATCAGGAAGGTAAATGGGGATAAGGCCTAGAGCAGCATTTATTCTCCCTCCAACTACCTGCTGAAATTTTGTCAACATAAGGCATATAAGTTGTATGCACAGACAGAAATAGAATAAACTTGAAGTAAGTTGGACCAAGACAGAGTGTGAATTGATTCATTTATATTTGATTTGCTTTTATTACTTGAGGTTACTGAGGTCTTTGTCTCTTATGTTAGAACAATTGATTTTTCTAATTCAGTTACAAGGTGAAGGTGGGAATTTGTACTTGTTTAAGATAACGCTCTTGTGGCATGAACTTTATGGATTACAAGAATAAGAGTTCATACTTCTGAATGAAGTACATATATCATAGCATATGATTACCATGGAATAACTGAGATGTTGATACAAGTCTCCAAAGAGTCATGTCAAAATCTTTAAGTTTTTAAAGTTCTAATTCATGGAGATGTTGTAAATCTAACAGCCAGCCAGTGTTAAGATATTTGCTAAATAATACTCAAAGTTTCTGCTTAACCTTTAGGTCACTCCCTAACTTCTGTATAACTTCTGCATAACTAACTATATTGCTTTTGTTCATTACACTTAAAATGCTTTATCAGGTGACATTACCCATCCAGTTTAAAATGCAGACAGTGCACATAATGAAGTGTTAAATCTTTGGAAACAGTGATTTTATAAGCAATTAACCATTCTGAATATTTCGTTTGGTCAGTATCACAAACTACCTCAAATCTAGGCACCTTGCCAATGGTATTGCACATAGAAACATCTACAAAGCATGCAGTGAAAATCAAAATGGATAGAAATACCTGATGTTGCAATTAAATGGTTGTGATATTTATGATTAATCAAAACACTAGGTAATGTTTCTCCAGTGTTAAATGTATTTTTTGTAAAGGAGCAAGTATTGTCATATCTTCTAGTTTATGAGGAAAATTTTAAGTAAAATACAGCAATATTATACTAAAATATTACTGTAGTTTTCATTGAAAAAATAATTTCAGAATGATTTTCATCTTTTATATTTTAAGTATAAACATTTATTTAAAAACAACATCTACATATCTTGAAATACAAGCTTCTGAACAGTAGCATCAGAAGAACAATTTAATGTTATAAAGTTGTATTGTGAGGAAGCAGCCATCAATATAATGTCCACATTAGTTTCCTGTTGATGCTGAAAAAATTGAAGAAGTGCCAACACTTAATCCACACTCCTACAATCTTCTTGCTGCAGGTCTGTTCTTATCACAGCTTCTGGCATCAGACAGGAAACTTAGTTATGGCAGTAAGGAAGTTTCTTCTGTATAGCTGAGTCCAGGCCAGTTCCAGGAAATACTGTATCTTAGGTGATTTTAAGTCTTAGTGATTTTAAGAATAGATCGCTTAAATGATATAAGCGTATGGGATTCCTATTTCCCTTCAGTGTGTATCTTTTTTCCCTATGATGTGCTTACATGTTCCCCTGCATGACAAAAATTTCAAATACTTGCCTTTGGTTCCATGTTCCATTTCAGTTACACGCAATATTTTTACATACGTAACCAGAAAGCAGAAATATGAAATGTATGAACCAACTGTCAACAGATTTAAAAATGTCTTTCTTGGTATTTATGGTTTCTAGTTTTCTCGTGGAATATACTTGACTTACCAGGCAATAGAATGCAAAATTGTGAAATAACAATTGGGGAAGATTTATTGTATTTTTTAGGTGTTTAATAATCATTGTCTTTTGGCTCTTATTAAAGTCTATTTTTTGTTTTTATCAGCTTACAAATTTGGAGAGGAAGTGGCAGCACCATGAGCAAAATAACTTTATGATGAAAGAATGTATCCTTTTATTTAAGAAATACAGTAAAATTCTCACACTGTAGTAATTAAGGAAGAAGTGTATTTCCTCCACCAGAACAAGACAAGACCAAAGAGGAGGTGGAGATGTGAGGAGAGGAAAAAGCAGTGCTTTGTAAATATCAATTTACACGTTAGTAGGTGTTATATACAATGAAACTTGCTTCTTTAATGTTAAACAGTTTTAGAAGTCTTAAATCATGGGATTTGTCTTTGCAGTTTGGAGTTCCTGCTTTTGCACCAGTTTTGCTGCTAGGCTTCATATCTGTTCAAACATTACCCTTATGTTTCTATCTGTTCTTACCTCAAGCTATCCAGCAGGAGCTGTATTATACACTATGGTGATTTTGCCTGGTATTTTGTAGATGAAAAACACAATTATGACCATCAAAAAGTAAACGGTAAACCTTATGCATTTTTACGTATTTCTTGTTAAATGAAAGAGGAATTACACACTGGAGAGAAAAAATCTAGTCAAATATGACAAAGAGGTTCTTTGGCTGCAGAGTCTTCTGGGCTGATGAAGATGTTGTTTGCTCACTACATGAGGCTAATTAATTGAAGAGGTATTTTCCACTATCTCCCCCAATAATAATTTAAAACATTCTGAATTAATCAGCAAAATCTTATTTGCTGCAAATGACTTTCATAATGCAACTTTTTAAGTTAACAAAAGCAGTGAAGCTTTTAGAGTCTGTGCTTCTTCCTTACCTTGTCATATCTACCATAACTGTAGAGCTCTGAGTAGTCATAGTTGTAACATTTATTTTCCAAGATTATGAAAACATTGCATTAAATTCCACAATTACCCTGTAGACCAAAATAGCAATCTGCCAGAGATTCCTAAAATCATTTTTTATAATTATACAACAAATAAATTATAAAAGTAACAGCAAAACTAGACTACATTCACATATTCACAACTGTAGATCATTTTGTGTGTAAGGTAATGAACAGCACTCGGTGCCTCAGAAAAAGACAAAAATATATTTCAGGTAATTCTGTCTTTCTGTTTATCAGGGAAATTCTGCCCTACATATCAAAAAAAAAAAAAAAAAAAATATATATATATATATATATATATATATAAAGCAGTATTTTTTCACCTACTAAATACCACAATTCTCCTGTTTTTTAATATTCTAATCCTGAAAAGAAGAAGTAATGAAAGTTTTGGACAGAGACTTGCTTTAATAGTGATGAGCTTTTCTGCTCTCTTTGTTTGTGTGTGTGTGTGTGTGTGTGTGTGTGTGTTTGTATGCGCATATATTTTCTTTATTCTTTCAGACTATCATGTGGAGATAATAAGTTCTTAAAAGTCTAGTAGAATGTAATAATTCAAGTGAAATAGCTCCTCCTCTTTTTTTTTCTTTATTCATTTTTTTTTCCTCATTGAGAAAGAATGAGCAATACAAGTTTGGATTATTTTTGTATATGCCTTTTCATCTTTCCACCAGAAGACTTACCACCTTATGCATATTGTATATTTGACCTTGGGGCATCCTACAGCCCTTCCTTTTTTATTGATGTGAAACCTTCTGGTGTAAACTTCACCTTACCTCCACATGACTGAAATCACTTCTCAGTAGATAATAAACTTACCAGAAAGTTTGAGAATAGCCTGCTGACATTTAAGAAACAGAATTAGAACCATCTCTTAAAAAGACCTTACAGGGGGAATATTTTATTAAGTCAGTCTTATTCTTTCTAATGGGGGAAAAAAAAGAAAAATCTAATAAAGATAGGTACTAATAGATCCTCCTGTGATGTAGCATGTATCTGAGTACAGATTCTTGCACAGAATTTTATGACATCTTGGGCTGGTGAAAATAAATGATCCAGTTTTCTTGGTCTGGGATTTTTGTAGCCTGAGCTCTTGGGTGTGCAGACATGCAGCTTTACATAGCTGGAGAGCTTTGGAGTGGATTTGTTTGCATGGGACAATGAGCAGAAGCTTTTTGGAGGAAGAGTCTTTCTGAAGAGGCAATGCACATAAAAAAAAAGGTAACCAGGATACACTATTGTCATTTCAAGTGTCACTTAATATCTAGATTAGTGCAAATTTTTATATCAAAATTGAACTTTTTCTCACTACTTGCAACTTTTTTTTTTTTTTGCAGAAGGAAACTTATTGTAATATGGTTCCCCTATAATACTTAATTATGCTGATCATTATGTTGTTAATTCATTTCCTTAATTCTTCAAATCAGTCATAGCAACAAAAAGTCGGGAGAGTGACTACCAGCCAGTCAAGAGGAACGTGCAAAGGCTAATTACAGAGTACAACAAAGCTCTCACAGACGCTCTGCAGAACACCAAGAGCTGAAGAACTCTGGGCACCTCCTCCCTGTTCTCACCAGCAATGGGAGATGTGCCCAGGTATCGTGGCCAGCTAGGCTAGAGAGTGATGTGAATATTTAGGAATATTTAGAAATTAGTAAAATATATACTGCATACTAGGTGTAAAACCCTAGATAAATTTTACTTAGACCCATGGCTGGATTTATACCAAAGCTTGCAGTTTCAATCTGCTTTGCAATTGTCTTAGAATCCTACTCCTATAAAACATAATGGAGTTCCTCCTTGGAAAAGGATTGTCTGGACTTTCATAGGCATTGATCTTGAATAAAAGTTTTTTTCTACTCGCAGTTGTAAATACTCTCTTACTTAAATGAAGGAAAACATCTAAGGACAGCAAGCACCTCAAGTTAGAAATCTTTCATATTATAAAATCTCACTATTAAAAAAAATTAAGGCTGTATCAAAGAATTTTCAATTTCTGAGGGAGACCTGGTGAATTTCTGGAGCATTGTCTAATTTTCTGTGTTAATATAAGGACAGAACTGCAATGAAAAAGCAGTGAAACACCTAGTGACTTTGAGGACAGCCTTTTAGCTTTGTATTTACCAATAAAAAGTAAAATGATTTCTTTTTTTTCTGTTTTTATTTTTTCCTCTGAGGCTTCAAGCTGCTGTGTCATATGTGACCTGTACTTTGAGAAAAATGTATGGAATAGACCAAACATAGACCAAAAACAGGACTAATACAGAAGTATTGGCATTCTCTATCAAAAAGAAATGTTCCAAAAAAGAAAAAAAAAAGAGAAAAAGGAAGAAAGCAAGAAAACTTCGCTGTATATTTATTTACCTTATATTTTACCAGTAATGCAAAGTCCCTCTTGATTTTTAATTAGCCTCTTATAATGTAAACTGCTCCTGATCAATTAGAAAAAAAATGCATAACACACTATAGCTAGTACTCCTAGACAGGTAGTTTGAAAATGTGTTGTTTGGTAAAATCTAAAGTATGTGTTTTTATCTCTGAATATCTTCACATCTATGAGTGCCATTTTGAATATGTGGGAAAAATGAGTACAGTAAATATACTGAATATTCTTGCAGGCAGCACTGTTCCAAATTCAGCTCAGTAAATACTATTGCTCTCTATATTATTCATGTAATACTTGGAGAAGATGGAACAGGATTTCTGTAAACCTAACTCTGTTATCTAGGGGAAATTCCCACTGATGTCTCTTCCTTCCTCTCAGAGTTCTGGTTAGTCTGTAGAGGGCCTGTTATTTGCAGAAATTAACTTGAACATTCTCACCACTCAGACCATTTATTAGCCAGTAAAATTGTCCACTGAATGCGACTTGTCCTATAGTGAAATGTTTTAGTGAACAATGGAAAGAAGCTGCAAAATCAAATATTTCACAGGCTGCTTTAAATTCACTTTCGCTTAGGACAAGAGCTGGTTTTGCTCCTTGTCACTGATTCTGTGAGATTGGTAAAGATTTGTTTACTCCGGGAGATGTCTGTAACAAAACACTCTCTCCAGTGCTATGTTCTTCTTTCTGTTCTATTGATAGTCTCCAGATCACTTGTTTTAGGTTGAGAACCTCTTCAATAACTCTTTTTACAGTTCATCCTCATCATCTTGAATCATGCTCATATCATTTTTGGCTGAGAACCTCATGGTACCTAAATGGTGAGCTGTAAAACCATTCCAGGGGTACTCAATCTCCTTCAGAAGATTAGTGTGTTCCCTAATAAGCAACTCTCAGTTGTGAACCAAGCAATTTGTGTCCCTATCTAAATGCTGGAGCCTGAAGGTAAATATACTCTAATCTGCTAGTCAAGTAAGTATTGAACATGTGCATGGGATAAACATTTTTCAGCTAAATGTCCTGTGCAAACATAAAGACACCAATTCAGTGGCACAGGTCTTTGTGCCCAGGCTTTTTTGTTTGAATGTTTGTTTCCATTTTACACAGGGCCTTCAAACTGGCAATATTTAGCTTAGTTATTTAGCTCAGTGTAGAATATTGATAGTCATTTATTCCTGTGCAAAAACATGTCTCGAGATTTATGTCCCAGGATGAGAAGTGTATTTCCCTATTTCCTTCAGTCTTCCTTATTTCAAATATGACTAAAAGGTTTCAAAAAATTACCACTTACAATTCCTCCTTTCAGACAGATTAAGAGCTTTGTGTCTTTTAAGAGAAGGAACTAGCTTCCCCGCAGTTTGCATGTGACTATCCTGTGTTAGTATATGATCTTAGACAATCTCAGTGTAAAGTGTTTGGTAGAAAAGCTGGGTAGCTAGCAATTCTATTGCTAAGGTGCAGTTGTTAAAGGCTGCTGACAAATATTCAGTTTTTGAAAGAAAAAAATGCTTATGTGTATTTAGGGAAAATAATGACAATAAAAAATCAGTAAAACTTGATTCAAGTACTGGCATGATTCTGATGACTGAAAAATTAAACAACACAGTCATCACGAGTTAAACAAAGTAAACAAGTCACCAAATTAAAGTTACTTGTTTTACTGCCCAGCACGGTGGAGGATAACTCAGTGTTACAGACGTTGCAGATGTTATAGATGTTTGGATTTCAAATTGTTAGCATTTATATATAAACACACAGATTATCCATCCACCAGCATCTGTTGTGGAAAAAAAGTACAGTAAGAAACTACAGAGAGGAGTAATATTATGAACTCTGTAGCTTCTGTGTTTGATCACTGATATTAGATGACTGTGTTGTAAGACTAGCAGGTTCCAAAACTCATTCACCTCCAGCCTTTGTACTCACAGAATCACAGAATATTCAAGGTTGTAAGGGACCTGTAAAGATCATTTAGTCCAACCTTTCCGCTCAAGCAGGCTCGCCTGGAGCATGTGGCACAGGGTAGCTCCAGGTGAGTTTTGAAGACCTCTAGAGAAGGAGACTCGACAGCCTCTCTGGGCAGCCTGTTCCACTGCTCTGTCACCCTCACTGTAAATACGTTCTTCATCACCTGGAGATGGAACTTCCTGTGTTTCAACTTACACCCATTTCCCATTGTCCTATCGCTGGCCACCAATGAGAAGAGCTCATCCTCTTCTTCCCTACATTCTCCCTTCATGAATGTATACATGTTAATCATATCCCCTCTTAGCCTTATCTTCTCCAAGCTGAACAGGCCCAACTCACGCAGTCTCTCCTTGTACGAGAGATGTTCCAGTCCATTAATTATCTTGGTTGCTCTCTGCTGGACCCTCTCTAGAATCTCCACATCCTCCTTATACTGGGGAGCCCAGAACTGCACGCAGTACTCTAGGTGCGGCCTCACCAGAGCGGAGTAGAGGGGCAGAATCACCTCCCTCGGCCTGCTGGCAACACTCCTGATGCAGGCCAGGATCCCATTGGCCTTGGCCACGAGGGCGCTGCTGACTCATGGTTAACTTGGTGTCAACCAGGACTCCCAGGTCCCTCTCTGCAGAGCTGCTTTCCAGCAGGTCACCCCCTGATCTGTTCTGGTGCCTGGGGTTATTCTTTCCCCAGGTGCAGGACCCTGCACTTGTCCTTGTTGAACCTCATGAGGTTCCTCTCTGCCCAACCATCCAGCCTGTCCAGGTCCCTCTGGATGGCAGCACAGCCCTCCAGAGTGTCAGCCACTCCACTCAACTTGGTATCGTCCGCAATGTTGACCACAGGACAAGAGGAGTGTAAGCAACCCTTAAGTTTGTGCTCCAAGAACCAGGTCCAATCTTGGAAGAGAAACCAACAGTTGAATTTGGGTTAATTTAGCGTGTGTTTGGAATTATCTCTTTTAGCATACCACTTAAAAACCAAAGCAGACCTGCACCCAAATAGGAAAACAATGAGATCAAAAAGAGAGCGCATCAGCAATGCAATTTTATTTCCTTCATACAAACATACTGGAATAAAATTAGCTTGCTTCTCACTCATGGGACTTCACCTACTTGTTTGGCATCATCAGAGGACTATTCTTTGGAATTATCAGCATTCAGCCATTTTCCATGCCAAAATGCCCAAACCTCCACCATTTTGTCAAAGAAAAGAAAAAAAAAGCTGAGAGTAAAAAAAAAAACCAAAAACCTCATATCTGTCTTTTAGCAACATTGAGCTGCCCTTTGAGTAAATGTAACATATATATAGGAGGGAGGAGCCTAGGGATTGCTTTGAGCAGTTACTCAAAGCGGCCAAGGCCGCTGTTGCCTCTGTCTTTCAGGTGACCCCCAAACCTGTGGGTTTCTGGGCCATGGTCGGTCTACCCAGGGGACCTGGTGGAAGGAAGCCTAAACTCTGCAACTGCTGAGCTGCTGCTTTGCCTCAGCTGATGGCACTGGGTGATAAGTCCTAAATTTTAGTACTCTGTTTCTAATCCCTAGAGCTTTGCTGCCTGAAAACACACACATTATTATCATTTCCAAGGCCAAAGCAATGGCTTGTTTCCAAAACAGCATAGGATATGTCCTAAGAGGATATGTCCTTTCTGCTAATATATCTACCTGATTAAAGAAATGCAGAGTGGCATTGTTTCTTTTTCCTCCTCACATATTTCCATGTGCTGCAGCATGTGTGAACGGGCTGTCCTTGAGACAAGCATGCTGCTTATCTAAAGAGGAAAGCCTTGTGTCAGAAGTTCAAGGCACTTGGAATGTCATAAAGACAGCTTTCAATAAACTGAGTTATCGAAAGTCATATCTAATGCCACGGTTGTATCTACATGCTGAAATATTATTAGGTATATGAATAGATCTACTTGCTGTAGCTGATTTAAAAGGTCCCACATGTTACTTTGATAGGTCTTAAATTAAATGTGAATGCTAAGATTTATTCATCAGCAACCACTTAATCAGCAGCAACCAGATATAAAACTGATGTTCCTGAGAGGGGAGCATTTTGGAAACCAGATGGGATTGGACAACCTTTCTGAATCTCATCTTTTTTTTTTTTTTTTTTTTTAAAGACTGTGTTTTGTCTGTGGAATAGTCTATGTAGTCAACAGCTGTACTCCCAAATACAGCTAGTAGCTCACCAAAGGACATAACCACTGGCCAGACCAGTTATTAACTTCTGTTAGTCTCTCACCAAAGGAAAAATAAGTAAAGCAGTATTTTACTTTACTCTTACTGCCATCCTCATTTATAAATTTTTAACATCTAGATGAGAGTACCCTTAGTTTTTAACTTACTGTCACATTTCACCCCATTTTGCAGTTTTGATTTCAGGCATGAACTATCTCCATTTGCACTGTGTCCCTATTACAGAGTTCTAATACTCTGAGTTCTAATACACAGTTCTAATACTAAACATTCTTATTTGCAGGCAGACAAAGGCCATTTCTTTCAGAAGGTCAGGTTTCTTTTTACTGATAATCTGATTTTGACAGAAGGCAGCTTTTTCACTTTAATTGATAAAGCAGCCTCAGAACCTTGTGTTGAAAGCCTCAGACCACACATGCTGATGACTGGATACCATGAGATGGACATCTCTATTACAGGGGATGCTGCTATAAAAACTGGTATAAAACTGGTGGGTGTCAGAGGGTGAGGGATTCTGCTGCACTTTTCTGTTACACAAATAGAACAATGATGAGAACTTAATATAAGCCACTTTTAGGAAACCTAACTTTCTGATAACATGAAAAATAAGGAACAAAATACAAAAAGTGAGTCTGATGTATAAGAGACTGAGAGATCATGAAATCCCTTTAATTCCACAATTCATCTTAAATTTAGCCCGAGATTAGATTAGATTTCAACCAGAAAACATTCCAATTGTGGCATTGTTTCTGTTTTCCAAATACAAATAGGTCTAAGCTCAAAATTATTCTTAAATTAACTGTTTGCTGGATCACAGGTGCTATTTTTGTTTCTAAATGAAATATGAAGCAGAAACATAATGCTGCTGAGGCTCATATCCTAATCACATTCTAGCGTGCATAACTATGCAGAACTTTACATTCTTCTTGTACCTGTTGTATAACAATTGTAAATAAAGGTATTTTGTAGTCTTGCCATGCACTCTTATCTTGGGGATAGCGGCTTTGCTATGGCAGACTAGCAGGCACACTGTAGCTCTTCAAAGAAGACTGAATTTCCACCATAGCTAACCTAGATAATTTGCATCCTGTAGAATCAGTATCAGCATCAGTCATTTAGGTGCATCACAAATAAAACACTGCAGGACTTCTCTTTGGTGATTTATTCACATCCTGCAAAATGACAATTTAATTTAAACCTTTGAAAGCATTCTCCAAGTAAATACTATAATTCAGAATAACCACTTGAATAGCTGAAGTCTGAACTAAAATGGCTTCATGTATCTCAGGAAAATTAAAACAATAAGCGCTGAAGATAAACTGAGGATAGGCTAAGCCAGAAAGTAGGTTAAATAAGCAACACAACAGAGCTATCCTCTATACAGAAATTTGGATAATACTGAGTATCTTATAATACACTAAATATTCCTGTAGTTTTCATTTGGATTTTATTCTTTTCCATTTTGAGATACTTTTGAGCTATATTGGTTCCACTGAAGTCATAACTCTGGTTGTGATTTAACATTGCAACAAGTTTTTAGTCTGTTTACCATCATCAAATGGAGAGAAAAAAAAGCATTTTCAGTAAATCATAAGAACTAATGAGGTAGTTTGCTGGATTAGGGCTGTTTTTTGTCTATACTGCATTCAAGCAGTTATTGTGTTAGGGTTTTGTTTTATATGTTCATTATAGGGTGATGAGATTCTCTGGAGTCAGCAGCTTTTACAGGGGATTAAGTAAATAATCCAAATGATGATTGCATCCTGAGCAGTCAGCAGATCTGCATGGTGAGCAGTGACTATTTCCACCTCTGTAGATGGAGAGGTTTTTACTTGCCTTTTCTCTCTTGCTGGAGGATAACATTATTGTTCCCATTTTGCTGACTGTGATCCGCAGCAATCTTCTGCCTTTCGAGCAACACCAGATAACTGCTTTGATGTACTGCTGGATGGGCAGGATTTGCACTGCCCCGCAGTCCTGCTGCTGATACAAACACGCCTTTAAGATCCTGCCTTTCCCATCCTAATCTACATAGGAAACAGGAAAAGGAACTTAAAACTCCCTGTACTCAGACAGCAATGAGGCTGTTCCCGCTTGCTCCCATGCTGCAGTTCCTTGCCAGTGACTTGTAAACAAGATTCAGCGTGCCATGCAAGAGGAGAGTAACTGGTAAACCATCTGCCCCAATCAAAGGATACCCCATGAGCAGTTGCAGGAACTGGATGGATGTATTTCGGAGAGCATGGACCCTTTAGCACATCTAATTCTCTATGGATTCAGCCTGATACTTTTAGGTAAGCCTCTCCTTTAATATCTGCAATCAAAATGTCCTGCTTTTCTTGCTTCTTAAGTTCAGACATAGCACACCATTCTCTGCTCCTTACTCTATAACTTACCTTCGCTAATTTAAATGCTTGTGCTTCAGTAAGAGCACGTATTTTTCTGAAGCTCACAGTGACAGCAGAGAGCAAGATAGTGTCAAAGTTATCAGGGAGAATTTAGGATTTAGGATCTGCTGCTAGTTTTTTTAAATATTAGAAGCTGTTTTTTAGCATATAGGCACTTTGTAACAAAGTTTCTTTGCTGTCTTACTTGTATTAGTTTTTCCATTAATTTTTCCATAAAGTTTATATTACTCATCTGTGTGTACCCCCCCACACAAAACACTTACTCACAGTCTATTCTAAATACAGATTAAATGTTGTTTTTTAATATGCACTTCTGTTGTGCATGTGCATGTGCATGTGCTAGCCCATGCAGCCAGAAACAGTGGCATTTTTAGTGTCGATAAAATGTACCTGTCTTTAGACAAGCCATTTATTGTGGATTCTAGATATGCCAGTGGATATAAAGGTAGGATAATCCACATTATTCCCAGCACTTCAAATACGGCTGAAGAAAGCTTAATTATTATCACCAAATGCCCTAATTTTTCAAGTCAAAGGTTAGGGTCAATCACAAAGGACAGAACTCCTGAAAGGTAAGCACACAGTTAGGATGTTAATAACGTAGATATAGTTCACAACATTCAGAACAGTATTGCTAGAGATGTTTCATTTAAGCTATGACAAGGTGAATTGTGTTCAAGTTTGTTCTCTTTCCATGGTATTCTGAATTCCTCAGTGTTTTAAGTATTGTCAGTAATACCCATATTCGGAATTTCTAGACTGATTCTTCTGGGCAACATACAACTGTATACATTTATGTAATATGTGTGTGTGTGTATGTGTGTGTATTATATATATATAATGTGTGTGCATATATAAAAAAGCATATATATGTGCATTACATTATATATATATACAGATACTATATAGTATATATAATATACAGTTATATGAATATATATTTATAATATGAATATATATTTATAATATGTTCTAAATGTAAACAATATTCAGGGTACATACTCTCTGTAAGGGAGAACAGCAACTAACACCATAACCTTAGACTCTTACTGAGGTCTAATTATTGTGTCCACCTGGTCCATCTTTAGACAAAACACAAGGTGCTGTAAAACTTGAGGTTGTGTTACCAAACATAGCACGAAAAGATAGATGTCTTCATTATGGCATTTTTTTTTCTTTGCAATTTGCAGATCTTCATGATTCACAGAATGAAATATGAATAAATAAAAATAAATACGTAGCTGCAGCTTATTTGTTGTTCAGCTGTGTTCAATCTATCAATAGCCCTTAGATCATGCCCTGATTTTCACTATTTGGGAAATACCTGGTGCTCTAAGAGATCAGAAAGTCCTGATACTGTAGTAGTTTCCCTGTGTGTTCCCTCTTGCTGTACATTATAAGATATTGCAAATTCCTGCAGAAAAGCAGCAACATGCCTGAACTCACAGGCATAGGAGGCACAAGAGCCATCTCGGCAGGAGGACCGTGGGCCATGGAGGCAGCGACAGGCGCTCCAGGCCCTGTCTGTCCCACTGCGGAGCACGCAAGGTGCACAGGGCACGCGTGGCCGTCACACCCATCCCCGTAGAGCTGCCAGCTTTCCCGCTTTTGTTCCAGCATGATATCATGTTTCCTGGGGCCAGCAGCGGAGGACAATGCGAGCCGGCACTTGTGGGGATGCGACAGGCGGGGTCCAGGAAAGCGGTGCTCACATCAGCCGCACGGAGTCCGATGCCATTGGCAGGCAGGGAGCCGAGCTCACCTCCTCCCCGGTGACAACGGGCCTTGTGGGCAGGGTGAGCTGCTCGGAAGGCACAAAATCTGCTCCACCCTGTTCCAGAGCAAGACCTTGGCCTTGTCTCCTCTTACAAGAAACAGCACTTAGTTTGTTTACTTATATTTGAAGAACAGGACTCCATTGCTTGCTTGAGATAAAAGATGTGCCTTTGAAAAATGTGGCTTACATAGTGTAGTCCATACCTGATATCACTGCATATACAATTGCTGTATATGTTGAAATTAACAACAAAAATCTGAACTTAATGTGAGTAGAACACTTGAAGCCAACAGACCATCATCACTCCTTATTCTGGTTCATTCACTGTTGTCAGATTGAAATTTCAGCTGAGCTTCTGACTTTGTCCAATGGCTACAGTTCTGTTTATTTTCTTTTTTGAGACTTTGACAGCTAAAGCAGCTCACAAAAAAAAAAAGTATTGAGCTGATGATACCGTTTTTGAGAACTATTTTAATTAAACAGTACTTTTATGATAGTTACATTTTCGTAAAACTGCTAGACTGAATTGAAGGAGAGATTAAAAGGGTTTTCCAATTCTTATTCCTGAAGTGCATTTGAAGCATGAGATCCAGCAAGTGACTATTTAACTGCAACACTTGGACCCATGGACCTTAAGTTTACACTGAATTAGCTTTTAATTAGATATAGTTTTCATGTACTTCAGAAATTAAAAGGCTGATGCAGGAATCTCTGGCTGAATGTCTGTACCCTGTTGAATGTTTGCATTTCTATACAGATTCATTCAGATGATCACCAATGCAAAACCAATGGATCTCTATTCTGGGACAAAAGAGAGCTATTTTGTTTTAATTACATTTTTGAATATATATTTGAAAAGAAAAATGTTCCAGCTGTGACCAGATTCATTGTTCTCTGAGTCTGCAGCTATCAGCCAAAAACAACAGTTGCAGCAATGTGCACCTACCATAAGAGGAGTTACAAAATGGCCTTATTCCCCCTCATTCCTTTTTTAGCTTTATATTTTGCTTTTGGTTTGTGCCTGTTTCAGCCCTTGTGTAAGGTGGGAGTAGCTCTGGAGAGGCCTGTATTCCCAAAGGCCATTCCAACAGCTGGGAATAGTCAGAGTGAAAGGCATTGCATCAGATCTGAAGAAATCAAACGTAAAGGGCAAAATGAATTCACACTATTTTCATAAAAGTTAACATATGGTATCGTTTATATTTCATATGCATATATTAACATATAAGCATATATTATATTGTTTGGTATTGTATCATAATTAAGCTGTTTTAAATTGATTTTTTTGTTATTGCTGCAGCATTTTCCAGAGACGATCTGATCCTGATCCCCCAAAAAATATCATCTGGAAGTCTTTAGATGGAGAGGAGGGAGCAAAAAAAGTTAGATACTGACTGCAGCAGAGCTCCAGTATATGGGCTGAGTGCAGCTTTAGTACAGGGGAGATGCAGAGCTGGTCCTTGCTTTGCTCACACGAGAAATATCATCTGGGCTGCTCTGAGGAACTCACACTAATTTGAACGTGTCTGGCCTAAACTGATTCCTAAATACATGGAAACCCTATTCAGATTTCTAGGAAGGATTAAGAAGTCTTCAGTGGTGGGAGCTGAGGAAGAAGCAGGCACAGAACATGAGCAAAACAGCTACTGTTTCTGTGAGATATTTGTATTACTCCACATCAGCCTGTCCAATTTGTATTTGGAGTTTAACAATATTGTCTATTCAATGCAGTCCCATTTGCTGATTTTTTTTCCCATACTAGTCTTCTGGCTATTTACTCCAGCCTCATCATGGGTCTGGGGAATATTAGTCTCCTTAGTCACATTCATCTGCCCAGCACCAGCATCATCAGCCGGTTTCCCTTATGCAGACAAAACAGTAAACACTGAACTGACAAGAAAGCAGCCAAATCTACCAGACACTTCCAGCCACAGCTTACCTTACACACATATTCTCAGTTATTTTCTATGGAGGCTAATAAATTTCATGATTTATTTTCTGTATTTTAGCATACGCAAACAAACAATATAGATACATTCCAATAGTTCCACAGTGCGGCAAGAAGCATCCTGTTACAGACATATTCTAATTTGCAAGAAAATTTTGATGCTAGGAGCCTTACTTGGCTATCTCAAATTCAGCTAATTTTAGCTGAAAGCAGCCCTGTTCTACTCCAGACAGATTCCTCATTCTTTTTCAGTATTACCTAGTGCCCTGGTAGCTTGTTGCCCAGCCAGACACTTCTGCAGGTACTTTGTTTTCCACTTTGTTTGCTTATAGTCAACTAAGCCCAAGTAGATGTCATGTGGAAGCATTTTTCTTCTTTCCGTATGTTGGTTACTCCTCACAAAAACACAACAACTTCACTAGCAAATCTCAGAACAAGTTTCCATTATTTCTTTTGTTTCTGTTTTTATTTTCAACTGAAAAGATTATACTGGTAGATTTTAAAACATATGAAATGAAGAGAATACAATTTTATTCTATTTTACTAGCAGGTAGTTGAATTTCCGTGATGATAGTTGCTCCTGATGTACTCACTGGCCTATAAGGAAACATCAGCCCTAGTAGCTGTGATAATTTCATTTCCAAAACTTCTCTGCTACTAAAAAGCAGAATCCTGATCTGTTACTTACTTTTATCTCTTGCTAGTTTAACTAATAGCAAGAACATGATTTTGCTGTTTACTTGCAGCAAGGGTGAAACTGCTAATTTAACCACCAGCAAGAGTTATTGTTTTCCTTCCCCCCACATAATGTGTTATTTTTAAAGACTAGAGTCTTCGGTACTCCTCAAGTTAACAGTGTTTCCAAGGCTGCTCAGTAGCATGATGTGAGATCCATATTTTGTGCAGCTAAGCTCCTTGATTCAGGAGAATGAGTAAATGGGAAATGCAGAGAGGGAAGAAACTTGCTCTTTTCTTTAGACTGCAAGCTCTAAAAGCTGTCAGATCCTTTTCATAAGATATCCTGTGAAACCTGACTTTTTGTTGTTGTTGTTATTGCTCATTTACCAGTTATTTATCAACAGCACTTGTTTCTTTCATTTTTTTCCCACCTGCTTGTTCTGCTGTGTGCTGGCAGAGAATCTTAATCTCTTTGGGCAAAAATAATTTCAAGACACTATTGTCATGTCAGCATTGTCTTCTGGAGAGGGCTGACCTGTCAGAGAAGAACTTGTCTCACTGTGAGAAATTACCACAACTATCGCTATCTTTGCATAACTGAAGTTAGGCCAAGACATTAGGACAAGAAACTACTGAGACCATAAAATGAAATGAATATGTAATTTCTAAACTCTCCTCCAAAAATGATTAAAAATAAAATTAAAGAAAAATAAAAAAACACATTCAATATTGAGTAAGAAGAAAAGGAAAAAAGAAAAAAAAAGGCTTGTCAAATTCTGAGTGGTCAATATTCCATTCTCCCATTAAAAATATACAAAATTCTGGCTCCATTTCTGACTTCTTTTTAACCGATTAATTAGTCACTAAATAAATTTCAGAAAAATTGATTCAGTATCTAGCTAAGAATGAATTAAATACTACAGTTTCACAACACAATTCTGGAATTATTTCTATTTGCATGCTTAAATAGATTTATTCTTCAATATGTGAATTTAGAAAAATAGAATCGAGAAGGTTCCTTGGTAAATTTTCTGATAACTTGGTTACTTGATACTGAACATGCAAATATCAGAATAAAACAAAAATGATAAATTCTGTAAAGTAGGGTCTTTAGTAAGTTAGGTTTGTTGTAAATCAAACCTTTTTTTTCCAGGAAGAGGAAGTGTATCAAGTAATCTTGTTTTTTTAAGTGACTTGAAAGAGGAAGGATGGGTGTCTTTGCAGCTAGGGATATGCTCAGTCTCAAAATAATTATTAAATCTCACAGTAAGTATCTAAAGGAAGTGTGTAACTGATTTTTTTACTCTTAGCAGGCAATGTAAAATTACAGTAAGCACTGATTCTATTATCTTTGCTTGTATAGTATGCATTTGATTTATATTCCTATTCCTGAGTAGTTACTAGAAGAATTTGTTTGTGTTCCAAGAAACAAGCAATACATGCTAAAAAAAACCTAATAATTTAAAATTCTATCACCTGGCATTCCCATATTTATGATTTAAAAAAATGGAATTTATTGAGTAAAGACGCATTTGGCATATTTTCTCTGGGCTCTGAGTTTGAGTGCAGTCCACTAACAGGCACTGCTCAGCAGAAAGCACTGCTACTTTTTTTTTGAAAAAGAGCAAATAATTTCCATTTACCCTGCTCTAAAAATCCACACAGAGACACTATGCTATTTCTAGAAGAGGTTTTTCAGATATTAGCACCTGAACATAGTGTTTTGCTTTCTTTTTTTTCCTGCTTACTGAACATTTATTTTTAAGACTAAGAAGTTTGCCATTGATTCCTCTGAAGCTGAATGACAGATCTCGGTGATCTGTAGCCTTTCAGGCATCGGGTATCTTCCAGACTTGGGCAAGTGTTTCAATTCATGGCATGCCTGGGAAAGTCGGTCTATCCCTATTTGATCATGCCCATATTTCCTTCCTCTGAGTGGAATTATCCTGTGAGGGTAAGAGTTAATTGCAGAATAAGTCTGGAGAAGCCTGTTTTTTTCCACTGTTTACTGTGGAAGCATTCAGATATCCTGAATGCTGTTCCTATCAAGGCAGGGTAGATCTCGCACTCCAGGAGGAGAGGGAGGGCCTGAAGAAATGTAAGGATCCATTAACTATAAGGCATGTCTGGAGTGCACCCAGAAGGGTAAATTGCAGGTCCCAAGATCCCTTAGCAAAAGCATAAATAAGCAAGAAAACAAGGTCAAGGATGGGTATGAGTCAGAGGGCTACAACAAAGCATGTGGAAAAGAGCTGAACTTGAGTATGTGAATGAAGGAGTGACATGAATGATAGTTTACTTAAAACAGCGAAGGAATTCCAGGTCCTTGATTCCTGCCTGGAATATGCAAAATACGCTTTCCATTTTAAAAGCATGTTACTCACCTGTTATTACAGACCTTTTGCTTGTTTTTTTATCCTTTTTTTTTTTTTTTTTTTTTTTTTTGGATCTCCAGATGCAAATAAAACAGCTTCCTGCTTATGGTCACATCAGACAATTAGCTGTAAAGCTTAAGGGAACAAAAATAAGAGGAACAAATTGAATATTAAATTTCCAGCCTCTTAAACTCTTTGTTTATTAAGAAATAGCTAGAACGCAGCACTATTCATTCTCAATACACTCTGCAAATGCCTAGTTATTGACTTTGTGTTTGGAGTTCAGTAGTATTTTCTTTTGCTGGAGCTCACTTTTTTGACTGATCACTACAGTAGAGAATTGTTAGCCATGCCACAACCCTGAACCGAGTTTTCTAGGCAACAGTCAACTTTGTAAAAGCCTTTCATGAGGTAGAAATTGATTTAAACATTTCCAGGGATCCAGGCAAGGGTTAACAGTATATATCTGGAAATTTCTGGGTAGGGCCTTCTGGCAATTAAAGGACAAATAACAACTTTTTTATTCTTGTTATGCACATGCTGTATCTATTAATCTATGACATTGAGCTGTCTCAAATGAGATTGCCTCATTGTTTGACTCCTGAGTTAGTGCCCAGTGCTAGTTCTGGTCTAGGGAAATGATGCTTTATCCTTCATGAGGGACAGACTTGTGTCTGGGAAGTTTTCCAGGGGATTTCTTAGAGAAGCTTCTCAAAGCTGGTCTTGGCTGGATTTTGCTGGAGCAATATAGCATGGCGAAAATGGAGATTCTGTATCTGTATAAATGTGGCATTTTGATAGGGAGTGAGATCACACATTGCAGATATAGCATGATATGTACTTTTGTCCTGTGCGCTGCATGGTTTCCCCACATGAGTATGTGCTACAGAGTCAGCAGGGCAGAGACAAGATCATTCTGGTGGTGTTCAGACCAGTACCATGCCACGAGAGCACATTCCTGTAGCTAAGAACTGGAAAGAGCTGCCTTTGCTTACATTGCTATGTGAGTTATGGTGAGCACAGGCAGAAAACAAAATTTAAACTTTCTGCTTTAGAAGATTCCATTCTTTTTCCTGTACCAGAAGGGCACAAAGCATTGGACCACAACGAGTGTATATCGTAAATAGGGGGCAGTGGATGCTGTTTGTGTGGCCTCTCCCATTTTCAGCCTTAGGCTTCTGCATGCACACTCCTCTGAAAACCCATTTGCACACACAGCAAATTGCTTTCCTGTTAAGGTCATTTCTTTAAGAACTGGGGCAGGAGTCAAAGGACACTTTCAAGAAAACACAGAGGATCATCACTTCACAGAGACAGGCAGTTTCCTGTCTGTATTTGTTGTGCTTTTCTCAGAGAACCAAATCCTGTTGCCCTTAATCAGTTCTTGCAAAGTCCTCATTATCATCAAGAACAGGATTTGCTTAAATTTTGCCAGACTAAGTAGCAAAAGTTCCTTTTTAGCAAACAAGTAGATTAGTCTAAGATGCTTTACCAGAAAGGACTGATATAGGGAATACCTTGGCATGCACGACAAGTACACTGCACACTTTTCTGCCTTCTTAATGTAAGGGTAGTAACCTCCAGAAGAGACAAAGTCTTCTCATAATTTCAGTGAGCATTGAAGTAATTTAGAAGGCCAGCTAGACACCCTTTTAGACTCTCAAGGGTCTCCTGGGGTTTCTTCAGAAAGATACGGTGCTCCATCCATGCTGTATCGGCCTCAGAGAAGCAGATTTCTGTGCTTCTCTGCACATTTAATAAGAAACAAAACACCTCTACTTAGATAATCAAAACACAATCCGTACACTAGTGTCTAGATTTGATTCATCTAGGATAACCACCAGTATAAATAAGCAACAGACTTATATAATTACAGTAGTTTTATATATTGATTTTCATTCCTTCAAAGAAAAAACTACACAATAAATGTCCTGAATCTGATATGATACCTCTCTTCCATGAGTAGCGTAGGAATCCTAGACACTCTCTCCACTTGACATGCGAGAGTGTGGCTCACATTTTCACATTTTTTTGGCGGATTGGACACATCATCTTTGAGTGCTGACTAATGCCTTAATAATATAAATATTATAATATAAACTTATAATGTAAGCTTGCCTTGAGCTGATGTGTCACACCTGTAGTGAAAGCAAGAATTTTTCTCAGATAAATAATGACTTTAAGACTTTCAGCCCCTATAAAATAAATGCACAAATATTACTTGATTTATATCACATAATTCTTTATTCAGAGAATTCTTTTTTTTTTTTTTTCTTTTGGTAGTATGCAGCAGGATGAGTTATTTTCTCTGACCTCTACTTTTATGCAATATTTACTCCAATATCCACTGCATCCTTTCCAGAAAGTTTCCCTTGTCTAGTATGTAACTTGGATTTATGTGGGTAGGCACATTAAAGGGTAGTAACTGCAGCAAACTTGCTGGGTGTGGTAAGTGTCTGTGTGCTGTCAAGATATTCCTGTCCCCAGGGAGGCTGCTGGCACTCAGTGCAGAAAATGACCTCCTCCCTTGGCCCAAGCCCTTAAATACACACACGCAAAGACTGCAGGATGCTTCAAGTCCCTTTGACCTCTCTATCCAAGACTATTTCCATTTCTTCCTATCAAAGAAACATTTGCAAGTTGAATGGCACTAAATATTAAGTTGCTGCATGTACATACACAATATATTTGAAGCCGAAGTAGGAAAATAAATGCAATACAAAAAAGAAATCAACAATTCTTCCTGTTATGGCTGGAAAGAATGTTACTGTTTCCCTTCTCCTTACCCTGAACATCAGAAGTAAAGGGAAATGTCTGTTATTTTCAAAGAGCTGATTATAGGAGACCCGTGTTTCCCTTCAGCTATTTGAATCACCAAAATGTGTAGCAGTGTTTAAAAGAGATTCTTTTAAGCTGGCTTATAGCTATGATTTTCAGAGGCGTTCCATGCCTATTTAATTCTGGTGATTCTGTTTTTCAAAAGGAACCTTGTTGATTGATTAAAGCTGATTCTTATATAAAAAAGAAAGTCACTCTACTCCTGCCCCTGACTTGTTATTATTCTTTAAAAAATAATATTTTTGAGCTGTGTTTCTTATTCCAGTCTGTTAGAGCAGTGAGTAGACTAACATGCAAATCATGTTTAAATCGAAATTAAACCAAATTCATTAAAGAGTTGAAAAATCTATTTTCAAATATATGTTATTATGTGTCTCCAAAATATTTATTACCAATTACTATAGCTAAAAAATATTTTTATAATATTTAATGTATAAATATACACATGGTTCATGATCTCTACTTAGGAAACGTGTTAAACTCTTCAAAGACACAAACAGTACCATTAAACGAAAAACCTTGTGATTAACTGACTGGTTATGACAAACTATGATGTTTATGGCAAAGCATGATAGTGTCAGGTATATATATAAATGCTGAGCTATCCAAGCAGTTATTCACTTCAGGGGACCAGCGCTTTCCTTCGGCTCCTGCATCAAACGAAGCTTTGCTTGCTCAGGAGGCTTATTTCATCTGCAGAGAATAAGAAAGCATTGAAGGCACAACTCCTTCTGTTCATGGCAAATACAATACATTGTATAGACAGCATAAAATAATAGCTTATGTACAGTAATTTAATCTGCATAAAAGCTGTGCAAGACACCATCCAGGGATATGCTGGGTGAAAGACCATCTTTGGTGATTTGAATAACAAGATACTTGAACTCTGCAGAAAAATAATCACTTGCTGATTTTGTTCCTAGGTAAAGTGGAAGCAGCCCTGGATCTGATCCTGATCAATTCGTTCCCTCTGGTTGGCAATTCAGAGACATCACTCATCTGCATCACCTCCAAATGGCGTTCCCGTGAGTCTATCACAATAGATCGAGACCAGGAGGATGTCACGAACCAGCACCGAGAGCCCCTGGAAGTTAATGAAGACTCCAGGAGAGCAACAGCCAAAACAGTGGTGTGGAAAAGAGAGCAGGCCAGTGAAACCATTGGAGCATACTACTGTGAAGGAAAACTCAAGGATGAGGTGATAAGGATACATACTATGAAGATGCCGCTGGGAGGTAATGTGTCACACTAGGTTAGGAGAATTAGTGCAGAAGTGTTTCCAATGACAAATAAAAATAGACCCGACTCAAGTCCAATTTCCCTCCCCTCTCCTGCTTTTTACCCTCCTAACTTCTTTTCTTTTTAAGATTTTTTTCTCCCTAAAGTGCAGGGAGAGTTGGTTCATACCAGGAGCTAGTCATTTCCTTATGGAAGTTAGTCAGAGGTATGTAAGTTTTCTGCCTGCATCTGGCTATTGCCAGGGACACAAAGGCAGGTGGTAGATAAAGTGAGCACAGTTGTTCTTGCCTCCCTGATGCCATTAAACAAAACATACGGTGCATGTGGTTCAGATTCTCAGTGAAGCTGCAGATTGACAACACTGCATCTGCACAGAATGTTTCAGCAAGAGAAGCAAATCCAGCACAGCACTTATAAAAAGGCCAATAATGCTCCTCTGAATCTAAGAAAGTTATCCATAATGATCCACTATAGATATCACTATTTTTTATTTCATTGATTTTTGTTTGTAAGGCTATGAAGGCTGTTTGTAGGAAACCAAAACCAGCAAGGAGATAATAAGGCCAGGATCGCCATATCAGACTTTACTAGTCTTCAAGGCTGAGTTTCATAGGAAAGGGATTGCTGAAGTTTAAGAAATTTGTGATAATTATCTGCAAAAAAATCAAAATTTCCAAACTGCAACTAATCTTTAGCACTGTTTATTACACTGTGAAGTTTTGCAGCATGGAGGCTGGTCATGAGGGAACTGTCTATCTTTACCCCTATCTTCTTTTTAAACTTTTAGCATCAGAAACTGCAGATATGTCCTAAAACCATGCAGAAAGCTTACAGAAAGAGGCTTCCTCTTTGTCTGAGCCAAGGCTACTCTCCATTTGTTTCTTTTCATATGGAAATGTTACAAGCAAGGTGAACAGGACAAAAAGATTTTTCTTTGGCTTGTAGTTTCTCTAATCCAATGAGGTCTTTGGAGGGTTGGGTCGGACCCAAGAAGGGCCTGTTTTCCTAACCAGGAATAACATTAATAGTCATGCCAGCAGTAGGTAGGCTTCTATGAGTCATTTCTGGGTCCTCAATCTCTTCCTCAGCTTTTTGTGGAAAAAGCTTTAGATGACACGATTTGAGCTAGCAACTCATCAGCGAATGTGCTGGTACTAATTGTTCTGGATGGGTGAGAAAGAGGTGTGACAGAAATTCTCAAAGCTATTAAAGTCCTTAGAAAGAGGAAGAAGAGGTCAGCGAAGGACTGTGAGCCTTGGCACACCAACACAGTTGGAAAACAGGCCTTTTCCACCTTCACTGCTGTAGTTTGAACATTTTTGTTGAACATGTTTTTCAAAACAAAAATATTGAGCAAGAATTGAAATGTGCAGTTTTCCTTTCAAGACAAAAGAGACACAGGAAGAAGCAGCTCTTCTGAAATTCTAGCCACTGTTTTATGTCCTGAGGCTACTAAAAAGCTACCGATTTAGTCAAAAGCATTAAATATTTGGGTAATCTCGGTGGCTTTAGTGAGATTTGTCATCTGCCTAAGTCTGTAAAATTACCAGATTCACAGGGAAAATGAAGATTTTTTTCCTCATACAATGTTAAAATGTAGAAGGGGAGCATTTTCCCATTTCACTATACACATGTAACATTCTGAAGGTAAGGTGATCATTATCCCACATCTGTTACATTTTAGCATTGTCATTGGATATATAATATTCATATATGCAATGAGAGAGAACAGATTATGCTTTTTATTCATATTTTGGGAGTAATTACTATAACATATAAAGCATAGGTATCTGAAATAGAATACTACAATAGCCTATTCTGTATCTAGTCAAATTTAGTTCGTTCAGTTTTTCTTTCCTATAAAAGAGAAGTATATATATATATATATATATTTGAGTTTCTCTTATAGAAACTTTACAGCAGGCAAAATAATAGAAATATGGATGTAACAAAGTTTTGGCATTTGTCCTGCAACAAAATTCATTATGTCTTTATAAGGAATTGTCACACTCTAGATGTGAAAATACAAAATATAACTTGTAATCTAAAAATACTTTGGAACTGAGCACAGCAGGGGACGTGGATTCTGTTTCACTGGAACAATGCTGTGAAGAAAATGTCTTGCGGATAAACAACATATAAAGAAAACAAAATAAGAAGACAGAAGTTATTATCTCATTTAAAAAATAATAGTACCTCACTAAATCTGGGTGATATACTTGAGGTAGTTCACTTGCAAAAAACACTGCAAGTGAAAACAGGATTATTTGTAAGTAATAACTGATTTTGGGGAAAGCTGTTAAATTTTTATATCCTTAAATCACAGAGCATTTTGCCATGAAACATAACTATCAACTCAGGTGTAGATGATAAACTAGAACTGCTCTCCCTTTTTTGTCTGTTTCCTTATTTCACTATTCTGTACTAGGAATTTGTTTAGGATTGTCTAAGATACAAGTCCAGATACTGGTGCCTACGTAATGTTAGTTGACCCCCAGTGCTTAGCATCATGCTGGACAAGTCTTGCTGAAACTGACTGAATGGCCCTCAGAAAGAAACTTGTGAAACTGCATACCATAGGCTCAGAACATAAACACCACTTTACTCTGTGCAGTTGCACCAAGAACGGAAATATCATTTTGCAAAGAATTTTCAATAATCTTGTTTCCAATTACAAATGAAAATGTTAAAATTCTCCAGGAAAGAAAATCCTCAGAGACAAATTGGATTGATTGAAATGTCTTCACTTTTTTTCCTCATTTAATCCTTATTTGATATTATATCACAAAAATATTTTTATAATTAAAGTAGTATTTTAAATAAGGATATTAAAATTTTATTTCCTCTCATTTTATAATTGTACCATACTTTTTCCTCAGATTTTAAGAAATAGCACTGCAGAAACACCACTTTCAGCTCCATAAGTAGTTATTTCAACTTCCATATAACATCTATCTACTTGTTTTTATAGTTCTACTGAACTTTAAAAATTACTGAAATCTAATTCTTGTTTCTGCCCTTCTGTATCATCTTATTTCTATGAAGTTCTCCAAAAAAAAAGTTCAGCCACAGAACTCCACATTTTTTTTCTGCAAATAATGGTAGGAAAAAAAAAATAAAAAAAAGGCATGACCACAGATAAACGAAAAAAAAAGTATAATAAAATTGCGCCTCAATATATGTTTTTATATGTGTTTATAAAATATGTGTTGTAAAATAAATGTGACCCGTTAAAACAGAACCTGTGGAAGCATAGAGCCAGGACCAAGGATTATTGAAAGATTTGCTCCAACTGAGCTTCAGATGAGATTTTTTTGTCTGAAAAGTCCCAATCACCTTTCTGGGAAGGAAAGTGCTGAAGGGGCTCCTGGGATGTGAACAAGAACATGATCCATAGGGACTTGCTAAAGAGGAAGTTCTCCTGTGTAGGATGAACTCTGAAACTTAACACTTTCAAACACAGAAAAGGCGAAAGGATTTGGTAGAAATGAATGCTCTGGGTAATCCAAGAAAAAAGAAAAGGGGAAAAAAAACCACAAAGTCTTTTTTTTGGTGTTGTTGTTTTTAATGTTTTTGTTGGTATTTTCCTGAAAGGACAAATATCTAAAAAGTGTGTTCACTTTCAGAAAAAGAGCTGAATAATTTCAAAAATAAATATTATTTATTTCAGAAGATTTTTATTTATTTATTCGTTTATTTATTCATTTATTTATTCATTCATTTATTCATTTGTTTATTGTTTCTTACCACACTGCTTTTCAGTTACATTATGGCATAAAAATTCTGGAGTTTAAACTGCTTAGAATGTCCTGAAGCTTGCTTTCTGTCCAAAACAACAACAACAACAAACCATTCCACAAATTCCACAAACCTGAAATTTTCCATTAAAGTGTCTTTAACGACTTTACCTTGATTTAAAATGATGAGTTGAAATGTAATTATTTTTCATCGACTCTGAAACAATATTTTTCTTTTTGAGATTTTTATTTCACTTCTTAGGAAGCTTTCTGATTTTTCCCTCGTCATTGGTAATGACATGGAAAAAACCTGGGAAAATCCATTTCTCTATCGCTTTCATAAAAAAAAAAGAACTAAAATGAGTACATTGAAATTACTAGTTGGAAAATTGAAAAATGGCTGTGGGATAGACAGTCCTTCCCAGAATATTTTTATTTTAATTAAGTTGCATTTTTATACCTTTTTTTTTGGCCTGTGAATATATTTTGCTCTTTAATTATCACTGCAGGCTAATGCACTCCGTATTATAGAAGGCATGGCGAGTAAACATGAGCACAAGACTGCCCTTAACTGCATCTCTCCTTAACTGCATCCTTTGCTGACCCTGCAAGACTGTAGTCTCCTGCATTGCCTTGACTGCTCCACGTGATAAATTCACTTAAATGAACCAGGCAACTGGTCTCCTAAGAACAACTTGATCCCTACACCACTTTTTCCAGTACCTTATTGAGCCTGCTTTTAAAATGTCTCAAGTTATGAAAAGACATGGGAAAGTATTTGGCAGCCAGTTGGAGCTCCCAAACTAGGAGCGGTTTCAGTTACTCAGATAAATTGCTACGACTTTTATGCCCCAGGCTGTCGCTGCACTTTGTTGCCGCAAGGTATAGATTACTCCTCCATTCCTGCCAAGGCGTAAGTTGAGGTTGCTGGTGCTGAAAGGGTCAATGAATGTTATTGATCCCATACTTCATTTTCATGTTCTGATTTCAGCTTCATTCCACCCAGTGGCCTTAACTGTTACAGCAAACAAGGGAGAGCATGTGAATATTTCCTTCATCAGAATGGCAGCTAAAGAGGAAGATGCAGTGATCTACAAAAATGGTAATTGCTTTCCTCCTGTCTTGTCTTTTGTCCTTTTCTAGCTGTCATTCTCTTAGGCAAGGGTCCACATAACTGCATTCAGGTCATTGCTGATGATGCTCATACAGTAAAAATACGTTATTTCTTCTGCATTTTAATGATCCTTAACAGAGACATTTGTCATAACCAAGTGTTGAGCAGATATTTCTATTTGTTCTTCCTTCAGAATGAGAAATTCAATTTTTGAAGCTTGATTTTGTCACTCAAATCTTTGAGGAGTTCCAGTCAGAACTTTTAAACTGATAAGTAACGGGAAAGAGGATTATCATATGGCTCCTAGTGAAAGAGTAATAACTGAGGGATGCTCTGAGAATGTTTGCAATTATGGAATATCTAGAGATAGAGAAAGAGAGGCTCCAAAATGAAGTGGGGATGAGCAAGCATGGTTAAATAAAGAGGAAGGAGGATTGAAGGTTCCACTTATACAACCTAGAGTCTTGTATACTTATATATGCTTGTCTGGCCAACATCTGCCCTGTAGTTTGTCCTATCTTGTTAAACTCCATTCCTAACCATTTTCCTTAGTGAATATGATATTTGCCCTGTGAGCATGTGCATGATCCACTAATCAACTTCCTGCCAGACTAACAGGCAGGAAGGGAATAGGTGTGAGTTACAGCAACTATAGACATATGATAGTGGTCAAGGGATCCTCACTAGTGAATTTCAAGCTTTGATAGCCATCAAGAAGGATGTCTGAGGCTCAGCTGTTGGAGATCAGAGATCCAGGGTAGCTACTGGAAAAACTTGTTCCTGAGGTTGTGACTTGAGAGATCTTCTAGCAAGTCTAGAGCCTGATTAGTTGTCAAGTAAGAGCAGAGTCAGGCATTTGCTCACATGTACACAAGTACTCTGTGTGTTTGCAATGCATGGGAAGGACCACTTCTCTTGTATGCATTGTACTGTTGGTGGCTGGCTTGGTCTGTACAGTGACTGTGTGTGTTTATGTGCACACGTGTGTTCTGGTGATACCTGCTCAGCCCCACTACTGGGCTTGGTACCAGCCTTGTCTTGAGTCCTGGCTGAGATGGGAAGACTGCCGTAGGTCCTGAAGTTTCTGACAGTGACTTCAGTTTAACCTTGTTAGCAAATAACCTTGAAGTCTTGTTACTCTACTAGTGATCAAGTCAGGTGGAGTTTGATTGAATACTATTAAATACTGTTGCCTTAGCAAGCACATATGACTGGCTTCAAAAAAACTAAAATAATACTGATAAGCTGTCTAACTGAAAAAATTGAAGAGGTGATAGAGAAATCAATTCTGTAAGAAAAAAATTAAAATCATACTATGCCCTTCCAGCTTTGGTCTGGCTAGTAAATCTCTGTGTTACTGAGATTAAATAAGACATGGTGAGCATTTATTTGTTACTATTCAGCCTCATAGCAGTCTTGTGGTTCTCATAGTAGTCTTGTGATTCTTGTCAACCCTCACATCCAAAAAGGCCAAGACACAATTTTTTTTATCTTTCTCACTAGGTTCTTACCAACAGTCTTGTGAAGTTATGCTTAACTTATTATTTGTTCCTGTCATCCACTCAGTCTACTCAAAATTTTGCCTTGCTTTTACTTGCTCCCCTCCAAACATCAGAAACTGGAGTATAGCCAAAGAACCATCAGCAATTCATACTTTCCTCAGTAATTCCTCTGACTGTCAAAGGGTGAATGATCTGTCTGTTGTGCCCATGTGATCTTTTCCCAGGTTCTTTCATTCACTCTGTGCCCAGGCATGAAGTGCCAGGGGAGCTTGAAGTGTCCTGTTCTCACGTTCAACCACAGGATGCAGGGGTATACTCTGCCAGATACATAGGAGGAAACCTCTTTACTTCTGCTTATACAAGGCTTATCGTAAGACGTAAGTTTGATTATTTCATGCTGGTGATTAATTATTTGAAGTTGTAAAAAACCTAAAATGAAACTGCTACTTTCGTCTAGTCTATTCAAATCATCTAGGAAGAGTAGAAATAGCTCTTTACCCAGCCTTTTAACTTTTTGAATGTTGAATAAGTATGAACAAATAAGAAGAGAAAGCTTCCATAAATATTAGATGTAGATCTAAACACAAAATATGATTTTTTAATGGTTATCTTCTCTACAATAAGTTGAATCCAAACAACCCATCCTCAGCTTGCAATATTTTTATTTCACAAACCGTCACAGGTCATGCTCTTATGTCAGTTTTGTCTTATGTAAACAAGACTATATTCTCTTGAATAAATATGTGAAATTAATAATGTGAAATAATCTCTTCAAAGCTGTTATATTATGTAGATATTTTTGACAGTAAAACATATTTTATTTGCTAGCATCCACAGGATGTTTCTAGGATTTGCAAATGAGCCAATGTAAGCCCCAAGCTTGGATTATGAATATGTTGCCAAAATGCTAGATAAAACAGTCTGAGCTCTGCTGTCTGCTCTAAGGCCGGTTTGGTCCAGCTCTGCAGAGCAAGCTTACAATAAATGGAATGGATTTGCACAGCCCCCTCTCAAAGATGTGTGTTGGCTTTCTTTGCTTTACTATTACAGACATGGGGTTTACCAAGGCTTTCTCCCTAAGTACCCACATTTAAGAGTTTTGTTTGGGAGACGAGGAAAAAGATCTTTAAATGCTATATAGACTGAAGTAATGAACACTGAAATCTAAAACAGTGTTCCAAGTCCGGTACTCCAGTTTAAACAATGCTGCCTCAGGATTTTCCATATTTTGGCCTCTCTAGTCCTGACTTTATATTATATGATGTTAGAAAGATTTCTGAAAATAAAATACTGAAAATTGTGGAGTCCTCTCAGCACATTCAGACTTGAATCTTCTGGAGGTATAGATCGAGCATTTGTGGCATGGGATCGATTGTTCTTGTAACAAAGTTTAAACTCTGAGCTTAGCTTCTGTTAAATCAATGTCAAAACTTGCACTGGCAGGATTAATGCTAGTAATATCATTTTGTTTTATTAAAAAATAAAAAGAAAAATATATAACAGGCACTAGAATTGGCATTTATCTGATTTTTCCTAATTCATTCATCTAGAAAGAGTTGATTGATCCGTGTTACAAAGACCCAGTGAAGACAGGAAGATGCAAAAGAGATTAAACTGACTTAGTGTACTTTGAAGAAAAATCTTGTTACAGAATGTCATGGTTTGCCAGAGGCTATTGCAATACCTGTGATGCCAAGCTCAGACCCAGTGGAAAAGTATTAGCCAGTTTTAGGCGAAATGATACCACAGTGCCCTGGGATTTTTTACAGATCTTGGATCGATGTTACAAGAACAAAAATATTATACTTAAGATTTTTGTCACCTTCTAAATTATTTTTTAAAAATTAAAATAATTTTTACTTTTTATAAAATTATTTTAATTTTTATTAAAATAATAATAATAAAAAAAATCTAGTTCCAAAAAGTGAAGACTGTTTCTTCCATGAAGATTATGTATGAAAACTATTGAAGTTAGCTAACAGTAATATATACTACAGAAATATTTTATTCCAAAAATGGAGTCACTTTGGAAAATGTAAAAAGTGCCTCCTTATAGCAGGTAAACTGTGCAGGGTTTTGAGAATACATACGGATCATGTTGGTGTATATTTTACTATTTATCTTAATTAGAAAGAATTATACAGGTTAACTAGTTATTGAACAAACAAGCAACAAATATGCCCTTAAACTTTTGCATGAAAGGATGTGAAGCTCAGAAATGGGGCCCTTCCTGTAGCTTCCACTGCCCTGCTTGCATGAATAATGGTATATGTCATGAAGACACTGGAGAATGCATCTGTCCTCCTGGTTTTATGGGAAAAACATGTGAGAAAGGTAAGAAAACCTTCTTTTACAGATTTCTTATTAATATGCACACAGTAATGAAGACTGGTAGCATACAAGGGCAAGTACCATATATACCTGCCCTATTTCTGTTAGTGAATGTCTATTATTTTTGATTAGTAAGTAACTGAAGCAGATGACACATTGCACTGACCTCTTCAAGAGGATTCTGGGTCTTAATGCTAAGTATGTGTTTAATATACTGAATGAAGTACTTATGCCAGCTGTTGGAATAATTTGACTTTTGAAACACACTAATGAGGTACTAATTATATCAGAAAAGAAAAAAACCTTGAGCCAGGCTCTTTGATATGTGCCTGTCTCTGCGAAAGTGTGTTGGTTTTCATGGCATTGTTCATTCACTGCATATAAATAGATATAGAAAGAGGAAAAGAGAATTTACTGCTGAAAAATTGTCTTGAAATGCCAAAAGCAGTATGTGTTTTGCTGTTGGATACTCATATGAGAGAAAGCTGTGTTTCCTGCTGCTGCCTGAACTTACCCTTAGTGCTGAAGTGGTTTATCGTGTTATGCATACTAATACTCCTAATATTTACATATTATTTCTTTTTTTTTCATTTTACTTCATCTTTAGTATTGTCTAGAGCTGCCTGAACGGGTGAATTAGCACTTTTCCAAACTTAATACTGTTGGGACATTCTTCCCCTCTCTCTTCCACAGCTTGTGGACCAAATACATTTGGCAGAACATGTGAGGAGAGCTGTAAAGAAAACTCTGGCTGCAGGAATTATATGTTCTGCCTACCAGATCCTTATGGTTGTTCTTGTGCCTCAGGATGGATGGGACTGGAATGTGACAAAGGTAAAGTTAAGGGTACAGTGAATGCTGAAGAGACCAAAATATGCTGGACTTGAAAAATACAGAAGTAATAGAGGAAGGTCAATTCAGTATTTTTTCCATTATGTTAAAAAAAAAAAAAAAGAAAAAGGAAAAAGAGATACAGAGAGAGAAAAACAGGATAATATTTACTTATTACACAGGAGTATTTGAAATGCTCGTAAGAAGTATACAATAAAGTTCCAAATTGGTCTTTCTCAGTGGTGCTGGAACTAAAATGAACTACCTCAGTGTGTCCAAACAAAAGATGAAGAAGTGAAACAACATTTTTTTTTCATATTAAGGATAGTTCTATGGTAGCAACTAGCCTAAAAATGGCAGGCACAGACACAAATATACCTTCTCCTTTTCTTTTTCTTCTTGATTCTATTAGCTTCTCAGGATCTCCTGTAGATGATTTAACATTAGTATGTCCAGTTACAACCCAGAAAGGGGAAGTAATACTCTATTAGATGCATGATGCATGAGATGATAGATAGGTTGAAAACCGATGAAAGATTGAAAACTAGTATCTTTATACTAACTGGGAACATACTTATTGCAGAATGCAAACCTGGCTTTTATGGGTCTGATTGCAAACTCAAGTGTAATTGTCATAATCGAGGAACGTGCGACAGATTCAAGGGCTGCATTTGCTCCTTTGGCTGGCATGGCCTGCAATGTGAAAAAGAAGGTAAAGCAAGGTAACACGGTAGTAAATGGCTTTTCCCAGTGTGACTGAAACTGTTCTTCATGCTGGTACAGCATTTCTGCTCCAGGCTGGTGCCTGTGAATGGCCTGTTATGTTCCAAGGGTCCAGACACATCCACATGCTTGCTTCTGTTGCAGTCCAGTGTTTTTAAGCACCGTATGGCTAGTTTGCAACAGATGCATCTAACACTATTGTTTTTTGTGTGGAATAGCTACCATGCTGTGTGGACAGTAGCTGGACTGTGTCTGCTTAGAATGACAGAGCAAAAAAGAGGGGAATGGGAGGCAAGGTAAGACAAAGTAAGATGCGGGAAAGGCAGGGAAGGCAAGGTAAGAGAAAGAAAAGTCCACAGGCCTTATGTTTCTTCTCAGAACAGTTTCAGCTTGGTACAATAATGCTATCCTTGGCAAACTTCATGCTTTTTTATGTTCATGTAAGTGAAGGGAGAATCAAACACCTAAGGTGTCTATTTTGTCCAGTGTATGTTCTCATTTTGTGCATACCTCTGTTTTAGAACCTCCTTTGATCAGTTCTGATTGAAGGATGACCCTGTAAAAATACTGTATACCTTCTGTAGGTTCAGCAGATCTTTCACCTCAGATAGAAAACTTACAAGATCCTGTGGAACTCAATTCTGGTGTAGAGTTCAAGCCTTCCTGTATAGCTACAGGCATGCCACTTCCCAAATCTGAAGAATTTAAACTGCTGAAACAAGATGGAACTGTCCTTAAGGTAGGTTCCTGATCAATTACTTTCTATTATTTCTGACATTCACTGACTGTTTTTGTAATTAGTGTCATTTAAGCAGAAAATGTGAAATTTCAGTATTCTGAGATGACCATATTGGTCACTATTTACTGTTCTTTGTTATATTCCTGCTCTAAAAGGTTAAAACACAGCAAGAAGCATCATGACTTAAAGGGCCACTCACAAACCAAGCAAAATAATGATCAATTGTTTATGAGCAGCACATATGTTGTGCACTGTTCAGACACTAAGAGTGCAATTCTTCTCAAAAGGGAGAAGAGAAGCAAGTCTTTATTTTTGGATAAAATAAAAATATGGCCATTGAAATACCTAGTGCTAGCTCCATTGTATAATACAGTAACTAGTAAAAATGAAAACACTGAAATTACTAAACAGAGTGGAAACTAATTATTGTCTGAAAACTCAAGGGTTATTCAGTCGGCCTTGTGGATCAAAGATACATTTGACATACAGACACCAAAAAAGTATTTGTAAAGCTGTTCATTTAAATGGATGGAATTGAAATGTAATATAAAACCTAGAAGTCAGTAGAAGAGGTTCTATAGCAAGTAAAAAGCATAAAAAAGCATATGGAATTAACACACGAGGGGCTCACTACTGACTTCACTAATCTATGGATAAGTTCCTAAGCTGTGAGAAAATTGACATGAGGACTTCTTGAAATGATTGTATTTTTCAGATCATGTTTATGTTGTCATTTCAGCCTTCTCTAATGGTCACTGGTAATCGCTCTGAAGCCGTGTTTACTATTAATCGAATCCAGCCCCGTGATACAGGAGTCTGGGTCTGCAGTGTGCAGACAGTGGCAGGCATGGCAGAGAAACCATTTCAAGTTACAGTTAAAGGTGAGACTATGAATTACTCCTGTGTCTGTTTTTCTTACTTGTTTGTTTTTCTTGTTTTAGGCATGTTTATAGTCTGGTATGGCAGAGCTTCTACTTTCTGCACTGCGTTGCAGAAGAATGATTAAGTAAAAATGTATAGTCACAAGATGAATAGAAGTCTGTTATGAGCATCATCTTAATTATATGTATTGAAAATGAGAGCAATGGCAAGGATTAAAAGAAAATACAGGGAAGAACTAAACCACAAGTTTTAGGATATAAACCTGTATTTTCTAAGGATTGGGAAGAACCTCTCCCATTTTCTTATATATCTCGGAAGGTGACAGGGATTTAATGATTTAGAGAATTAACAGGCTGGTTTAATAGTTGCCTTCTTGCTCAGTTCCTCCTGTGCCACAGTATGCCCCAAGAATGACAGACAGTGGACATAATTTTCTCATTATTGATATCAATGCTGAGTCACATCTTGGAGATGGGCCTGTTGTTTCAACAAAACTCCTATACAAGCCAGCAAAACGTTATCAGTCCTGGATGTCTGTGGAAGGTAAGAGTCCTGTGCTTAATTCTGTCAAAAACATACTTTAGCTGCATGTTGAAACATATTTATAATTGTAATTCCTGTTTTTAATCTAGACTGAAGGATTCTGCAGTCTATAAACATTTAATTTTTTTATGACTGGACATGTAAATCTCTGTATATCATTAGCACATAATGTTAATTCTACAACAGTAGCAGTTAAATAAAAGGATCTAGTCAAGTGTTGAAAATGTTCCTCTCTCTGCCAAGTTAAACAACAGCCTCAGTGGGCTCAGTTGCTGAAAACTCCACCACAGATAACAGATTTCAAAGCCAGTGAGCAGCATCGGATTTCCTTGGAACATTTGTGATCTCTCTATTTGTTTATATATAATTCTGTATGCATATTTATGTATATGTATATATATGTATACATACACAAATGCACATATTTAAATATAAATATATATATATATACACACACATATATGTGTGTGTGTAAAATTGTCAGGAATAGTACAAGTAAAATTGAACCTGCCAGTGAGTTACGCGATCTCTTTCAGCTCTGTTTTACTATGTACTCCAAACAAGATATAAAATATAATAGGAAACATTATAAGAACTTTAACATGTAGAAAACAGACGATACATTAAGGCAATAGTAAACAAGATATGCATACATTATACACACTACTTCAATTAGTCTTGTTCTCTCCTGAAGAAAGGCTAGTTGGAAATATTCCTTTGGCTGAACTCAAGTGGCCACATCCATTCATAATAAATATTTCTAAATAGTTTGCCTTAGTGCATGGGAGCACTAGAAGAACATTAATATCCTACCTTCTATTAATTCCTATGATTCAGGAATGTTGTCCGAAACGTTTCTTCTTTATCATTTTTAATCAAGGATTATGGCTTTTCCGTTCCTTTCTCATTTTATTCTCAGTGAAAGGCAGAACCAAAAGACTGGACAATCTGGAACCAAAAACAGAATATCAGTTCTGTGTTCAGCTGAGCCGACAAGGCGAAGGTGGGGAAGGTCATCCTGGACCACAGGCCAGCTTCACGACAACGGCGCTTGGTATGTCAGGAGCTTGCCTGCTCACAAAAGAGATCTTTTGGCTGTTGTCTTCTGTAGGTTGCTCCCTGATCTCTGCTGGAGCACTATCATTTGAGCAAAGAAGAGACTCGAAACAAAGTCTATTTAGAGATTGCTGATGCAATGTCACTGAAAGCAAAAAAAATGGGTGAAGAAAAGCATCTTGCATGAGAGACAGAGCTATTATTCTGCCTAATTCACAAGTGGAAAATTTGGGAATGGAAAGTCTGCATATTTTATCTGAGCACAGAGCAGAGTTGGCAATAGAAATTACTTATTTCAAATGCCAGTCCTTCCTCTGGATCAATTCTTTCTATTAGACCAGTTTACTTTTAAAATTAAGATATTTGAACACACACACAAAAAGTTTCCAGACTATTGAGGTTACTCACAGAATTGAATCCTGACATACAAAATAATGAAATTTCCACAAGTAATTATCTAACAAGATAATAAAAGAGCTTGCTTTTTTTTGTGTAGGAAGTGCATCACCAACTCAGTGAAGAGAGATATTTGTTAACATACATGGCAACCTTGTTGATAAGATACTTTGTGCCTGTCAACACCTCTGAGATACGATTATTATCAAAATTACAGGGAAGGGAAAAGGATTAACCTTTGTTACTGTAGGCTATGGCCTTTGGTTGGGACAAAATTTTAGCTTGCATATCAGATATGAAATGTTATTCCCTATCTCACTGTGGCTCCTCCAAGGTCTTCCTCCACCAGAAGGCCTCATCCTGCTTCCAAAAAGTATGACATCGCTGAATTTGTCATGGCATCCCTTAACTCTGAGGACAGAGGATGACATTCATGTTGAAGTGGAAAGGAAGAGTGTGAATGACAATGGTGACAAGAACAGTGTTATCACCCAAGTGCCAGGAAATATGTCCACCCTGATCATTAAGGACCTTGAGCCTAGACAGCATTACATGTGCAGGGTACGGGTGAACGCCAGGTCGCAAGGAGAGTGGAGCAACTATCTGTATGCGTGGACTTTCAGTGACAGTAAGTAGCTGATTCACTTTCTGCTGTTCAATTGTTCCTCTTTTTCCCCAGTGATAATATTTTTAACATACAACTCAACTAAATGTGTTTTTTTGTTCTAATAATCTCAGTTTCTGATGACCACTTTATTGCTATTACTGCTACTATGAAGATAAACTCAATGTCTAAAGATACTATTTTAAAAATTAACAAGAACTAGTAATTTTTCAAAAATTGAACAAATAAATAAGTTAAAATTTTGGGAAGCCATGGTTTCTGTTTCTGTTCTAACATGAGCATTTTTTACGATTTTTTTCTCCTTGTAATTATGAACTTACAGAGTTCTGCATCCAGTCTTTTTTTGTTATTTCCCAATGAATAAATAACTAACTAAAACATTTAGACACTGCAATTCAACTATATGAATATTGAACAAGTTAGCTTTTAAAGAAGGAAGGGAAGATGCAATGGAAGGTAAGTACCCTGAACACAGGGTATTATGTTGTGTGTTACACTAAAGATTAATGAATGTGCTTGAATTCCTGAAGTGAATAGTACATTCCTTCTCATAATGCCTCAGCAGATGCTTTGTTTGTCTGAAGAATGTCAGGTTGGTGAGCCTTAATGCCTGTACCGCTCACTAGAAAGGCAAGCACCTTAGTGCAGTGAAGAGCCCTCCAGTAAGATTCTATTAACAGAAATGTCAATGGGTGTCACCAGACACTCTGTTTTCCTGAACTCTGACACCAATGTGCACTAAGAAAAACATAAAGATGCTGGGAAACAAACATAGTTTAGAAGCCGTGGCGGGGACACAAGCCCAAGGTTAAGCCCTGCTCAAGGATTCCTTAGGTAATCTGTGGAAGTGTTGGTGTCAATTTTCCCTTATTCCCTTATTCTAACAGCCTGACAGGTGATTGCTTTCTACAGTAGTGGAAAGAATGGAACTTAGGAATCATAGAGACATGATAAGCTGGTGAAGGAGTAGTAAACTCCTTCTGCATTAAACTGAAGGCCATCATTTTGTCTTACACTACTACTGTCTAGAGCATTCACATCTTTTCCCAGAGAGATAAGCATGCTAAATGCCACTTTAAACTCTACTGGAAGTGCTAAGAACTACAGCATGGGTGATAGCTCAACAAATTAAAAAATATAGAATCAGTTAGTATAGGTTGTCAGAAAAATTCTGATTGTTTAGCAAGAATACTGGGGAGAGTATTTACCACTCTGATGGAAGTAGAAAGATGTGGATACATACCAGAACATTTTATGTGTGCTTTGTTTGCAGGAATCCCTCCTGCTCCCTACAACATCAAGTTTTCTAACACCACAGACACATCCTCTGTCATCTCTTGGACAACTGCTGAAGGTCATTCCATCTCCTGCATAATCATCAGCTACAAAATTTATGGCAAGGCTGAGTATAACCACATTGATATTGTCATAAAGAATACCACCATTACTCAGTACCATCTCAAGGGGCTTGAACCAAACACTGTGTACCAGGTACAGATTAATGCTCAGAATAACATTGGCTTGAGCAATCCAAACACATCATTTGAACTGAAGACTCTTCCAGAAACTAAAGGTTGGTCAGCATGCTGGATTGCCCACCCTGGGGCTGGTTGTATAGCTCTTAGCTCCTCCAGAGTTGGCTGGAAATACCAAAGCACTGTTTTGTTATGCTTCTTCAACAGCTCCATATGAATCAAAGGGAGGGAAAATGCTGCTTATTGCGATCCTTGGCTCAGCAGGGATGACCTGTGTAACAATCCTCCTGGCTTTCCTCATCATGTTACAGCTAAAGCGAGCCAACTTCCAGCGCAGGATGGCTCAGGCTTTCCAAAATGTGGTGGTGAGTTACCAGTTTTCCCAAATCATTCATTTTACCCTCATCATTTCCTATTTTCCCACTTCTCTTTCTTCAGCCTCTCTAAATACAGTCTTATCTTCTTATATCACAATTATTGTTAATGTTGTAAAAGTAATTTGCTAATGATCTGGAGCTGAGGCAATCTTATTTGTAAGCTTAGAGCTAGAAAGGCTCTAAGGCTATAATATTGTGTATGCTATAATGGCTATGTATGAAGGCTATAATATTGTGTAGAGACACGGAAAGAGCTGCTGGGAAGATCTATGCTTTGTCTGTGTTGTATATATACCCTGCGGGAGTTTTTGCATCCCGCTGCCTTCCCTTTTCTCACTTGTGAAGCAGGATGAAGCTGGGCTGAGGAACTGTTCTGATGATCTATATAGTTTTTCTCATATAAAGAGGTGTGATGATCCAAGATGATGATCTGTCCCCAGGATACACAGAACAGCCCCTATTCTTTATCCTAAATAAAAAGTCCCTGTTTGTCCTTTTTTTTTTTTGGAGGGCAGATGCAATTGAAATGTCTCCTCAAACACAGAATTATTTTCTATATCTTTCTCCTATTCCTTCTTTACTCAATGTTCTTATTGAATCTGAGTGGCACAGGATTGAGTCAATCCTAATATGAGACTTAGAAATGTCTCTAAAAATATTTTTATCAGACCATTTTTGCCCATCACCAGTCTGCAAGATAACAGAATTGCTCAAACAGTCCAAGATCACAAAGGAGCCTGAGCAGTCTTGTGGATCTTGGCAGCAGAGCTTGGGACTTGATGCCATCGGTGTCCAGATTAGGCATAATTTTCTATTGTACTTGATGTAAACAAAAAAATGGACCATCTGTATATGTGTGATCATGTATTCCAGGAGTATAATTAGAGCATTGGAAAGATATAAAACACAATGCCATTTGTGTTCTGTTTACAGAGGGAAGAACCAGCTGTACAGTTTAACTCAGGTACTCTCACCCTGAGTAGAAAAGCCAAAAACAGCCCAGATCCCACTATTTACCCTGTTCTTGAGTGGAATGACATCAAATTTCAAGATGTGATTGGGGAAGGCAACTTTGGCCAAGTTCTGAAGGCGCGAATTAAGAAGGATGGCTTACGTATGGATGCTGCAATTAAAAGAATGAAAGGTAGTAACGATCAGACTTGCAATGTTTAGTTGTTCAAGTGTTGTCCAACTAAAGAATGGCTGAATTGCCCTCTTCCAGCCCTAAAATAAATTTAATCTCTTAGCATTGAGATTACTAATAAAACCACCTCAGCTGTCATCTGGCCAAGACTTGTGTCCTGGCAAGAACCGCATTTCTGCCCTGCCAGGTTGCAACTCCATGTTTATATATAATAATAGTTATTGCCAATAATAATTGCTAATAGTATTTTTTAAAAAAATTGTAGCGTAGTGTGAAGCTTGGGTTTGAGTTTGTTTGCAAATTGGGAGTCACTAGGAGATGCAGAGATAATAGCATGAATCTAACCTTGGAGTTATTTATTGGGTTATTATCGGGGGTTATTATTGGGTTATTTGCTAATCCTGTCCTAACTCAGCAGTTCAGACAACTGTATATGTCTGTATGCATATATTATATATATTGTGAGGTCCACTTAAGTTTCTTTGTACTTGGTGAGCTTTAGAGAGACTTACAATATCTAGCATATGTTAAGAATTTAGAATTTCCTGTAATTCACTAGATCACTTTTTAGAATATTAGGAGACATTTTAAGCATGATCATCATTAAAAAAAATGCAAGGTCTGTACAGAGATCAAAATACTTAAGAGTACAAATCAGGGAGTATTGTTAGGCAGTCAGATTCATACAATCTGGTACAACATTTAAAGCATTTAAAATTCTCAAATTTTACTTTGCTATATTAAGATACTGGTTTTATCCCTTGTAAATGGTTGCTAACGGTACCACATTACATCATTTTCTTCCCTTTCAACTGAAAAATCATACTTTTTCAGTAAAAATTCATAGCTGATAAGAGTTTTTTCCTCTTTTTATGGGAGATTTGGTAGTAGTGCCATAGGCAGCCCAGGGTCTTCCTAATTAAGAAAGATATAGTCATGATAATTATAGTTCAAATAAAAACAAATGTATGTTGGTTTGATTTTCAGAGTATGCGTCAAAAGATGATCACAGAGACTTTGCTGGAGAGCTTGAAGTTCTATGTAAACTTGGTCATCATCCCAACATCATAAATCTTTTGGGAGCATGTGAACATCGGGGTAAGAGACTCTTAAGTATATGTATTTCAAGATAATTAACAAAAAGAAATGTTACAGCCCATATAGAAACATCAGTTTCTCAGCAAACATTTTCATGCAGAATTTTGATTGGAAAAAAAAAAAAGATCTTAGAGGTGTAAAAAAAAAGGTATTTGCATAAATCCTCCAACGATGATGATGCTCATTAGTAGTTCCAAAGCCTTTTCTGTGCGTAGCAATCACATTGTTTATTTTCCCTGTTAATATTTTTTTTTCCTTAACCACAGCAAGTATACATGTTCAAATAGTATTATTAATCATGCCTAATCCTGTGATTATATTAGGGTACCTTTATCTTGCAATTGAATATGCTCCCCATGGAAATTTACTGGACTTCCTTCGGAAAAGCAGAGTCCTGGAGACAGACCCAGCATTTGCTATTGCCAACAGCACAGCATCTACACTTTCCTCTCAGCAACTTCTACATTTTGCAGCAGATGTCGCTAGAGGGATGGACTACTTAAGCCAGAAACAGGTTAGTTCTAAACTGCTCATACACTAAAAGCACAGCAATTCATTTGCTATGGACTATGCATTTTAACAAAATCAAAATAAACTAATAATTTTATTTTTCGTAACACCTACTGGATGAACACCTTTTCTTGTGCTTACTGAATCTCAACAGACCATGGAGAATTACAAAAACACATTAAAATAGGAATTTATAGGGTAAATTACTGCTTCCTTCTCTAATTAAAGTTAATAAATGTTCATAACACTGGTATATTAAGCAGTTTCCTTTATTTTTGTTTTTTTTTATTCTAAATGCCTGCAATTTGCTATATAGAATGGGCATAGCTCGTAAATATCATGCTGATTTCTATTTTTCAAAGTTTATTCACCGAGATTTGGCAGCAAGAAACATCTTGGTTGGAGAAAATTATGTTGCAAAAATAGCTGACTTTGGTTTATCAAGAGGCCAAGAAGTTTATGTCAAGAAGACCATGGTAAGCATTAAATCTGACTCTATGATTTGTTTTCCTCATTTTTTTTAATATTCTTATCTCTTTTCACATAATTTCACATAAACAAAATGCATACTCATATCTCCTATTTAACCATTTATGTATTCTTAAATTATTAAATTGAATATGTAAATTGTATCAAATGCTTATTCCTTATATACATGCCATACAAACCAATTTATACATTATATGAACTACATGAAGAAGTGATAATATATCTAAAGTGAGACTGAAATAAATTTTTGCAAGCTGGTTACCAAATTCAAATCACATTATAGATATGAATGCAGTATTTATTTCATACATGAATAGAATCTGTACAGGTGTTCATATCTGTATAGCTAAGAAAATTAAATTACCATACCAGAGTTTCTTAAACTGATAAACTTGTCTAATTATACTGAGTGAGGCTTAACTTCAGAAAATGTAACTAAAGGCATGAGAGAATCTATGTAAAAAAAAAGAAACATCTGGCCACAGTTTTGGGGGCTCTGGAAGTAGAAGATGCCTGAAGAACCTCATGCAGTCCCAGACCATGGATAGCATTTTATGGTCAGGAATGCCTAGAGGCATCACTCAAGAATTTACCGCTTGATGCTGGTTTGATGTATTTTTGTTAGCCTTAGTGGGAAATGTACCTCTCAAAAGTAAACGTACAGGTCAAATAATTGTACACTACTTAGTCTTTCTTCTAAATGACACTGACTTGCATGATGTAATTTTTCATTAAGGTAACTTATTTTGGGAAAGAAAACAATAAAACACTCCCAATAAACTGCTATTTTGGTGTTCCACTTGCTATCAAACTCATTGTACTAATAATTTCAGGGACGGCTTCCAGTACGATGGATGGCAATTGAGTCTTTGAATTATAGTGTTTACACCACAAACAGTGATGTGTAAGTATGTTTTTCTTTTCTTTTATACAAATCCTTATTGATACCAAATCAAGTTTGACAACTGAGACATCCATTCATGTATCTCAGAAAAATCAATAATTTTATCAGCATGTGTGTGAACAAATCTCAAGGAAAAGCACAATAACAATAAGAAATTATTTTTATTTCATTATGAGTATGTGACATTCCTCTAAGTCCATAAAGTAAGTGATTTGGGACACTAACTTAGTTATATTTGTTATTTGAAACAAAAATATGCTGAATTCTTCAAAGATCCAAAGGAACACAGTATTTTAGTCATGAAAACGTAGTTAGTATTTTGCAAACCAATTCTGCAATAGCAGTATTTTCCATGAGAGAACAATCCAGTACAGGACAGACTTAAGAAAATTTATTTTACTGAGTATCTCACTTCATATATTTTTTCTATGAAACCCATCATTATACAAAAATAATAAGAAAACATGAAAAGAATGAATCACACTGTTCTCAGAATTTCAGTAAAACTACTATGTTCAACTATGAAATCTTGTTACATTTTTATGCTCTGAATTATATCCTTCTGTTGCAGGTGGTCATATGGTGTCTTATTATGGGAAATTGTTAGTTTAGGTAAGTGTCTGGATTTCATACTGCAGAAATAAACAAATCTGTGCCACACTCAGTTCCACTCACTCAGCATATTAAACCATATCTTACTTTCATTTTCCCTTTCTTTTCTCTCCCTTTTGTTTTACTAAATCTGACTTAAAGAATAACAAAGATACCCTGTTTTCCTTGTACTACAAAAACCAAGCAGTGTCTGAATGTAAAAATCCAGTCTAACACATAATTTAGAGATCTAATCCAACAATTGTATGCCTTGAATTTTAATATATCCATATTTTAAGGAATTTTTGCCAGACTTCTCTTATTCCAGCCAGTAGATTTTTAAAGACTCATCTTCAGATAAAACTTTGGACTCAGGTCTGCAGCCATTACTATTCATAGTACTTGTCATACAGTCTCAAACCACTCATGATGACTGTGTTATATATTCTTTATTGCTAGTCTTAGAATATCTGCTAGCCAGCCAGTGCAAACTGATTTACTGCATGTGGGACTAGTCCTAAACTTATATTCTTTAATATGTGTCCATATTTTCTTAGGAGAGATAGGTTTGTGCTAGAAATGGGTATGAACTAGAAAATTGCAATGGGGAGATGCAAGGTTCTAAGCATAAAAACACCTGCAAAATGGGGACAAATGCATATATCCACATCTAACGTTATTAGTGCCACATTCAGGAAGGACTGAATTACTTACCATTACTGATGTTACTGAAATATCATTTCAATTAAATCAGATTCAGGTTTTTCGAACAGTAGAGAAATTTGGGCCACCCTGCAGTTGATAAAAATGTGTACTGTCTTTTATTTTTTCTCTATACTGCTGTGCATTAATCAGCATTGAAACAGTAACAACAAAAGAGTTGTTGACAACCTAATAACAACCTAATGTTGATTTAATTTATCCAAGTCATTAATTCTTCTCTACTAATATTAAGCTTTCATAAAGAAAATATACATGAAGAATGTAATCAAGATAATGACTAAACTCTACTTTAGGTGGAACACCGTATTGTGGAATGACATGTGCAGAACTCTATGAAAAATTGCCTCAAGGGTACAGACTGGAAAAACCTCTCAACTGCGATGATGAAGTGTAAGTAACTATCTCTGCAAAAAAAACAATGCAACATCTGCTATAAAAGATACACGATTTCTATAATAAACTAAGAAAATAAACTTTTTTTAATGAAAATACACGTCATAATTTATTAAATTTAAATAGGATGTGGAAATAAGAGTAATTATTTAAAAGCCTTTCTTACTAGTATGCACTCTTGTTTGCCATGAACCTTTCTGTAGACTCTCTCTTTCTGCCAAATAGCCTGTTCTCAGCAAAATATGGCCAACCAACCTTCAGCTCAGAGAGCATTATGACTTCAAGTGACAAAAATCCTGACAGCAAACTATGGGAAATGTTATTCGAGCTACGAACTTTATTTGAAAAACAGAATGCCTAACACAACCTTCCAGTAAACATAAACTTGCAATTTTAGCTTATACTTTGAACCGTCATGTGCTGGTGTATGATTTTTAAAGGTATGACCTGATGAGACAGTGCTGGAGAGAGAAACCATATGAACGACCATCATTTGCTCAGATACTGGTGTCACTGAACAGGATGTTAGAAGAAAGGAAGGTAAGAAGGAATTCTTAAGACAAGAATTAAGGCATTAATATTGTTTATATAGCTTACTGTTTTTGAAGCACGCAGCTCTTTTGACATTTTAAAAAAATCTTCTCCCTAGACATATGTGAATACCACCCTATATGAGAAGTTTACCTATGCAGGCATTGACTGCTCCGCTGAAGAAGCTGCTTAAGACAGGAAAAAAATCTTCATTCATCAATGAAGAGTGAATGAATGAATGAATGAATCAATGAATGACCGAAAACTCAATCTTCAGGAGCCCAAAATGTGATGTGCTGTGTTGACCTCTGTATAGTTCTCACTGTATAATGTTTAACTACAAATAAGTGAAAGGGGATATGATTAACATGTTCATGAAGGAGGAATATAGGGAAGAAGAGGCCAAGATCTACCCAGTGTTGGCCAGTGACAGGACAAGGGATAATGGGTGCAAGTGGGAGAAGATCTCCATGTGAGGAGGAACTTCTTTCCTCTGTGGGTGACAGAGACCTGGAACAGGCTGCCCAGGGAGGTCTTCGAAACCTGCCTGGATGCCACCCTGTGCCACATGCTCTGGGTGTCTCTCTGCTTGAGCAAGGGAATTGGACTGGATCATCTCTAGAGATCCCTTCCAAATTCAGCCATCCTGTAATACCTTTGTGTATTATTTGCCTCCACAGAATGCACAACTGTACATGCTGTTTTGAGTAGGAATGTACTCAAGTCATGAAATCTCCTCCTTCATGAACATTTTTGTTGTTTTTGTTGTTGTTTTTTTACTGCACATGTAGATAAAGTATTTGCATTCAGTTACAGTAATGTGTTATGTGTTGCCCTGTCAGATAGCTTGGACAATTTCAAAGAGATAGAAAAATCATTGTCTTGTGGCAAATCAGACATTTCCTTTTAATTCAAACAAAAAACGGTAAGCTCAGTGTGAATGTACAAGTTACAAGCAGTAACTTGGATCTCAATCCAGTATCCTCATCAAGATGTAAGCCTCTCCTACTTGCATGTAAAAACAAGCTAGTAGGACTTATTCATTTGAATATTCTGACATAGGTAAAATAAAATGAATGCTATTCTTTTGCAATTAGATAGTCAGTTTCCATGCTAAATATGAGAGTTTCTATAACTTAAAAAAATAAACATATATAGACAAATGTTTGACACTGAGACTGCCATGCAGCATGAAACATGAGATTAAGGAAATATTACCTATTGTAAAACATTCTTACAGTTAATCTGAATATACATGAAGTTCTTGCAATTTGTATTCAATTTAAGAATTTAATTGCATGATAATAAATTACTATCTAATTATGTAGAAGAGAGGTTTACTTATGCTCCACACAGACTTTTGTACAGTGTGTTCTTTTAAAAGCATTTACTAAAATTCTTTAAAACAGTGATATTTGGTCTGCCAGAAATGTTTTCTGGTTCTCAGGTTGGATCATCAGAGGCTCTGAGGTTCTGGTGCCAAGTCTATCACTTGGCATCCTGCAAGACTCTACATGTTCAAAATTCACACGCAGTTTACCTCATGCTTTGCTCATACATTTCTTTCATTACCAGTAACTTAGCAGCTTAAAACTGCCTATCAGATTGCAGTAACTCTGTACACATGTGGGTCACTTCCTAGGATTTTGGATTGGAAGGGAAAGGGATAGAGGTACTTGGTTTGTGTATTGAATATGTGGATGGATAGAAGAGAGGGTTATCTTAGCAGAGCATAAAGTTATACTGCAGGCATATATCACAAAATCACTAAAAGTGTTATTGAAGGGGTCAAAGAATTTTGACATCTTTTGTGCAGTTGTGAAATGAGTAAAGCTTGCAATTTAAGCCCACTCTTACAAGCCGAATTTACAAAATGTGCACAGACTGGCTGGACTCATGCAATAACTCCAAATGATAAAGAAAAATCCATAAAAGACTCTTTGTCAGGACTATTTTCTTGAAGCTTGGGAACTACTTTTTTTTGCCTGACCAGGCTCCTGCAGGTTAGCAAGGTGAACACAAATGTATCCCTCCTTGTTATAGACGAGACAAGCCAATTTTCTCATCTACCGTTTATTCAGTAAGCTGGGTACAGAGAATAGCAGCGCTGG